>JABAKD010000018.1:1159188-1641688 GCA_012845835.1 Undaria pinnatifida | reverse complement strand
TTCATTCAGTAAAAAAAGGGGTGCACCTCTATCGTCGCACGCGTCAGGGTGTTTGTTACATGCCTGAGTGCTTTACATATACACCACGGTTCGAACGCGACAGAAACGCGTAATATTTTCGAACCACGGCCAACAAAGATACTTGCTGAGACGAAACGAGCGATTTCGAGCGTGTGTAGAGATATGACTACTACTGTTGTCTAGTAGTGTGTTGTGCGCGTTTCCACTCCGCATGTGTGCCTATATGCTATCGACGTATGCTACGAAAGAGGTATACCTTTTTTTGGCGAAAAGTGTTTCTGAATGACGGGGCTCCTTAATTAACCCGAAATCGTCGGAATAAGCCATTTGTTTTTGTAATGTTCACGAAATTCTCGTCGTGTACCCAGGCCGTGTTTTTTGTCATCCGGTATGATATATAAATATCAATAGCAGGTTTAGATTTCTCCAAATCAGTCTCTGGGAGGGGTGTTCTTAAGCTCCTAAATTGAGGATTCTCAGAAAAACCGCGGTGCCCCTCTATCGTAGCAGGCGTATTATCCACAACGCACCGCGGTTAGTGTGTCGTTGGTGTGACATGCAATTGCTTTTTTTAGTTAGTGTTATCGTGCTCGGGAGGGTTGCTGAATCGTGGGTTGACAGGGGGGGCTGCTGCACTGTATCATCGACCAAGGCTACGGTCGGGGGGTACCCCCATTTTCACTGGTGTGTTTGAGCCACTCGCACGAGTAGCTCTGTACCCTACGGATGAAGATGGTTTAGGAACTTGGTTTGCCGCAGCTTAGATCACCTTTGCATTGCGGATTGATTTCGTCAATGTAAAACATAAAGAAAACGTAAGATTGCATAGGAACAAAGGGGTTACTCGCGCGAGTGACCCCTAGCCACTGAAATAAAAGGCCCAAAAGGGGACCCCTACCGTAGCCTGGGTCCATCTCTAAAGAAACAACCGCACGCCATTGACTGGCGGCATGGCCCGTCTGAGAAAGCGAGTGAGTGAATGCTCAATAATAATGTGGTGGAGACACGTGCTACGATTGAGGTGTGCACCATTTTTTTTCGTGTGAGGTTTCTCGATTTAAAATTTGGGCGCTAAAAACCGCTCCCCAAAAAACTGATTTTGATAATGTTAAACTGATACCGGATACAAAACAGTCATGGCCTAGACACAATAACGATAATCATGCAACAAAAAATTGCGAATTTCGGACGATTTTGGGTCAAGGAGCAGCCCCGTCGTTCAGAAACTGTTTCACAGGAGAATGTGCTACCCCTATCGTAGCACGTGCCTGTAGTATTCCAAACTCTATGCGCAGGATGACACCAAGGCAATGCACTGTATCGCCGGGGGGGGGAGTGGGTGGGGGGTATTGACACAGGCCTATCTGCGGCCAGGGCCGCACTGACTGTTCAGCGGGCGGCTTCAAGCACATAGTTAATATAGCATAATATATCGTTCCCCTTATTTTTGCAACCTGTGAAAATAATCGCTCATCATGGTGCCCCACCGAAAAAGTCCGCATGCCATGCAAAAAAAAATAGTCGATATCCAGCTTCTTTTACTTTGTACTTACCCAACCAATCAATGCATACGTTTTCGCTGAAATAATTTTGCGTCACCACGAAGGCAAAGCCACTCAAAGAAAGAAGAAAACCGTGCGCGCTCTAAGTTCCCTTTTTTTTTCTTGCGGAAAAGTCTGGTTTAATATCGGGTGTACGGTGTGTGTAACGGTGACATCTGCGGAGATGGAGGGGAACTCATGGTCTACCTCTGAATGGGTACAATGGTTTGGTGCATGTCATGGCAAGTGGGCAACGCCCGACCTGCCAGTACGATATATTACGTAGCATTTATGTTTTATAGCTATTATTAATATCTACTTGTTTCTCTGCCTGATGACAACCCGGACAAAACCATATAATCGAGCATCCAGGTGCACGGAGTGTCGGGTGGATTACGGGGAGATGGCCCTCGATACCTGGGCCACCATCACGGTTGCTGTGGTGGTAGAACAAGTTTGCAGGCGGAAAAATATATTGCGGTTGGTAAAAATGAACGAGGTAGGGGGTTGCAAGGTTTGAGATGAAAAACAGTATACCTGGCCGGTCGAGCTCCTAAGGCAAGGAACTACCGGGGTAGGCCAAAAATGTTTTACGATGAAAGCATGATTTGTTTTTATGATTAGGGCATAGAAAGTCGGTCGGGTTGCGCGCACGAACGCCTTCAAAGACATGTCTCGGGTGAGATATACTGAGTGGGCTCCTCCTCATGCATGGTAGGAGCTCAGAAACTTCTTAGAATCTGCTGCACCAGTGCACCCCTTCTATCCGAGGTAGCGTTTTCCGTCTGAATTTGTTTCTGATTTCGACGGGGCGTTTTTTACCCAAAAAATCGTCGGAACCAAACCATTTTTATTCATGGTTTCTCGTTGTATGCCTACGCCATGTATGTGGTTTTTTTTATCCAGTAGTACCAGTTTTGGTTTTTGTTTCTCCCACTTACTCAGGTTCTGGGAGAGGTCTTAAGCTCCCAAATTGAGGAACCTTTCAGAAAAAACAGGGGCGCACCTCTAACGAACGAAGCACGCGTTTCGACCCCGTGGGATGTCTCTGACGTACCCCTCGCAAAGACAAGGAAGAAAATGAGAGTCCCAACCGGGCTCTGCTGGAGCAATAAAGAGTTCCGTCAAAATTCTTCGGACATGCGAAACACAGGTTTGCAAACACTCCCTGAACCCGAATTTCGTGTAGGAATCAGATCTTCGTACGGACACAGCAACTACACAGTTACTACTACTACTACTACATACAGTGCACTTATGACGCGTGATATACGATAGAGGTGGGGATACCACAATTTTTCATCGGGGGTTCCTCACTTTCGGAGGTTAAGACAGCTTAAGACACATGTCCTTCTTAATCCAGAACCCGATTTGGACGAACCTTTAATAAACCGCTTTGGTCCCGGATGTAAAATCCCATGGTGTCGTAATAGGTATTCAACGAGAATCTTTTGGCCAAAACACAACCCATTTTCGACGAGTTTAAGCTTGAGAATAGCCCCGTCAGTCAGGAAACGTTATTATAGCCAGAAATAGGTATACCATATTACAATTTACAACGATGTTTTGGGCTAATAGCGAGCCCCGTCGTTCAGAAACCATGCCCCGCCATTCATAAAACGTTTTGGCCAGAAAGAGGTATACCTTTGATACATTTTCCGAGGATTTTTCTGATCAATAAAAGATCCCTGATCATTCAGAAACCATTTTAGACGAAAGGTGCTCTACCTCTATCGTATGTAGCAGGCGTGTTTTATCGCCAGACTTTCCTACGTACGAGCAATTGGTCAATCCCATATACAACCGGTTCTGTGCTCTACGTCATTCTACATCACACCTCCACATGATATATAGACTACCAGGTACTTTTATAGTTTCCGCGCACAGACTGACTAACATCACCCTGTCGACCCTGATAGCTACACTGTAGTTGCAGGGAGAGGAGTTGCGGAGCTATCTATATCCTTGATGAGGACACACAACCCGTAATACGCGCGATCGGAGTATCACACACAGCTTGCAAATATGTTGAGTTTCGACAAAATCTTCGATCTCACAGCTGGAGGAGGAGCGTTATTTCATTTTTTATATTAATATACATTAAAACTACATACCACTCCCAAAATGGCAGTATGCTACCTGCCTGGCATAATTCAACGATTTTCTTTTCGCATTTTTTTTCTATTTATTTTGGGATCCCGCCCCGCGTGTGTTTCTTCGTTTGTTGATACACGTTGTTGTGTGTTGTTTCAACCGTTTCACCTCAGTGACGTCATCGGGGGGCACTCCGATCGGTAGTTTATACGACTTCGTATGGGTGAGGGTTACCAGGTGCAGGGTTAGGGTTTGGGCTAGTTCCATCATCATGGCGAGCGTTGTGTAGGATATTCGCGGTTTCGCAGTAACCCGTGCCTATCTATCCGCCGATGACTTCTCATACTTTGAATCAGGTGGAGGAAAAATCTGTACATTGTTGTATAAAAAGGAGCACACAATAATACAGGACTCCTATCATGCTATATTGTATATGTGACCCTCTGGTACAAGCTACACACTGCTGTGTAGTTTCACGGGAAGACGCCGACCGAAATCGTTAATGGAGGACACACATCCAGTAACACGCCCGATCTCGGAGTTTCCGACACAGCTTGCAAACAAAGACGATAGTTTCGACAAAATCTTCGATGTCCCAGAGCTGCTGTAGTATGAAAGCAAGTGTGTGTTTGAACTTTTTACAGTATACTGACAACCCAGCCTGCGTTTTCCTATTCACTTGGGAGAGGGTGAGTTATACACTCTCTACAAGTGACGAGTGCTACGATAGAGGTAGCGCTTTTTGTCTGAAATGATTTCTGAATGACGGGGCTCCTTATTAACCCCAAATCGTCGGAAATAGGCATTTTTTTGTGTTAGTTTCGTTGTGTCCCAAGCCATGGGATTTTTTTGCATCCGATATGACAGCAGTGTTGTTTTTTCCAGATCAGTTTCTGGCAGAGTGTTTATTAACCCCCTTCAGAGCCCCCGAACCCCTCCCTATACTAAATCCAAGCAATTTTGTCCCCCAAAACGGGTTTCCAGCTGTAATAAAGAGGTTAAGCTCCCAAAACGGAGGAAACCTCGAAAAAAAATCGGGATGCACCTCGCGCCATGGAAGCACGCACGCGTCAAGAGTCATCATCAGGATAAAACGGCTCTCTCTCTGCCCAAGACGCATGTATGTGCTACCATAGAGAGGTATCACTTTTTGTCTGAAACGGTTTTTTTAATGACGGGGCTCTTTTTTAAACCAAATTTGTGATGGAAATACGTTACTCGTGTTTTGAATGATTTCCTTCGGTACACATACAACAGGCCGTCGTCGGATTGTTCATCCGGTGTAGTACCAGCCTTACTTTTTTTCTCCGCAAAAACAGCAGTTAGTTAAAGTTTGTTTTTGGGCAGAGTGAGCTCAGACAGACGTCTTACGCTCCGAAGTGTTGTGGAATCTCAGAAACACATAAACGGTGCAGACATTTGTCGTAGCACGCGTCCCAAGTCCTTCCTTCCCTGCAGATTTCAGCCTGTCACAGTGTAGGGGAGATTGCCCTCGGTACCCGACAGATACACGCTGCCACGATAGAGCTGCGCCGTTCGTGGAAAATCTGAGGGGCCTCATTTGAAGAGTAATTTAGACCCTTCTTCCCTGCCACTTTTTTTTTTTTTTTTGGGGGGGGGGGAAAGAAACGGGTAGCTCGTACTAGTAGTAGTTGTTAGTGCTGGACCCGTGCTGCGATAGAGGTGCACCCCTTTTTTTTTCTGAGGTTCCTCAATTTGGGAGCTCAAGACGTGTCCCTCCCAAAAGCCGTTTTTTTTGGAGAGAATACAACTGCTACGAGCATACACCTTGCTACAACACCGGATGAAAAGTCTTATGGCCTCTGGGCATGCAATGAACGGTTGCTGCACCGGATGAAAAGTCCTATGGGGCCTAGGTATGTATGCAACGAGAAAAACGCAAAATAATATGGCGTGTACTTTCCGACGATTTTGGTTTAAGGCAGCCCCGTCATTCAGAAACCATTCAAGCCAAAAAACGGTATACCTTTATCGTAGCACGCGTCCTTGGATGAATAGCCCCCACGGCACCTACAACAGTTACGTATATGTGGACGTGTTGGTGGGGTATTGGTGTAGTCCGTTCGACCAGTTGCAAAACGTTTTTGCCGATAATAGCTTACCCCAAACCAAGCCTTACAGCACTCTTCCCCCCCCCCCGAAACGGCGGGATAGCAGGTCGACCGGATATACGGGCGGACGTGTCAGTATCCAACCGGTTTCATTTCCTGGGGATACCGGAGAGGGTGTTCTTTCAAGTTCGACATGGGGCAAGTCTGAAAAAGTTTATTGTTGTGGATGGTGGAACTCGAACCCACGATCCCAAGACCCATACTTGTTGTCGACGACGCCATTTGTCAAGGTATTAGTGGGGTGTTAGTCGGTTTGACCACTTCTTGCAAAAGGTTACCTGACATCTTACCCCAAACTAATCCCTTGACCTATGTACGACAAAAAGCATGCGAACCAAAACCAAAAAATCGAATTTCCGGCGAACTTCGGTTAAGAAACACACCACCATTATTATTAGGATGATATCGGTTCAAACAAAAAACGTGCTCGTACGTGTCTCTCTCGTGGCACTTGCGCCTCCTTCGTTGGTATACCCCCGTGCTTCTTGCTACGTGTCCTGCACCACAGTACCCACCTCCTCTATGGGTCGAAAGCTAGTTCACTGTATTTGCATTTTTAGTGTTACAGTTTCGCGATCACGAGAATGTTGAGTTCGCATTTTGTTCAGCCCGCACACTGCCATGGCGCAGCGGGTGGGTCAACATCGAAAGTGTCGGATCGCTTCTTTCGGGCATTACGGCGAGGTCACCTTAGCAGTAATAGGTTGGTCTTATCGACCGGCGAAATTACGTAACACCCCCTGTCCCCTACAAGTACGCCCCTCATCACGCAAGGAGTTCCCTAACCCTCCTTGTGTAGCAGCGGTAAAAAAGCGGGGTTGCTGTGGAAGCCTCCCCTGTGATCGCGCGGACTAGACTCTAGCGATGAGCTAACGTTACAATGTAAATAGCAAGATATTTACAATATGTTTACATATATAGCATGTGTGTACATGAACGATGACGTCTTCGCAGTACGTTGTGTGCACTGTGTCGGCGCCTGGGACATATGTCATGCCTGTACGTAAATAGGTAACACAAGCTATATGTGGTTTAAACTTCGGAGTTTGTGCACAAGAGTTGCAGCGTTTCTATTTAGTCAGGCCACGGCACGCCGATCTGCCCGCTAAAACCAAAACATGGTGCACAATCTCAGAACGAAAACGGAGACAGCATTACATACGCACTCGCGTGCATGTATGACACTTCCTTACTTAGTATACACGTGGCTTTTCAGGCGAACATTGTGCGTGCCTGGATTTAATAACACTGCGGGACATACAAGCCGAAACAGGTGTTGTTAACTCCGCATTCCTCTCATCTGAGATAGAAAGTCTATGGCTTTTGTTACAATAATAGCCGGACATGCCGATTCGACCGCTCACGATAGTTCTCCATTCGGGGCTGGTAAATAGGGGTGCTCTTCTAGCTGCGTTGTCAAAACCAGGCTATGTCTGAATCTTCTTCTTTTGCGCCAAGGTTCGAGTGCCATCTCCCAGGCTAAAAAAGTTCCGAGATCGATGTGCTCGAAGCTACCACTACTACACGGGGCTGACCGCCGCTCAACAGCTGACAAAACGGGTTGCGAAAACAAATCTCATTCACTTTCGGTTCTAAACCACTGCCACAACCTGGCAGCCCCAGTCCTTTTTGCATGGCATAATATTACGACCTTGGGGTAACTTTTTTCAAAACAGATTTAGTCGAGGAGGGGTCGACTATATTTGTGGTCTTTCAGGATCGTTGGTTGTTGTGGGGGCAGTTTCCTCGGAAAGCTGCGGCAAGCCGCAAAACCTATTCGGTCCGGGGTAGCTATAGCACCACTGAACGAAACTACAGTATGTAGGGGGTGCGCCCACCTTTGAACACCCCGGCGTTTTTTGCCACGCGCACGAATGAGCGATTCTGTATCTCACGGGGGGACGTGTGCTACGATAGAGACCGCGCACCGCTTTTCTTATGAGGTTCCTCATTTCGGGAGCTTACGACACTCTCCACCAAAAAAAACCGATTTAAAAGCAAATTAAAGCTGCTAGTATTGCCGGATGAAACATCCCACGGGGCCTAGGTACAAAACGAGAATCACGCACAAAAGAAAGTGGCCGATTTTTTTTCCCGACGATTTTGGGTTAATTAAGGAGCCCCCCCGTCATTTCAGAACCCATTTCAGACGAAAAGTGCTGCCTCTATCGTAGCACGCGTCCGGGCGAAAACACTGTATGTAGGCAATCTGATTGGCGCAGCATAGTCTATGGCTTGACCTTCCTCTGCGCGGATCCCCGTCGCGCGATTAGAACAAGCTCGAAAGCTGTGGGCCACGAAGGAACAAGCGTGTCACTCGCGCGAGACTCGTTCTGCGGTAGCTCCCTCCCAATTTTCCTCTAACGAAATTGATGGTTTTGAATCCAACTCCCGGCCGTACTTCCCGAAATACGGCGCCCATGGCCACGCCGACGTCATCGTTCGATATCCTAGCCCTTTGCGCAAACAAGAAAGTACATGGAGATATTTTTTTCGTCGAATTCATTCTGGTGACAAGCAGCCATGAATGAAACGTTTGTGAAAGCGAAACGCTGGTTTTGCGGGGGGATTGGGGCAGGGGGGGGGGGGGGGGGGGGGGGGGGGGGGGGCTATCGTATCTAGAATCAGTCGCGAGTGATCCACAAGCCTGAACGAAAGAAGGCCCGAAAAGGGAGCCGCGATGACTGTAGCTTTGGTCACTGTATAGTATTCGTGGTGCGCTGGTGGTGCGGTTTCCATACCATTTCACGATAATACGGGGAGTGCCCCAGTGATCAGGACCCACAAAGCAAAAACAACAAACTACTGTAATACATATTCCCTGGTAAAGCTGGACTGTAGTTGCAAGGGGAGTCGCCGACCCATATCCTTAATAATGAGGGCACGCAACCCGTAATACGCGCGAGATCGAAGTATCGCACGCACAGCTTGCAGAGATGCCGAGTTTCGTAAAAAAATAATCGATCTCACAGATAGATAGAGTGTATTTTCATATTTTTAGTACACATTCCCCTACTCCTTCACCATTTTGCTTGGCGAAGCTTTGCTCTTGCCATGTTTAGCCCAGGTTCCTATTACGATGTTCCCCCTAGTGACGAGGGCCCCCAGCTTGGTGCCACGAAAACAGCTTGTCACGACCTCGTCACATAAATATTTATATAATAATATAGGGTACGTCGGTGACCCTCTTGACAGTGCGAGGTCCCCCTTCTATAGTGCGGTTGTTCTCATCTGGCAAACGACCGCGCCAGTAATGAACACCACGATTGGTGCACACGGAAGGAGAATGCTGCCCCAGGCTATACTGGCGACTTCATTACTAGCATATATATATCTAGAAAGGGTGCGTTATCCACTGACTTCAGAGTGCCACGGCTCCATAGCTTCCTTAGTATTGTCCTGTAATTTTCAGCTTACGGGTTTCTTGTTACCGCGTTTTGGTGTGATACCGTGTACTGCACTGCAGTTGCACCTACCTCACTCAGGTGTCCTGCCCCTACTATCCAGAACATATGCATAGTCCATACTGTTAAAGTCAAACTAGAAATGTTCGCGGTCACCATCATACCATGAGACCACGCAACAAACGATGGTTCAAATGCTCAAGGCGTACATCGCGCAAAACTCTTTGGGTTGGAGTCCCGCACTAAGGTCATCACCCCCGGTAAGCGCAAGCAGCCCGTATAGCTTCGTGTCGCTGATCCTAAAAACGTTATTTCTGTTCGTAAATTTTTCCTCACTATAGTCTAGATCCCCCCGAAGGTCAAATAGATCGAATATCAATACCCTTGTTCGCGCAAGTTCCCCGGGCAAGTTGAGTGTGTGTGGACACCTCTAAAGTTATTTTGAAGGTTATAAGAACATCAACGGGACGCCTTCCCCGGGGAAAGATGGGGTGCAGAAACCGCTAGGAATTTGGCGAAGGGTGTTGTAGGGGATATTACGGCGGGTATTAGGGTGTGGCGGGTGTTTTACGTTGGTTGATTGAGGAGCCGTCCGTTGTTGTTCCGCTGGCAGCTTATTTGTGGCTCACGAAAAACCCTGCAGGTCGGCTTTTTGAGCGTTTCGCAGTGTCCGCCATTGGTCGAGCTGCTGTACGTTGCACTGGCTTCTTGCGAGTTCGATTTGTTGGCTGTGCTACTGTTGCGCTACCCCCCCCGCCCCTCCCCCCCCTCTCCATCCACCTATGAGAAGTCGCCTTCTGTCGGCAATAGCGGTGGATTGCAACGGCCGCTTGCTCTCCCTATTCTCCGCCTCATCCAAGTTGTTTTAGTCGGGAATTCTACACGAGGAAACGTCAAGATTGGAGCAAGGGACGGCGCGCTAGCCCCTGGTGCGGAGGGTATTTGGTCTCCCCGTCTAGAATCTACCCGGCATATACCTCGTAAACACCTGGTAAATACGACCACGGCAGGGGGAGACTGTAGCCCCGCATCAGATACTGTAAATCTAGGGGTTAGGATCTGGGTACCCGAGGAAGTAGCTACAAAAGTCTTCTGCTCGTGTTCGTTTCTGGGAGCGTCGTGCGGACGTTGGTCACCATGCCTGGAGAGGCGTCGGAGCACGGCACCGCTTATTCTGGAACTACTACGAGCACGGCGGGTAGTCCCAAAGGTAAGCGCTCGTGTGTGACGATGTGGAGTGCTTTTGTTATGACAACTACCAACTTATTTTGTGTACACTTTGACTGCAATACCATGTGCCAATATGACTTTCTACCGGCCTCTCGGAGATTTCATCGGCCTGCTCTTCGTACTGCTGCCGCTGTTGTTGTTGGCGCCCTCCAATGTGCACGTTGTGTTGTTTAGTACCTGTATCATGTCTGTGCGCCTCTTTGAGCGCAACGAGCCGCTTGCTTCTCGGATACCGCCACGTTCGCATGATTTGTTGCACCCCTGCGTACGTCATGGTGGAAGGCCTGCCTTTCTGAACTGGCCATATAGTCTACACCGCGTGCCTGGACCGACACACACGATAAATTAAACACAAGGTACAATTAATTTTGCAACCTGCTCGTTTGAGCAGGAATAGTCCATATCCCCGCATGCGGTGTATACACTGTCATCTATGTTAATATAGTCGCCCTCTCTGCCAATCTTTAAATAAAAAGCACACGTCTAGCGTCTGTGCCCATCCGACACCTTACAGAGTTGCAAGCTCGGTCCGTGATCACATACTAGGAGACATGATGTGCATACTCGACAGCACCTGCAGAAATGGCTTTTGCCGATGCAGTGCAGAGCGAAACCACGTATGATCATATACACAACACATATCAGTCTCGAATAGTCGGTGTCCCAGAGCACAACCATGATATATCGTCCGTTCGCAGCCATGGAGTCCAGTTTGTGTGCAGAACATCACATCGAACAAGCAACTCGGGTTACCAAGGACGACCAGACCGATGCCTACAAGGACAAACGAAACCCGCGAGGCGTTATGCAAGAGTTAGTGTTGAACGCGCACCATCTCCTAAGGAAGGAACCTATGAAGTGAAGCGATTCTGCGTCTCACCGGGGGCCTATCTTGTCCTGTACATTTTCACCGTTCGGCGATCGTACGTAATGTAAAGACACAAGCAAAAATCGAGTACTCGAGCCAATGGCGTGACCACCACCAACGGGAACATCGCGCAGTTCGTAAACAGCAGTGCACATATTTTTTCCCACCCTAGAGATCGAGTGAGTGTGGCATACAGACCTTCTTGCAGTGCGGTTTGGACACACGGTCTACCCCAGCGGCCAGGGCTGCCTGGCCAGTGGTACGGTCAAACGCGCGCGTGTGCTCTGCCAAGGCCGATAACACAACAGACCCTCCACGTGCGCCCCCTACCGTACGTACTAAAAGCAGTAAGTACGACATAACCTAGATAGATGTGATCGTCAGCTGGTTCCGACACATCACATACATACTATATGTGGCGTCTACGCATCTCTCTGTCGACCGTTGTTGTGCGGCGGACTGTATAGTATTCTCTGGCCCCCTGTCGATGACCTTGTTCAATGGTCAAAGAATTGGAAGGTGCTTGAGAGCAAGCCGTAGCCTTGACGCAGGCTGTCTGTGTATCGGTATGATGCAGCCCTGCAGTTACTATCAATAGCACTGCAGGAAAAAACGAGCTCGAAACGGACGGCATACAGTATCGTGTACATTCAGCACAATGTTTATCTTGCTCCGGCACATAGTACCGTAGGAAGGACAATCGCCGCCATCACCGTCTTTCTGCACCAACACACGCCGTGCTGTTTGGAAGCAAACCGTTCACAACGGGACAACCACCGCATGCAGTGCATGTGATTGTGAGTCCCTTTTTTTCTACGAGTGGAAAAGCAGCACACATGCATTGTCCGTCACGATGCTTCGTCAGAGTGTACAAGCCCCGTGGTGCACAACCCGCAAGACAAAGAGACATATATATGCCGTGAATTCAACAGCACGATGTCAGGAGTGTTGGCTACGCTGTGAACGGCAAAAACAACACATACCTAAGTCCAAAAGTAGTACAATAGGTGGACCCTAACATAATCCGCAGGTGACTGACTCTACGGTAGCCCCCCCCCGCCCCCCCCTCCCCCAAACCGGCGATTTTCGTAAACGAGCGCTTCATGGCTGCTCGGCACGAGGAAGGATGACTGTGCAAAACACAACACTTAAATATGTTTTTGTTTGCAAAGAAAGGACTGGGCCGAACTATAGGCAAAGACACCGTGTTTCGGGAGATACGGCCGGGAGCTGGTTTCAAAACCGGCGATTTCGTCAAAGAAAAGTTGGGGGGCTACCGTGTAGAACGAGTCACCATCGCCAGCTTAGTACCGTCCCACAAGAGGCACGCTAAAACGTCAGGGTCCCACAATAATGCCAAGCAATTTATCCCGCTAAAAAGCCGGTGCAGCCGTAAACGGGTGATGCCCAGACAGGGAGTAGCGAACGCGCACCAGCGCCGACTCTGAACGCAGTTTCTTGTCGCTATCGGCACAACTCTCGTTCAACTGCTTGTTGTTGTTGAAGTTGCGGTATATGCACTGTACGGAAATGCAGCCGGTACGAACTTTAGCAACAAATTGTGCGCCCATGGTTATTTCATAAAACGTGCGAGGTAAGTAAGATGCGTGGGGTTTTCAGTGCGGTGGCAGTTGCTGTTGCTCGCACGCAGACCTATCTCCATATTAAGAATAGTAGAACATGCCACGGATACACGACGGACTGTAAAACCTCTGAAGTAAGGAAGGGGTGAAGGGGAGGGGAACCTGCGGAATATCTGCGACCGCGGGACTGTTCGCTCAGAACGCCTCCCCGATTGCGAAGCCTCTTACATTTGAGTTGGGCTTGGAGCCTAATTTAATGGTGATGATAATAATAGTAAACGAAGCTCTGAAGGGTGCAGAATATCATACTTCTAAGAAGAAAACGCCAGAAAAATATAGAAAATACCCGATCTGGCGAGAGCGTTCGATTACCCGGGGGGCGGGCGTACTATGGATCGCGCAGCCTTTGCGCTCACCGTGTACCCCTGCACACACCGCGCAACGACAAGTTTTGGAGACAGTTCTCCCTCTGTCCACTTCTACCCGCGCCTTCGCCGCAATATCGAATGATTGAGGATCATCTCCTTGTCGAACCTGTGGCACCTCTGTTTCGGTTTCTTGTTCGGGATTGTTTGTTTTCCCGCCCTTCGATCCCCGCAAAAGCGCAACAAAGGCCGGGTGTAATGGTTGGGCTAGACGTGGTGCAGCATGTGTAGCATTGTTTGCGGTCGTTGGATAGCTTTTCTCGGCTCTAGCCTTAGACTAATCGGTCTGGTGCTTTGCTCATAGACTCTCAATCATGCATTCTTGAGTCTTGCCCCCCTTCCTTGTCGAAAGATTTATGCGCGTTGAATCCGCTAGTCAGACCGTTCTCCGACGCTCTCCACTCAAATACCATTCATTCAGGCATAATCGGTACTCTTCGACGAAGTGGTATAGTCTATAGCGGTAGTGGTCGCTTGCTGTGGCGGTGGTTGTAGAGTGGAGGTGGTTAGTATATGTCCTGTAGTACAGCATAGCATTGACAAACGGGTACGCTGTGTACGAGAAGTATCACTACATCAGCAATAGGCTGTGGAGGTGGTAGCGGTAGGAAAGTTCGCAGTACTACTGTACGTCGCATGTAGTAGCAGTACGCTGGCGCTGAGAGAACAGTAGCATTGACGGCATGTTCTTACGCATTAATAGCACATACATACATGTAGCCTATAGACTGCATTATGAATATTTCTTGACGGGGTGTAGTCTAGACTAGACTAATATTTATGTAATAATATCACATAGTTAGTCTAGTCTATAGACTATACATACATTAGCTATTATTATTAATAAAGTAAAAGTACGAATGGTAGTAGCACTTCCACTAGTAGTAGTTGTAGCAGTGGTCTACAATACTATTAATAGATACAGCAGTTGTGACTGGGTATAGGAGTAATGTTGGCACGAGTAAGTAGTAATGTATTAGACTATATATACCTGGTCAAAAAGTTGTAGTAAAGATATCGCACCGACCCCGGCTCGTTTCGTTCCGGCATGCCTTGCCAACCGTCGACATTTTTTTGGAGACGAGCTTCCTTCACTGGTAACGACGTCGATCGTGTTCGGTTTGTATGTCAGCCTGCTTTCTTTCAACCCTTATTTGGCACCACCGCCAGCGGTTGATCACGGACAAAATGTGTCCCGCGTCGGAGTAGGTCATGAACCACTCAATGAGTTTACTATTAATATCAAGGAGTAGACTACTTAGTCAAGGTCGAGATGCTACGCTATTATTCAGCCCACGACTACCTATAAATTGGTGCAACATTTTACAGTGCTGTTTCGTCAATAATATAGTACATACAGCAAAACACTTTTCAGCGTATCTCGGGGGAACATAGATATACCGGTAAGCAGGACCAGATACGGTTGTTATTAACTGAAGTATCTGGGGAGAAACACTTGATATATTATTGCTGTATATCGTACAGGCTCTTCAGGTTACTATTAACATTGTTCTCCGCATTACTCCCTGCAGAAAGACTAGTAGTGCTGCAGCAGCAGTAGTAGCAGTAGCAGCAGTGGTGGCTTATTTAGAGTGTGTTGTTTTTCATCCGGGTGTCGGTCAACAGATAATTTTTGTCGAGCGCAGCTTTTATTTCTTTGACCTCTTCTTCTGCAATAATATCGATTGGGTACACGGTTTGTTGTTCGGGTTGCCTCTGCCTCCCTGCAGCCAAATATTTTTATACTACAACCGGAGTCCATGCCTTGGAGTCGACTGCGCGAAAATATGTTTGTGCCGGTAAGAGATAAGAATCTTGAGCGTTCGAATACAAAGTGTAGGAACAAACATTTCGATGTTGCTTTGTTCCACTATGAACGGTTGTAATTCGCATTGCAAGCAGTCCAGGGCGCGTTATTGTATGAAACAGAACACCGACCCCCCATGGGCTTCTCGGCGGGGAGGGGAGGGTGCCTTCTACACTGACTGCACTACATGCAACAACTATAGCATGTCGACTCGAGGCATGCTACAGTAATAGAGGTATACATTTTTTTGCGAAAATGTTTGCTGAATGACGGGGCTCGCTAACCCGATTTTTTTTCGTTTTTTTGCACGATTCTCGTTGTGTATACCTAGGCTACGGGATTTTTCATCCGGTATTTTAGCGGTTTGATTTTCTCCTCTAATCAGTTTTTGGGAGAGGTCTTAAGCTCCCTAATCTTGAGGAACACCTCCGAAAAAACGGGTTGCACTTCTAAAGTGTAGCATGCATCACTCTCGGAGGCGTTTGTTGCCTGGAACACTCCACTCTGCTCCGACGACGGAAACTAGTAGCTTAAGCGTACGCGTGCTACGAAATGTAGGTGCACCGTTGTTTTTTCTTCTGACAGTTTCTCGATTTGGGAGCTTAAGACATGTCCCTCCCGATATTTTTTTGGAGAGAATTTAAACCTGTTAGACCGGATGAGAAATCCCACGGCCTAGGTACATAACAAGTGAGTCATGCACAAAGGAAAAATGTCGTGTACTTTCCGACGATTTTGGGTTAAGGAGCCCCGTCATTCAGAAACCATTTTCGCCAAAAAAAGGTATACCTCTTTCGTAGAATGCGTCAGTTGTACTGCTGGAGCATATTAACGGTGTGGCTGCTTGTATGGGGACAGCTCGCGCTGTTGTTGCTGCCGCCGAAAACTTAAGGACACGCCAGCTAACGCTCGATTGTGAATACTTTTGAGTCAAATTGGCCAACGACATGTATGTAGGAGAAAACGGTCAAGACTAAGTAAGTGTGGTCAGCTGAATTAAGCTTTGGTTTTCCTCTTCCTCCGCCGGAAGATAAAAAACATTTGATTATAGTAAGAGAAGGCAGAAAACAACGGGGATGATGCGTTGAAGTGTGTAGCACGAGGTTACCTGGTATTACTCTATATTTTGACGTGGGGCGTTGCATCATAGGGTTATGAAACAGCCTTCTTTTGGCTAACGTCATGAAACAGCTTTCTTTTGGCTAACGTCTTCAACTGGTATATGGATTGATTCAATGCCAACCCCCCCTCCTCAACAATTCGGACGAAAAATCATACATGACGAGTAAAGTTGTAGGTAACGTATCAACCCTGCTACCTTGCTGATGGACTTGTTTTCGATTAGACTAATTATTTACAATATGATACCATAGGTGTTCTGTTTTTTTTGTATATATTTTAAAAATTGCAATAATAATAATAGTACACCGCAGCTCTTTGAGATCGACAATAAATAACATTTCGAACAAAATTCAGGTTTGTTTGCAAGCTGCGTGTGATACTTCGATCGCGCGTCTTACGGGGGGCGTGTACCCTCCTGAAGGGTACAGGTCGGTGACTCCCCTGCTGATACCAGGGTCAACAGGACTGAGACATTCAGCCTTGTTTTGCGCACGGAAACTGTACATCTAATGATATTCAGTCAATAATACCTGTTTTTGGGAACAAGTGCACCAGGTAAACCGTGTTGAGAGCATGTTCTCGAAAGAAGCTGCCGTTTATTTCGGCGTGTGACACTGCGGGCTGTGCTCTGTGCGGTCACCTCCGGAAATCTCCCTGTACTATAAAAACATCACACGATATCCCCAAAAAATCAAGGCCGTCGGGGCCGAATTTAAAACGAAACATGAAGTACGAGTAGTCATCAGATATCATGTGTACAGACGTTGACTGCACAGCACAGCACAGCACAGCGGATGTATGATGTCGAGCCCTGATTCGGCCAGATTGAGGCCCGATTGAGCGAGCTTATCGTCGACCTGGGGGAGTGCGCCCGCCCGACTGTGGGCTTTCAATATGCACACGACATAGCAATTGCGTTGTACTCCAATAAATGCCCGTCGTGTGCTTCATACCCTGTCGACTCCAGACGCGCTCTGTGTGCCTCCGCGCCTCCGCGCCTCCGCGCGATACATGATGAGGTTGCGTGATGCCCCAAATCATGAGTTCCGATAAACAAATGGAAGAAGCCTTGTCCACGGCCACCACGGCATCAGGTTCGAGTTGCGAACCTGCCAACCGGCAGTTTAGCTAAAACATACCAGGTACGTCTTTTGGTTGGGGTGTCCGATTCTTTGTCTACTCGCATCGATTCCGATTGATTTGAGCCATCCCCACGCCACCAGGGGGATGCAGCCGATTCTAAGAATTTTCGGAGCTCCATTAACACGAGGAGCTATCTCACCATCATCACAATCATCACCCTGTACTACATGACTTCGAAAACATTCGTTCGCACAATCCGACCAAGACTTCTACGCCCTACCTAGTAATAGAAACACGTATACATTTTTGCAACATTGCTACACTATCCAAGTAGAAGAACGTTCATATCATATGCTGTATTTTATAGGATTGAGTAGAGATGGGGCGTTGCCCGCTGATCATATCCAGTGTATGGTATATATTTGAAAATATAAAATACACGCCGGCTGTGAGATCGAATATTTTGTCGAAACTCATCTTTGCAAGCTGTGTGTGATACTCCGATCTCGCGTATTACGGGTTGTGTGTCCTCATTAAGGATATAGGTCGGCGACTCCCCTTGCAACGACAGTGTAGCTATCAGGGTCAACAGGGTGATATTAGGCAGTCTGTACGCGAAATCTATAAAACCCGTTTCTGAGGGGGACAAAATCTGACCGCTGTGGAACGAAATGCATCAGTTTATCAAGTGAATCCTGTAAGTCGAATATCCGGTGAGGGGAGGGCGGAGTTTTTAAGGACATGGGAGCCTGATTTTGATCAAAAGGGGGGCGGGAGGGGGTGAGGGGGGGGAGAGGACGGGTGGGGCAGGTCAATTTTTTATGCGTGGAAATTATAAATCCTTATTGTGGTGGAGGGGGGGGGAATGTGACGGGGGAGGCGGGGGGCGGGGGGTGAGGGCCATAGGTCGCGTAGATGTAGGGGTTTGCTATACGCGTCGTGCTAGGTTTAGGCGATGGTGCGGGGGGTGGGAAGGGGGCGTTGGGGGCGGGGGTGGGTTGGAATTGCAGCATCGGCATGGACGGCTCTAAAACGATAACGAAGCGATATATCCAGGGCGTGGTAAGGGTTTATTACTCTGGCCGATTTCGATGTTAGGTGGGGCGTTTAAAAAAGAGGAAGCGAGAAAAAACAAACATGGGACGGAGGGGGGCGGTAGGGGTGTTTGTGCAAGAGGTTTGAATATATGTAGTATACTATACCCCAAAAGTGGCGGTCGAACACCAAGTTGTCGTACCTGTTCGGAAAACAATGAACGGGTTCCGCCGCATCTCTGAAGATACTACCATATCACACGCATCAAAATACCATACAAGTATAGTAACTCCGACTTGTCCACAGGCATAAACCAACAATCCCGACTCTCCGGTGGTTAATTCCTTACATACATGAGGAGCTTAACCGGCCAGCAACACTCTGCCTCAACGCGTGCAACGATTACCGTGGGATGACTTATTGATCGAGGCGGTTGGTAGAGTACATGTACATCGTAAGGAGGCCGTCTGGTTAGCTTTGGGATGAGCGCTGGCGAGAGGCTCTTGTGTGACGACGGCCGGTTTGGTGCGCTGGCGGGAGCGGCCACGCAAGCGCCCACATGCTTGAGAAGCTCCTACCACTTCCGGATCCGACCACGTAGACACGCCATCCACCTGTATAGACAGGCCAGTCGTTCGTATCTGCGCGCGGGACAGGCTCTCGGCGAGGCTAGGGAGCGTGTGCCGTTGTTTTTGTCAACAACTTCTAAAGCAAGCGATTTTTCGAAACGAAAACAGGGCCAGACTTCAGTGTACACGAGGAAGCATTAAAACAAGAAAAAAACAAAAACAAAAACAATAGTCTCTAATAAAGCACCACTAAAAGGAAAAGCCGAGCTGCATTAGACAGTAAGCATAGAATAGTAGTGGAGATCAGAGATCCCGATAAACCCGTCTTGGTTTTCGGTTTATTCCATAGCGGAACTTATCAAATTTTATCGTAACTTGAGTAAAACTATCAAACCAACGGTTAAAAAGCGCGAAGAAAAAGCATTCAGGGTGACCGGCCCACCAGCGCACGATGGGTGGGGTAGTGCGGAAGGCGGCCACGTCGACTACTGTGTACCGTCGAAGCCAGCGTGACGAACGGGTAGGGTATAACCAAGGGGTGACTATGCAAGAAACCGACGTCGCTGTGGCGAATTCATTTCCGACAATGGTGCCAGTCAATACCGCCACGGCTGCCGACAAATAACCATGACCAAAACACCACTTATAGAGCGCTCCTCCTGGGAGAGCACGATGGACGATGACCAGCGCTTTACTCTCAGGGGCGCCTCGGGGGTGCGAGTGGGAGAATTGAGCTGCGTCGTTGGGTGCATTTGCCGCAAGTCCGTGTGTTTTGAAGTGGTTACATTATTCTTCTGTCAAGTTTGTAATACATACATGAATGTATAGACCATATTTTTATGTAGTCTATATTTCGAAGATATTTTGGATGCCGTTCGGAATGAACCACCCCGCTGTGTTCTTGAGCAAAACGCGAAGGTTCTTCGTGTATTTTGAGTTTCTCGTGTCGTTTCTTGCGTGTTTTTCTACAGTTGTTTTCTTCGTCGTTCGGACTGTGGCCGCAAAGGCCAGTTATAAGGATTACGGAAAAAATCGCCAAAAAATGAACATTAAACAAAGTTTAGAACTTGATTTCGCAAAACTTTAGGAGTATATATTCAAAAAATGAAAATACACTCCAGCTGTGCTATCGATTTTTTTTTTTTTTTTTGTCGAAACTCATCTTTGCAAGCTGTGTGTGATACTCCGATCGCGCGTATTACGGGTTGTGTGCCCTCATGAAGGATGTAGGACGGCGACTCCCCTTGCAACTACAGCGTAGCTATCAGGGTCAGCAGGGTGATGTTAGGCAGTCTGTGCGCGTAAACTATAAAACCCGTTTCTGAGGGGGACAAAATCTGACAGCTGTGGAAGGAAATGCATCATCAGTTTATCAAGTGAATCCTGCAAGTCGAATATCCGGTGAGGGGAGGGCGGAGTTTTTAAGAACGTGGGGGGCTGATTTTGATAAAAAGGGGGGCGGGAGGGGGGGAGAAGGGAGGGAACGGGTGGGGCAGGTTTATTTGTGCGTGAAAACTATATATATATATATTTCTTGTGGGGGAGGGGGGGGGGGGTGTGGGGGGGGGGGGGCGGGGGCGGGGGGGAAGGGGTTTAGGTCGTCGCATAGATGAAGGGGTTTGCTATACGCGTGGTGCTAGGTTATATATATACAATAGTAGCTCCCTATCGACAAAACGGGCGCGCATTGTTCTTCATATACACGTGGGAACCGGAATAACGCAGCAGTTCACACGACGCCCTGCTGGCGAACATCGACGGGCGTAAACACAGGAGCGACTGCTTCTCTCGATGTGTGCGCGCCGCTGCCAGCCTCTTGTTTCCTTTGGCGCCCTGCGCTCGGAAGCCATCACCCCCTGACTCTCTTGCGTAAGCGGAGTGAACCTCACAGCGCCGCGCGTACAGAGTCGCAACGGGTATGACGCTATGTAGAGCCCTTGAGCGAATTCTCGTTTTTTGGCTCTTGCTGGGTCGGTTTTCGTGCCGTTCACCCTAGCGAGCTGGTTGATTGAAGAATTGGTACCACGGGTGCCATGATACTCGACTTGAGGTGCCACCGCCGGGGCACCATGTTCCATGGTCTGTTGACGAAACGGTTGCTATTGCCCTCGTCGCCTCGCGTTGAGGTTCACGTTTTATCCCCTCGGTCGTGGACGTCGACGCGGTAAAAAAATCGCGCCACGGTTGACCGTGGGCGCGAAGGTAGGTGTGTTGTCACACCCACGAACATGCCGCGTCAAGTTGGGCCAGCTTCCAAAGTAGATTTGCACTTCCTCCGCAGCAATAAATATTCCAAGGCTTTTCATATTTTTCGTTCCATTCAAATTTTATGTACACTCGGGATTTGAATTCATTCGTGACGTAGCGTGCTCATGACCAATCAAACAAGAAGTTGATTTCGTGTTTGCGTCTAGTATGATTTACATCTTTTTTTTCGTTTAAAACGGCCCCTGCTAAAACGTGGCATACCTCGTTCAATGGTATTATTTTTTTTCAGTTTTCCCCCAACAAGGCTGCCCGTTAGAAAAGGCAATTAGCGGAGTCCCACCACTAACTAATCACAACCAAACCCGCAGCCGGATCATATATGCTTCGACGTAAACATACGAGGTATATATTATAAAAATGAAAATACACTCCAGCTGTGAGATCGAATATTTTGTCGAGACCCATCTCTGCAAGCTGTGTGTGATACTCCGATCGGGCGTATTACGGGTTGTGTGTTCTCACTAAAGATATAGGTCGGCGACTCACATATGTACTGACCCGTTTCACAAGGAACTGCTAGAATGAAGCAGTGTTTGTCATCACTCTCTCGACGTGACGTGTGGCGTCTTCACGTCTCCCGCGTGACGTGTGACATCGTCACGTCTCTGAACTATTAGTAGTAGTAGAGCAGCGTTCGCCATCATTCTCTCTCGAGCGTGACTTGTTGTGGCGTTTTCAATGCCGCCACTTGACGCGTGACATCGGACGCGTGCTACGATAATAGAGGTGCAATACATTTGTTCTCAGGTTCCTCAATTCGGGAGCTTAAGATCTCTCCCAAAGACAGGTTTGGAGAAAAAAACAATTTTACCGGATATAATATGCCGTGACCGAGGTACAAAGCGAACATCTTGCAAAAAAATGTCGATTTCCGACGATTTTGGGTCAACTCAAGGAGCCCCGGCATGCAGAAAACATTTCAAAAGAAAAGTGCTACATCTATCGCTGCATGCGTCATCGTCACGTCTCTGGAATATTAGTAGCAGAGCAGGGTTTGTCATAACTCGCCAGATGTGACGTGTGAGGTCGTCACGTCTCCCACGTGACGTGAGACGTCGTCACGTATCCGAACTATTAGTGTAGCAGACCAGAGTTTGTGCTATAACTTTCGAGCCGTGGCGTGTGATGTCGTCACGTCTCCGAACTACTAGTAGAAGAGTCCGTCATCACTTCTCGAGACGTGACGTGTGACGCCGTCACGTCTGTCGTGTCACCAAGGCTACGGTAGAGAGAAAAATGCTACGATATACCCCCGCTTTCAATGCCGGGTTTCACCACTCGCATGGCTGACTCTGTACCTAACGGACCAATATACCTTCGGCTATGTTTAGGGCGCAGCGTAGCTTACCATTCCGTCGCGAATTCATACCGCAAAAATGCTAGCAGCACGAAAGCCTATTGTGACCTTAAAGGAACAATGACCTTAAGCGAACAATGGCCTTAAAGGAACAATGGCTATAAAGGAACAATGGCCTTAAAGGAACAATGGCCTCAAAGGAACAATGACCTTGAAATAATAATGGCCTTGAAGGAACAACGACCTAGAAGGAATAGTGGTCTTAAAGGAACAACGGCCTTAAAGGAACAATGGCCTCAAAGGAACAATGACCTTAAAGGAACAATGGTCTTACAGGAAAAACGACCGTAAAGGAACCAGGTGGGCCTCTCACGCGAGCGACCCCGAGCCCCTGCAAAAAGCAGACCCCAAAAGCGACCCCCCCTACCGAAGCCCGGGTTGTCTCGATGTGGCGCGGGCAGATGGACGGGCAATGACGCCGAGACGTGAACGGACACATTGAACGGCTGATAAAACTGCTGATTACAAAACGTTGGTCTATATCTTTCTTGAAGATCAAATATATTATAAAAAATTAAAATACACTCCAGCTGTGAGATCGAAGATTTCGTCGAAACTCATATTATTTGCAAGCTGTGTGTGATACTCCGATCGCGCGCATTACGAGTTGTGTGTCCTCATTAAGGATATAGGTCGGCGACTCCCCTTGCAACGACGGTGTAGCTATCAGTGTCAACAGGATGATTTTAGTCAGTCTGTGCGCGGAAACTATAAAACCCGTTTTTGAGGGGGACAAAATCTGACCGCTGTGAAGAGAAATGTATCCTTTTTCAAGTGAATCTTGTAAGTCGAATAACCGGTGAGGGGGGTGGGGCGGAGTTTTGAAGGACGTGGGGGCCTGGTTTTGATCAAAAGCGAGCGGGGGGGGAGGGGGCAATTTGTGCATGTAAGCTATAAATCCTTTCGAGGGGATAAATCTGACGGTTTTGGCACCAGTATATTGGGGGCGGGGGGCGGGGGCGGCGGGGGGGGCAGCTAAATATGTGCCTGGAAACTATACATTATTTTGAGGGGACAAATGTGACGGTTCTGGAAATAATACATCAGTTTATCATGTATATCCTGGGGTAAGTCGTACAATCAGTGAGCAAATATATATAGTAGCACGCGCGAACTACCCTACGTGGATTTTGTGCAACTAGTCTGTATATCAACGAAACGTAGATGTACCACGCAGCTCGCAAAGTCAAGTTTGAATCATTCAATTGGTCGTACTCACAAATGACGTTTTTCAATTTCATAAAAACGTTGCTACAGCAGCATAGCAGCGGTATAAATGAGCAGACCACCGGTACGAAACCTGGCAGCAGTGGCTTCCGCTTACCCCGGCGTCGTCGAAGATAACCGTCGAGTGATCACTATTTGGTGACGATCGGGGCCTTCGCTTGCCGTGCTTGCGACGGCTTCCACTACCCCGTCGATTCGTGCGTTGATTCATGGCAGACGGTGAGTGTCGAGTATATCACCTGCCACTGCTCTTTGTTGATCTACTGCTCTGCTACCGCATGATGAGTACATACAGCACGATGGTTAGGTATTGGACGATCGGTCTGCCGCTTGTTGTTGGTCTTCGTGTGAAGGAGATATTTTATTAGGGCCTGAGGTTATGACAGCATCACAGAACAATCAATGCAGAAGTATACGAGTGTGTTGACTCGCTCCTTGCTGACTCTAACCGACCGAAACAGGCGCGATGATACATGCGCCGTATGCGGTCAATGGTTGGCACACCAACTACATATTGGCGTTGCTATGTCGTTTAAGCTTTGGGCATCATCCTCATCGAAAGGACAATGATGAACTATTGATGGGCAAAACGGTTGCCATCGCGGGGTTCACTCTCATGCTTTCTCCGAGCCAGGGTCACCAAGCGAGAGTCCGAGGAAAGCTTGGGGTCCGCCCCCACCGTAGTTGTCCTCTTCTTGGCACATACCCCCAAAGTGCGATCTGAAAAGTTCGTATTATCTCATTCTTTGTCGTAGACGCAAACTAAACGGAGTACGGCGTCACCCTACTGGCAATACCATAGTAGTAGTCTAGTCTATATATATTCTTCAAATACTATCATATGTATGCTGCGTGTGGAGCACTGTCACTGTACATCGGCAAAAAAGAACGCTCCAACAGCCGCTCCATGCACCTACGGCTATAATACCAGCACAGTGTATTGAAAAACCGTATTAAACGACCGTTCACGTGGCGCACACCACTCAAACACACGGCACAACAAGCCAAAGCAACACCAGGTGCGACCGTGAGTTCCGGTTGGTCCCACATCAAGTCATGGCCCTAGTATGATCATGTGTAGTCCGTGGCCACATGATGGACTCCAATACGCACATGTGGAGTGAAATGCTGAGTAACACGCACTGACTGGCACATTTTTCCTGAGCTCTATTTTCAGCTTCTTATATGCGTAAAGCATATCTAAACGCGCATACTAGAAGCATGCCTATAATTGTCGACGCTCGGCGCATTCCTGCTTGTCGCAGCATGTCTAGTCTATGTGTACGCTTCCAGTTCCCTGTTGCTTCTGGCTGCGGGCATGTTTTGAAGTATATTTTAAGTTGCTTTGAAATTCTGCCAGAATGGCTTCCTGACACACGCAGGACACAAAGCTAGCGAAAGCTGCGTGTGGCCAATCGTTTTTGTTGTTGTTGTTGTTGTTGTTGTTGTTGTTGTTGTTGTTGTTGTTGTTGTTGTTGTTGTTGTTGTTGTTGTTGTTGTTGTTGTTGTTGTTGTTGTTGTTGTTGTTGTTGTTGTTGTTGTTGTTGTTGTTGTTGTTGTTGTTGTTGTTGTTGTCGTTGTTGTTGTTGTTGTTGTTGTTGTTGTTGTTGTTGTCGTTGTTGTTGTTGTTGTTGTTGTTGTTGTTGTTGTTGTTGTTGTTGTTGTTGTTGTTGTTGTTGTTGTTGTCGTTGTTGTTGTCGTCGTTGTTGTTGTCGTTGTTGTTGTTGTTGTTGTTGTTGTTGTTGTTGCTGTTGTTGTCGTCGTTTTCGTTGTTGTTGTTGTTGTTGTTGTTGTTGTTGTTGTTGTCGTTGTTGTTGTTGTTGTTTTGTTGTTGTTGTTGTCGTTGTTGTTGTTGTTGTTGTTGTTGTTGTTGTTGTTGTTGTTGTTGTTGTTGTTGTTGTTGTTGTCGTTGTTGTTGTTGTTGTTGTTGTCGTCGTTGTTGTTGTCGTTGTTGTTGTTGTTGTTGTTGTTATCGTTGTTGATGATGTTGTTGTTGTCGTTGTTGTCGTTGTTGTTGTCGTCGTTGTTGTTGTCGTTGTTGTTGTTGTTGTTGTTGTTGCTGTTGTTGTCGTCGTTTTCGTTGTTGTTGTTGTTGTCGTTGTTGTTGTCGTTGCTGTTGTGTATCACAGTCACAACGCAGACTCCAACGACTCAAAAGCACAAGAATGAGCATCTCATGCCCTGGCACGGCTCCTCATGTATGTGAGGTATTGAGCTGCTAATGTTAGGAGCTAAACCGCTTCTTCAGATGCACTCCTAGCCTAGGGTGGGATGACTCACTTTTTCAGTATAATGTTTTCGTGTACATACTACACCGAGGACCAAGGTCTTTTCTGCAGTGGACAGGGGGGTCGCTCGGGCGAGTGACCCCCCACCGTACCTCGTGGATCTTAGGCGTTCGTGACGTTAGATTTTCGACGCGTAAATATCTCCGATCCAATGATACGCTAGCTACGCCGCCCTCCGAAAGAAAAAAACACCCAACTGAGGCTCTTTCGTCGGTAAAGTGCAATAGAGAGTCACGGGTGTGAGTGGCTCAGACCCGGCATTGAAAAATGAGTGTACCCCATCTACCCGCAGCCTTTATCCAAAGAAGACCCCCTTGATCTGATTGCACGTTCATTTTACCCAACTCCGGTTTGCGGTTAGTCTGAAACTTGCACGAACATACCTGTTTTGGGGCTGACGCATATAACTGTTGGTATGTTCTTTGCGCGGACAAATGCCTTCCAAGTCATTGTTTGGGTGGGAGATTTGGAGCTCCCCTCAAGTTGGGAGCTAAACAGCTTCTTCACAGCTGCAACCCCAGCCCAGCGTGGGATGACTCCTTTCCAATCTCAAGTTTTTGTGTACATAGGCCAAGAGTTCCTTCATCAGGTTGCACATTCGGTTTACTCATTTCTAGCCTACGGGTGGGGTTCAGGGCACCTTAAGTCGGCAGTGCAACAGACAAAACGGGTCCACCTGCATCCTAACTTTTGCCATAAAACCAGGCTTTTTTAGTGCTGGTTCACATTAGCTCGCGCTGGCACAAACTCGAAAGAAAAAAGACCCAAATACATTGATAAGTTACCCGGAAACAGGTTGTGTATCATAAGTCGATCGTATCCCCTCTTCTTGCAACATTTTTTTTCGCGAGCGAACGGTCGGAAAATTGCGTCCATGACGCCGCGCTTTTCTGAGTTTGTATGCTTTCTATCTATTATCTCGATAATGGTATTTTAGTGTACCTACAGGTACCGACAATGCTTTCGTAACCCCCACCCATTTCTTCGGGGGTTTAATGCTTGGAACGATATGCTTCTTCATTCATTGGACGGGTGCTACGATAGAGGTTGCACTTTTTTTCGACGGAAATGTGTTCTGAATGACGGGGCTTTCCTTGTACCAAAAGCGTCGGAAAACGTATAAAGGTGTACCTCTTTCTGGCGAAAACGTTTTTTGAATGACGGGGCCAACCTCGACCCAAAAATCGTCTGAAAATGTTTTATGGTATACGTCTTTCTGGCGAAATCGTTTTCTGAATGACGGGGATAATTGACCCAAAAACCGTCGGAAACACGCCATTTATTTTTCGTTTTGTATGATTATCGTCGTGTACCTAGGCATATATATATATTATAAAAATTAAAATACACTCCAGCTGTGAGATCGAAGATTTCGTCGAAACTCATCTTTGCAAGCTGTGTGTGATACTCCGATCGCGCGCATTACGAGTTGTGTGTCCTCATTAAGGATATAGGTCGGCGACTCCCCTTACAGCTACAGTGTAGCTATCAGGGTCAACAGGATGATTTTAGTCAGTCTGTGCGCGGAAACTATAAAACCCTTTTCTGAGGGGGACAAAATCTGACAGCTGTGTAAGAGAAAAAAAAAAAAAAAAAAAAAAAAAAAAAAAAAAAAAAAAGGGGGGGGCCCGGTTTTGATCAAAAGCGAGCGGGTTTGGAGGGGGGCGGGAGGGGGGGGGGGGGGGGGGGGGGGAAGGGGCAATTTGTGCATGTAAGCTATAAATCCTTTCGAGGGGATAAATCTGACGGTTTTGGCACCAGTATATATATATATATATGGGATTTTTCATCCTGTAGAAGTTGTGCTATCCTCCAAATCAGCTGTTGGCGGAGGAATCGTTCCAAGGTATCCTCCCCAACTTTTCTTTAACGAATCGCCGTTTTTTTTAAACCAGCTCCCGGCCGCATATCCTGAAATACGGTGCCGTATACCCCCCCCGACGTCATAGTTCGGCAGTCCTGTGCGAACAAGAAAATATTTGAAGATCGTATTTTTCAGGAGGAGTCATTCTTCCTCGTTCGTGTCGAACAGCCACGAAAAGTTCGAATTATATAGAAAATCGCTAAAGTTATTTGGGGGGGGGCTATGATGGAATCAGTCGGAGATCTTGAGCTCCAAAAGTGGGGAAACCTCACAAAAAAAACGTGGTGCACCTCTATCGTGGCACACACTTCGGTGCATGGGCTGTGGATACCACTCGAACGAAAATATTTTGAAACTCGCGAGCCACGTCAATTTATCTCTTTCAAAACTATCAGGGCATCGTTGGAAAAACCGGCTGGCGGATTGCTCTCTTGGTCCTTTCAAAACCACGCTCGGCAACACACCCGAGCTTGCAGTTCCTCTCGTTCCGAAACCATTTTGAATCCGGAAACACAGTGGTATTGCTGAAACTGTCTCTGTCGCTGGCATGTTTTTGGCTTTCTCTGCGGCAGGCGCGGCCACGGGGGAAGGCCAATGGATGAAACTGCAGCGGATTTCCCGTTGGCATCGGCTGCACGCAAAGGCCAACGCTGTGGTCGACAATTTCTTTTATCACCTGGGCCATTGGGTGGCGTCGCACCCGAAGGCGACCTTGCTGATCAGCCTGGTGTTTGTTCTTGTGTGCTGCTGGGGCTTCAAAAACTTTGAGGAGGAGAACAATGGTGAGGACCTGGAGTTTTATTTTTTTTTTCCCCGTCATGAAACGGTAGAGCAGTGAGTGGTGGATCGTGTTTTTTTTGTGATATTCTTTAATGCGAAGGTCGCAATATAGTCTAGTCTAGATGCCTCTCGCAAAAGCTCGTACTCGAAATTTTATTTGAGAAAAATCGAAAGGGCAACCCCATGATGAACAAAACGTCATGCCACATAATGCGCGCGATCGGAGTATCACACACAGCTTGCAAAGATGAGTTTCGACGAAATCTTCGATCTCACAGCTGGAGTGTATTTTCATTTTTTATAATTATAATACACATACCAATGCCACGATAGAGGTACACCTGTCTTTCCCGGGGCCGCTCACTGTATTTTCACCACGAAGAACTGAATTTTGAGCAGAATGAAAAAGAAAGGCGAAATCCGATGCACAGACTGATGGCCCCTATGTATGAAAACTGAACTTGTTGCAACAACGAACGACGACATTCCTACGAGTTTTGGTGTGAAATACCCCATGTATGTTCCACCGCTTAGAAAGGAAGCATGCCACTTCGTTGGCTCTGAGTACAACAGATAGATCCCAAGACGGTGGGATTCGAGAACAGCTTTGGTGTAAGCGAGGCAGCAAAGGCGGCGGTGGCGAAAAATCTGCGAAAGGGCAAGGGTAAGGCTGTCAGAGCCCCGTCGCTTAGAAAATATATGCTTCAAAGCCAAAATATTCTGCTTGGAACTATATTCTTGCAACCGTGATGGGTCCAATAATGGATTCCGGAAACAAAATTCTTGCGATTCTGGGTTGATCGACGCTTTCACTCACTTACTATGTCAGCCAAAACGTGCTACCAAATCTGTCGGGCGCGTTTCACTATAGATAACGTGGAATAGCGAGGTAAGAGTGGGTTATTGCTCGCTGGCATGCCGCCCACACCCTTGACTGGTTCTACGGCAGCCCCCCCCCAAAAAAAAAGACAAAAACAGCGATTTTCGTTTACTAACGTTTCATGGCTGTTCGACACGACGAGGAAGGATGCTATGATGAAAAAAAAAATCTCATTCATGTTCTTGTTCCCAAAACAACTATCGAACGATGACGCCGGGGTGGCAATGAATGGGGCCCGGTATTTCCGGAGATAAGGCCGGCGGGGCTGGGACGCATGATGATTCGATAGAGGCATCGCGTTTCGTCTGAACTGGTTTCTGAATGGCGGGGCTCCCTAACCCCAAATCGTCGGAAATTGTAACTTTTTTTTCTATACAGGATTCTCGTCGTGTACCCGAGCCATGCGATTTCTTGATCCGGTAGCGCAGCAGTTGTATTTTTCCATAAATGAGTTGTTTGGGCAAAGGGCCTATCTTAAGCTCCCAAAACGGAGGAACCCAACTACAACAACAACAAAATGCTGCACGCGCACCTCTCTATCTATCGTAGCACGCGTCCTTGGTTTCAAAAACCGGCGATTTTGTTAAAAGACAGTTTTGGGGGACGACACGCGCTACGGTAGAGAGGTTTGCACCCATTTATTTTTTCTGCGTCTGCAAATTTTGAGGAGTAGTATTTGACGCGTGCCACGATAGAGACGCACCATTATTTTTTCTAAAAAGACGCGTGCTACCATAATATCTAGAAGTAGTACTTTTCGCTAAACTATCATCTGAAAGACGGGGCTCCTTATTAACCCCAAATCGTCAGAAATCATTGGGTGCTATTGATCGCATGGTTTTTGGTGCGTGTACCTAGGCCTTGGTGGCCTTCATCCGATACGATAGCAGTTTTGATTTTTCTCCAAATAAGCTTCTGGGAGAGGTCTCAATAACAATAGCCCAAATCGGGAAAACTCGTCGGTAAAAAAAAGGGTTTGTGCACCTTTGTCGTATCACGCGTCATAGTGCTCCTCGCATTCTGAGTTTAAGATATCTCCTGAAAACTGACTTGAACAAAAACAAACTGCTATCGGGGATACAAAAAATCCCATGGCGCCTAGGTATATAACGAGAATCGTGAAAAAAAAATCTGTAGTCTGTTTTCGACGATTATGGGTTGACGAGCCCGTCGGTAAGAAACTATTCAGTCGTTCTACTGTGGCCCCCCCAACTTTTCTTCAACGAAATCGTCGGCTTTTCAAAAACAGCTCCCGTCGGTAAGAAACTATTCAGTCGTTCTACTGTGGCCCCCCCAACTTTTCTTCAACGAAATCGTCGGCTTTTCAAAAACAGCTCCCGGTCGTATGCCCTGAAACACGGTGTCCCTCGACACCCCGACGTCGTCGATCGTTAGGCCGTTAGACTGTTGTTGCACACAAGAAAATACATGGATACTTTGCTCTTTGAAAAAAGCATCCGTCCTTGTGTCGAGCAACCATGAAACGTTCGTTAAAAAAATTCGCTCGTATTTGGGAGGGAGTATCGTAGAATCATCCCATTTCAGACAAAAAGTTCTCGCTCTATCGCAGTACGCGTCCCTTCTTAACGAAAACCCTGATTCGGAGAAGAACCGAAAGTTGTGCACGATGACCAAGTCGATGGGCCTAGGTATATATCCAAACACGATAATAATAATGAAATTCCGACTATTATTTTGGACTACGCAGCCCGGTCGTTCAAAAAACATGTTGGCCAAAACGTTCCGCCTGTATCGTAGCACGCGTTCGGGGGGGGCTACTGCCGTAGAACGCCTCACTTCGAGTACACTGGAGTCAAGGGTCCTAGGTGCCTGGTTTGGCTTCAGCTGCTGCCCAAGAAGTGTTAGGGTTGGTTTGTGCTGGGAGCCACTGGCGCGTTGTTACACGTTATTCTCGATTCCATCTCTGGACCAAACATATGTCCGTTATCCCCACCGTAAAGGGGGAGAGGAATCTACCACAATTGTAGTTCCACTCTCCAATAAACACTGTACGTACGGGACACTGCACGCTGGCTCCATCGTTCTGTTGTCCATCGTTCTGTTGTCCATCGTTCTGTTGTCCATCGTTCTGTTGTCCATCGTTCTGTTGTCCATCGTTCTGTTGTACATCGTTCTGTCGTCCATCGTTCTGTCGTCCATCGTTCTGTTGTCCATCGTTCTGTTGTCCATCGTTCTGTTGTCCATCGTTCTGTTGTCCTTCACCCAAAAGGGTTTCAGCATATCTAAATACTCCCCCTCCAACCACCTCTGTTCTCTCCCTCCCGCTGACTGCCCCCTACTGCCTCTCCCTATCGCTTCCCCCCCCCCCTCCCCCCCCCACCCCTTCTCCATCTCTTCTTATTTCTCCCACACCCCCGTCTTTCCCTTCTTCACCTGGCCACCGATTCAACTTCAACACCAGTTAATGAATTGTGGGTTCCCAGTGACAACTTGTCCAAGCGCCAAGCGATTACCGTCGTGACAGCGTTCGGCCAATGTGAGTGCGCCATCTGCAGCAAGATCTGCTTGTCCTTCCGCACGGCTTAAGGACAAGATAGAGACAGTGCTATTATTGTAGGGTGCTGTGTGTTTCTTCAAGAAGGTACAGATATGAACTTGTTTTGTAACGACGATCTCGATCATCGCGGAGTTATCGTGATCTGTTCGAGATATCGATGAAACATGAGATCGACAATTGTTTCTTCCCGGTCTTCGATTCCGCTTGTCAAGTGAGGTAGCATTATTGATCCACTGAACTCCCACCGCGCTACGATAGGGCATCGGATGCTAACAGGTACCAATTAAGAGGTCACTCGCTGGCAGTGATATCCAACATGCGTGCGTTTGCAACTCTTGAACAAGTTTGATTCCTTCCCTTCAGGTATTCGCCACCACTGAGTTGCCATGTATTACAACAGATATATAGTATATAAACATTTATATTATAAAAAATGAAAATTCACTCCAGCTGTGAGATCGAAGATATCGTCGAAACTCATCTTTGCAAGCTGTGTGTGATACTCCGATATGACGAATGCTGAGCTAGAGGTGCACCATTTTTTTCTGAGGTTTCTCGATATATGGGAGGTTAAGATCTCTCTCAAAAACTTATTCGGAGAAAAATATAATTTCTACAAGATGACGACTCCCGTGGCTTAGGTACACAACGAGAATCATGCAGAACAATTTTGTCTATTTTTGACTATTTTGGGTTAAGGAGTCGCGTAACTTAGGGAACAAAATAGCCAGTAGAAGGTAAACATCTATCGTAGCATGCGTCTCTTGCGCTCTGCGATGACCCTGTACTTCTCGTTATCTCGGCTACAGTGTACAACAGGTGTGCGGTTATAATGTATTCCAAACTGACAAGTGTATGTGGTGACGCCACTCCACTCAATTTTTCTTCTGCACCGACAAAATACTTAGTATTATTCTGACGGTCGACTGCGGGCTCGATATCGAGGAGTTGATGAAAATTTTCAACATCATCCTTGTGATGGTGATCATATCATCACCACCAACATCATCATCGTCATCGTCATCATCAACATCGTCATCGTCGTCATCGTCGCCATCGTCATCATCATCATCATCATCATCATCATCGATCATCATCATCGATCATCATCATCATCATCATCATCATCATCATCATCATCGATCATCATCATCATCATCATCATCATCATCATCATCATCATCATCATCATCATCATCATCATCATCATCATCATCATCATCATCATCATCATCATCATCATCATCATCATCATCATCATCATCATCATCATCATCATCATCATCATCATCATCATCATCACCATCGACATCACCATCATCATCATCATCATCATCATCATCATCATCATCGTCGTCAACATCGTCATAATCATCATCATCACCATCGACATCATCATCATCATCATCATCATCATCATCATCATCATCATCATCATCATCACCGTGTCAACACTACTGGACGGTAAAGCCGGCACGTACAGGGTAATAACATTCCACCTGTGACACCATGTTGCGTGATTCGCCCATGGTCGACCGCATGTCGCCTGGAGTCCGATGGATACTTTTTTCTGTTACGATATTACAGGTATTGAACGGCAGCGGACACGTGCCATGGAAAAATAACAACGTTTCAAGACACCAAATGCTCTGGATGACGGGCATTCTGAACCCAAAATCGTCGGGATGGTAATCGTTTTTGACAACATGACCATTTTCTTACCTAGTCCATGGAGTTTGTACAAACCAGGATGCGATTTCGAATAATTAAAAATCATTTGTGGGCGAAGTCTAGCGGCCGTCTCTAATGAAACACCCCACTACATTGATCTAGTGCACCTCTATTGTGTAGCATATGTCGACGACAGCTCTTCACAACAGCTTCCTCCCTCCTCTCGCATATCATTTCCCCTGCACTATCCTGTCTGCCAGACGGTGACTACGCGGTGATGTTGATGGAAAGCCCGTCGGGACGGGACAGCGTGCTCACGAAGGAGTCAATTGATGCCGTGTGGGAGCTCGACGAGAAGGTCTTGGCGATAGGGGTATGTCCTTTGTGCAGTGGTAAGGGAGGTGAACCAATGCAGTTATATCATGCTACTGCAGCAGTATGAACCGACGAAAATGAACGACACCAGTACGGACGCGGAACGAGCATTTGGCGGGGCGTTGTTCACCAATTTCCAACCACCAGTCATCTTCAACTGTGATCGCTATACAAAGAAAAAAAGACGTACAATGCATCCCTTCCGAGTGTTGTTGGCTTGCGATCCCGGGCGTTTCGCAAGAAAAACAATAGAAACGCAGGGGTTTCTACGTGTCTATTATCAGCTGCTACTCTCAGCCACCGGGAAACGAAAGAAAAAGACAAAACACAAGTACGTCGAAGATAAAACAGAGGAAAACATAAACCGTCGGAAAAGTAAAATGGGCACGTAACACCGACCAGACCAAACAAGTGTATGGCTAGTTACAAACATTATTGAAATCTACGCCCGGGTTTGCTAAACATTGGGGTCGGCACGTGCTACGACAGAGGCAGCACTCTTGCTCTCAAACGGTTTGTGAGTGACGGGGCTCGTTAACCCAAATTCGTCGGGAACAGGTTGTTTGTTTTTTTGCATGATTCTCGCTGTGTACCTGGGCCAAAATAGTTTCCTTCCGGTTTTGTAGCAGTTTTGTTTTCTCCAAATCAGTGTGTTGGGGAGGTCTTGACGACTTGACAACCTCCTAACATGAGGAGCACCTCAGAAAAAGCGCGCTGCACGTCTATCGTAGCATGCGTTTGTCACAGTACGGCTTGATGTGACGAGTGCTGCGAGGGAGAACTAGCACGTTTTGGCAGCTATCGCTTCTAAATTGTTGGGCTCCTTAACCAGTAACCATCGGCTTGCCACTCCTGTTTCGAAAAGTGTGTTTTTTGCACCCCGAGGCCTTGCGGGGGCTTGTCGTGTTGCCTTTTCATTCAAGCGATCACCCTGTGGGGTTTGCACTCTTTGGGCCAAGACCAAGGTTACGGCATTTCATTAGTAGGGGGGATGTTACGATCGTGTTACGATGTAGGGTACAGTATGTTAGATCAACGATACGGTATTAGCAGGGAGGATGTTACGATGTTGTTATGATATAGGTATGTTAGACCAAGTCTGCGGTAATAGTAGGGGGAGTGTTGCGACCTCGGGTGTTGTGATGTAGGGTACAGTATGTTAGACCAAGGCTACGGTGTTTCATTCGTAGGGGGGATGTTACGATGCTGCTATGATTTAGGGTACAGTATGCTAGACCAAGCCTACGGCATATGTAGGGGGGATGTTACGACGGTGTTATGATATAGGGTACAGTATGTTAGACCAAGGCTACGGCACTGGTAGGGGGGATGTTACGATGGTGTTATGATATAGGATACAGTATGTTAGACCAAGGCTACGGTATTGGTAGGGGGGATAGTACGATGGTATTATTGTGTAGGGTACAGTATGGTAGACCAAGGCTACGGTATTAGTAGCGGGGATGTTATGATGTAGGGTACAGTATGTTAGATCAAGGCTACGGTATTGGTAGGGGGGATGTTACCATGGTGTTGTGATATAGGGTACAGTATGTTAGACCAAGGCTACGGTATTAGTAGGGGGGATGTTACGATGGTGTTATAATGGTGTTCTGATGATGTCATGATATACCCCCATTTTCACTGCCGGGTTTGGGGCAATTCACCACTCGCACGTGACTCTGTACCTCACGGGAAAAACTGTATGATAGGCGCTATTCTTAGCGAAGCGTTCGCCACCATTCCATTGCGGATTGGTTTATTGCGAACATGAGATCAAGGCTACGGTGGACGAGTGTACCCCCCATTTTCACTACCTGGTGTTTTACACTATCATACTATCAAACCATGTCATACTCGCACGAGTGACTCTGCACCTCACTGTGGAAAACACGTGAGGTGATTGGTTTGGCGCGGCATCTATATAGCTAACCATCCCATTGGGAACTCCTATCGAAAAAAGAAACCAGCACGAAAAGCTGTGACCACATGGAACAGAGAGAGGGGTCACTTGCGCGAGTGACCGCGAGCCACTGGGAAAAAAATGGCTCTGAAAGGGACCCCACTGCCGCAGCATTGGTCATTGTAAGCCCCTAAGAAAGGATTAAGACCACAGAAAGCCGGAGCGGTTACCCGCGCAAGGAAGAGAGATCCCGAGCCGCCGAAAAAAGAATAGACGCCGAGATGGACGCCCTCACCCTAGGCTGGGGCCCAAACGTTTATCTTGTTCTGGCCGGTTGATCTCCTCACGTGAGGAACTACCGGCTTGTCCGATACATATGCTTCGAGTGCATTTGTCTCAGGACTGTCATGGCGCATACGCACGTATAGGTCGCCTAGTGTGGGCGAGTGCCTTCGAAGGCGTGTTTCGGGTGTGAGGTGTTGACTTCATGGTACGTTCCCCGGACCGCAACACCGCGGGATGACTCAGAGTTTCCTCCTACAAGAAATATATTTCAGGGCGAGCCGAATGGAGCTCTGCAACTAAGACAACGCGGCCCCGCACGAAACCTGGTAAACCGCGGTCGAAGAATGTTCGAAATCGTATCTGTGGCCACCCAGAGATTAGGTGATTCTTATAGGTGGGCCGCTTCACTGTACATAAAATATTGTAGCTTCAAGGGACTACTACCCCCCTCCCCGTCCCTCAGCCCCTTACCCCCCTTGCCAACCGCGGGAAACATATCATAAGTACGGGCCACACGTTTTGTCACAATGTAGACACCTTATTCCCGTACCACCGCGTAATCGTGTGCCTCGTTGCAGGTGGAAGGCAACAGGTACGCCGACCTGTGCACGGCGGACCTGGACGGGGTCACTTGCAAGCAGCCGTTCCGTGGCATCACAAGGTTTTGGGGCAACAGCCTCGACATGTATGAGGTGAACGTCAAGATTTAACGAGCCGGAAGAGACAGCGCCGCAAATGCGAACTTAACGAAGGTGTCGTTTCAGCCGATACTGCGCATATAATACCGACCCCGTAGACCTAGGGCACCGGTACAGAATAAGGAAGCAAACGTAGAAGCGTGTGCAAGTGGTTATTTCCGAAAGGATTATGTCCATTAGGTGCGTTTGTCGAGACCGGGCTGTATCCCGTTCGAGGTCCGATTCTTCACCGATCACGCTGGCAAATGCACAGTTTGTTGTGTTCGGCAGAGCCATTCCACGGTAGGGGTTGCAGTTGTTGGGTTAGCTAATAATGTACCTGTCCGCTTGAGCGCCTCAAGTTAGAAACTAAACGTTAATCCATTATTGTTATGAGCTAAATTATTTTTTGGACTAAGGCGCAAAGACGCTTGTCCGGGTTGCGCGAACGAATGCTTTCCAGATCATGTTTCGGGTGAGGTATTGAGCTCCTCACATCAGGCGCCCAGGAATTGTGTGCTGCACGGCCCCCATACCGTGGGATGGCTCGGTTCCTTAACCCAAAATCGTCCGAAATTGGTTTTTTTTCTGGGCGATTTTGGTTGTAAACCTAGTCCATGGGATTGCTAACAGCCTATACCATTCTTTTTTTTGCTTTCTCCAAATGAGGTTCCTGGAGAGGTGTGCGTGTGGATAAAGCGCATCAAGCGTGTAACCTCAGCACAAAAACTAAACAATGTGCGTCTTATTTACCAAATACCAGGGCAGGGGGTTCCTTTTTTTTCTTTTTCGTTTTTTTGCCGTGGCTCGGGAGTCGTCACTTGCGCGAGCGACCCCCAGTTCCTGTTCCACATGCGTGCGGTCATATAGGTTTTCGCGCACTGTTTTAATTTAGACGCTCTAAACATCCCCCAGTCATTGGGATGGTTAGCTGCGCCTGCACCGCGCAATTCGCCTGGCAGCGTGTTTTTGTCAGGTGAGGTAAGTCGAGGCTTTGGAAGCGGGGGGGTACACACCCTTATTACCTGTCGGGTCTGAGCTACCATGCTATCATACTATCGTACAGTCATACTCCACAGGAGTGACTGATGCATGCTACGATAGCGATATCCCTTTTCTGCTGGATTGGTTTCTGAATGACGGGGGATCCTGAACCCAAATTCGTCGGAAACAGACCATTTTTCTTGCATGATTCTTGTTTTATACCCACGCCATTTTATTTTCCTCCAAAATCAGCTTTTTGGGGTTGAGAAAGGTCTTCATCTCTCGAGATGAGGAACACTTGAGATAAAACGTGGCGTGCACCTCTCTATCGTAGCACGCATCGACTCTACACCTTCTTGACAAATCAAACGCTACGGTGAAGGGTACACCTCCTACTGCACTGCTACGAGGGTGACTCTGAAACCACCAGACAAAACAAAATTGTTGAGCTTTTTGCGTTTTTTTGACGCAGCGAAGAGCTCCCACCATACAATATGCAATCACGAACTTGAAGTCGCAAAACTAATATAAAGAAGAAAAAGCACGAGAGCTTTAAAGGCCGCCGCGAAGGCACGGATAGATCGCTTCGCTTGAGTGACCCTTGAGTGAAACAAAAACATAAAAATGAAACTCAAAATGGAACCCCCCCACCGTACCCTGGACCACAAGCACACGCTAGGCCATTCGTTTCGACGCGTGCTACGACAGAGGGTGCACCACGTTTTTTTCTGAGGGCGGGTGTTCCTCAATTTGAGAGCTCCTAAGAGAGCTCTCCCCCAAATCCGGTTACAAGAAAAAATCGAAAACTGCTACACCGGATGAAAAATCCTATGTTTTGCACCTCGGTCCACAACGAGAACCATGAAAGAAAAAACGGTTTTTTTCCCCGACGATCTTGGGCTAAGGAGCCCTCCCGTCACATTCAAAGTCCGGTTTAGACGAAAACAAGGTATACCTTAATACGTCTACGATCGTACGACGTGTTCCGGCGTCGCATAGGCAATACTATCGCCGTATTGGGGGATTCGCGTAGACTTCCCTAACTGTAGAGGTTGCAGGGGTGTTGGGTTATCTAATAATGTCCCCTGTCCGATTGAGCTACTCCTCACGTGAGGAACTCCTGGTAAGTCACTAGCAAAGTCATTTCACGAGTATGTAAAATTTGTAGGACTAAGGCAAATAGAAGCTTTGGGTCGAGTTGTTGTGCGAACGAATGCATGCCTTCGAAAACGAACATGTTTTCGGGCGAGATATTGACTCGTGCTAATGGGAGGACCTCACAGGGACTTTCTAATGCACCCCTACCCTCCGGTAGGATAATATGGCTCTAGGGTATTGTAACTATTGTAACAGTGAACAAAAAGCGCATTACCGCGAGGGACAGGGAAGGAGCTATTCACGTGCTCTTGCGAGTGAGTGACCCCGAACCGTGGCAACCAAAGTCCCACAAAGGCACCCCCCCCCTTCCTGGCGGTACGCAGAGGCACTGGTGCGAGTGGCTAAAACCCGGTAGCGAAAATTGAGTTGTGATAAGAATGTGATCTATCTAGGTGGTGGTTGATGGCTTCTGACCATGGCTGGGGCTGGGGGGTACCCCATTTTTCACTAACCGAATGAAAACCAGTCGCTCGAGTGACTCTGTATCTGACTGACGAAAATACTTGTGCGCGATATGCTTGCCGCAGCGTGGTTAACTATTGCATCGAGGATTCATGTCGCGACATTCATGTAGCAGCAACGGTTAACACCGCAGAGGAAGAAGGGAGCACTCGCGCGACTGACTGCGGGCCACTGGAAAAAAAATGTCCCAAAAATAGGAAAATATATATTATAAAAAATGAATATACACTCCAGCTGTGAGATCGAAGATTTCGTCGAAACTCATCTTTGCAAGCTGTGTGTGATGCTCCGATCGCGCGCATTACGAGTTGTGTGTCCTCATTAAGGATATAGCTCGGCGACTCCCCTTACAACTACCGTGTAGCTATCATGGTCAACAATATATATATCGTAGCCTGGGTCTTCTACCGTGTAGCACGTGTCATCGAAACGCGCGTTTCTTTCTCGCAACGTCTTATCGAGGGCCCGAGGTATGGCATGCTGGCAGAGGGGATCGCTCCGACGAGCATCATGTTCAGCTGAATATTGATGCGGTCTTGTGCTGGTCGTGTTATATGCATGTTTCGGCTGATAGTCTAAACCGCCCGATATGGATTAGTTTTTTTTTTTTTTTTTTGCGGCGGGGGGGGGGGGGGGGGGAGGGGGGGTATATGAGTTGCGTCCGCTGTGTCGGAGAAGAACAAGCTTCATGGGTAGGTGTTTCGACCCCAGTCGACCCCTACACAGTATATGCTCCGTTTATCTTATATCCTCCGCGGTACCGCGTGCGCTTCTGTTTGATGTGTTTCATCCGGTGGAGGCAGGCCTCAGTTTCAACCGATGAAGACGTGCTCGCCGCCGTCAACGCCGAACGCTTTCCTGATGGGCAAGAGGTAACCTTGGAAGCTATTTTCGGAAACAGCATCACCTTCGACAGATTCGGAAATGTTACAGGTGCTAGGGCGATGATGCAGGTACGTGTGTCTGTATACGTTTACAAAGGTTCTTGGTTTGGACGCCCTGTCACCCATGGACACGCTCGAGCACCCACGACAGAACGACGGCAAAACTTGAGATTTAGATACAATGCACCTGATTTTGTCATATAAGGAAGATTGTGTTTTCCCAGGCATGTTACACACGTTGTGCATGTTTATTCCTGACGTGACAACGACCTTCTCGTGCGCGTTGGGTCCTCCTTTGGTTGTCGCCTGGTGTCTTGGCGGACGGTATGTGCTATGGTAAGTATGCATCATACTCTTGTGAAGCTAGGGGTGTGCTATGATACGCATGCCTCATTCGTTTGGGGAGCTCTTCTGTTGACGAGAGCTCTATTCCACCAACGCAACAACCGCCGTTCAGAAACGCACGGCGCACTTTCCCGATAAATAACTCCATCTCGCTCAAGGTGTGTACCTAAAAAGCCTTTAGAAAAATACACGAAAACGCCCATTGGGACGCATGCCAGGGCAGAGCCGCACCACGTGCTTGCTAGAGCCCCTTTCCTCGTTTTGGTGAAGCTTCATGCCGCACCCGAAAATACGACTTTTTGAGACAGATGATGGAAAGGGAAACCCAGTTAACGTTTGCATGGGCACAAGATAAGACCGATGTTCCGTAGACTACGGGTTCAACAGCTCCGGTGGGGCTTATACAAAAATATCTGCATAAAATAGAACGACATTCACTCAAGTTCATGTGCGTTAAAGAGCCCCGACGTTAAGTGTTTCAGACCCAGAAGCGCTTCTTACACGACGGTTCCTATCGTAGCACGTGGCTGGGGGCGCCGACCTTTTAGGTAAGGTTTCGGTTGAGAGACACCGCACTGCAGCGCCCTTCCCAGAGAAGGACGTCGAGGCCAATGCTTCAATAGGCGGGGGACGGGGGGGTACCCGTTTAGGGCACTTTCGTTTCGGTGGCTCGGTGTCGTCTCTCGCGTGAGTGACCCTCTGTCCCTTTGCGGTCACAGCCTTTTTCGTGCTGTCCAACCTAAAATTCTCGATATTGGTGACAGGAGAAAAGGGATATTTAGCTACGACTGTGCACAAACAGACATGATTGACGAACCTGCTTTTTTTAGTGAGGTAGAGAGTCGCTTGAGCGACTGGCGAACACCCCACGGCATCAGTAAAATTTGGGGCACCCCCTTACCTTAGACCAAGTGTTGCGTTTCCTGTGTTGAAGAACTCGTCGAAGGATGTAAGATTGAGGGCTCTAGCCAGGGCGCGCGATTGTTGGCCCTCTGGTGCGGCGCTCCATCAACGTGATAAGCAAGCGCCAACGGCTGTGTAGGGTGCTAGCTGTTGGAGGTAGGGTGTAGTACGTGTCCGCTGCCTCGTACCTGGATAGATGGATGCACGGCGCTGTCTATTGGCCTACCGAGGCATGGGACTGACGTGGTAGGTCGACCGGTGGTACCGTATGACCTAACACGATATGAAGTTGGTGTTCGATGCCGATCTCGTCAGGAGTGGTCTCCGAGGCGACCGCGGCAGCCAGCTGGAGCCAAAACTGCAGATTAAACGAAAAAGCAAAAACTGCTTCCTCTTATTACCACGGCGTAGAACGGAAAATATTGAACACGAAGGTTGACGGCTTACCAAGATTTGGAATGAAGGGGCCCAGCATTCACAACCCTATTCAGTCCAACAGTCCTACATCTGTCATAGCACGTATCACAGCCACCATTGCCAATTTCAATGGCGCAACACCCTCCTACGTGCGATCAACCACACACTCTCGCTGACCCCTGCGCCTGGGTAAGTCCCGGCTGCTCGAGATGACATGAGGTTGTGTTCGCGATTCGAGCTCTGCGTCCGTGTCTGATGCTTGTAGCAAATTGCATCAATTTGTGATCAACCGACGTGATGCGGTCGCTCTGTTCTCGCTCACCAACAGAGTTACGAGCTCCACGTAGACCTGTTGTCTCCAGCCAACGCCGACATCAGCGACTGGCAGGCAGAGTTCCAGGAGCTTATGGGGGAGGAAGCAAGCAAATCCGATGTTTTCAACATCAAGTACTTCACCGGAAGATCGATCAGCGACGCGCTGAATGAGAGCTTGTCCGGCGAGCTCTTTCTCTTCGTCATTACCTGTAAGTGGTCCGTTCCGAAATGGCCGGTATCGGTAAGAAGAATATATATCCAACACTTGCCACCGTTTTCTTTCCCGAGGGTGGTATATATATATATCTAACTATCTGATGGTTATTGGTCCAATTATACCTATTGGTCGGATAGTGGAAAAACCAAGAGTATCAGCCGACATCTCGTGGTTGAATCTTGTTTGATACCCCCAGCAGGTTAGTCCGTCTTGTAGGTTGACCACGCGCAGTTCGGTACGAGGTTGACCAGAACGGCGATTCCTGAAGGAGAGGTTGTCGACTGTCGGGCGTGCTCTTCTTCTTCATCGTCACCTGAAAAAAGTGTTCCTTACCTCCTTACGTTGCCAACGCAACACCTTAGGTTGTGATTTTCTAGGAGGAGGATGGTTTAGCTGCTCGCTCGACTAAACCTTTCGGTTCCTCCAGCTAGAATATTGAGGCCGGCAAATTCACACAAGTAGTACTTACGACGACAACAGTTCCTGACTTGAGTAGGGGAGAGCCAGGCTACGGTAGGGGGTGCCCTCTCGTTTTTCACTGCCGGGTTTCCACGACTGACGCATGCTGCGATAGACGTAGCACTTTTTTCGTGTGAAAAGGTTTCTGAACGACGGGGATCTCCTTCCTTAACCCAAAATCTCCCGAAATGGACAACGTTTTTGCATGATTGTCGTTGTGTACCTTGGTCAAGGGATACTGCATCCGGCAGCAGTTTAATTTTTCTCCAAAAATCTGCCTGTGGGGAGAGGTCTTAAGCTCCCGAATCGAGAAACCTCGGAAAAAAAGTGGTGCATCTCTATCGTAGCACGTGTCCTGTCATACTACCATGCAATCGTAATATCATGCTATCACACTATCATACTATCGTACTAGCATAACATCGTACACATACTCGCACGAGCGACTTTGTACCTCGCTGATCAAAACGCGTTAGGCGGGGTTAGTCTGGCGCAACCTAGCTTTGAACCACCCCATTCACGATTTCATGCCGAAAAAATGCAACAGCCGCGAAGGCCTGTACAACCGCAAGGAACAGAGGGGTCACTCGCGCAACTCACCTCGAGCCACTGCCAAAATTAAAGTAAAAAAAAAACGAAATGAAAAAGAGGCCCCCCTAGGGTGGCGTGGGCCAGGAAGCTCCGCTAAATTTGGACTAATCGCCACTTGTAATCCCCAGCAGGGAGCGCAACGGTATACTCTAGATCAGGCCTGTATACCACCACATTCTGTGCGTCACAGGTTGTTCAAGGTTGGTGCCACAATCCGGTTGAAAACCCTCACCCTAATGAATAGTTACTTCTTTACCGGCTCACATTGCAGCAGAACAGTATGCGTTTGAGTATAACAACGACTATGTCGACGGGAGGCCCTTTATCCGTTCAACAGTTGTTCGGCCAAAATGCCCGTCACGCGCCCAACCCGTTCCGCACGCCCTCCCTGCCCTTTTCACCCCGACCCCCACGCCGTTTCGACCACCCACACCTTGCCCTCTACGGGTGATGAAGACATTATCATGATAACGTTTGTCATGATCGCCCTTGGTCGGTGCTGCTCCGGTCACGTTCGCTGCCGAAGCTGGCTCGGGTTGGGCGGCGTAATGACCGTCGTGGCCGCGGGTTTGGCCGCCTACGGCTTCCAAAGCGGCTTAGGTAAGGTAGTTTTTATGCCTCCTCCGAGCGTGACGTCCCCTGTATCCTGTACGGCCATGCAAGCGGAAGGAGGGGTATGCCCAAGTTCACTATCGAGTATAGGCCATCCGAGCCAGTGACTCTGTAACGCACAAAAACGCGGATTTATCCCTTACGGTTAAGGTTAACACAGTACCTTCTTTGTCTGGCGGTGCACATTGCAAAACCCCAAATCACCAAAGCTTGCAGGCCGCAAAGAAGAAACGCCGCCACACGTACTGTTCCGGAACTCGACGCCCCCGATGTACGCTCACCTCGGTCACCCTTGCGGTGGGCGTCGGCCCCTTGGTTTAGGACACCGTTTCGAAACCGCACCGTATTCGGCGTACCGTGCACCCGGCACAAAGCACAGTGGTTGTTATCGCTTCCACATGTTCATGTGCAGTCTACATATACTGGAAATCAAGGAAGCCAGAGTCACCAATACCCGACCCCGTTGCAATTACGCGTGTCCTCATGACGGCGGCAGGCGTTCCGTTCACGATGCTGGCGAAAGTGCTGCCCTTCATCCTCATCGGAATTGGTGTCGACGACATGGTAAGATATCGCTGGTGTGATACGTGCGCAATAGGCAACACGTGTGTAGCACTTTTTAACCTGGGTACCTTCGCGTGATAGGCCTCCGTGGAACTCTCCTATACCCTTTGTGCATAAGGCATGCGATGTACCGTTCGCGGTAAGGAGTTGACTCACGCTAGTAGGGGTGCAGCAGAAGTGTCGTGTGATAAATCACCTTTCCCCATCCATTGGAGCGCATGCCATCACTTTTCGTCTGAATTTTGTTTTGAATGACAGGGATCCTCAACCAAAAATCGCCGGAAATACCACATTTTCTTCCACGGTGATTCTCGTTGTGTGGCTGAGGTATCGGGGTTTACATCTGTTTGGTGTCAACTTTGTTTCTCTTCCAAGCATCAGTATTTCGGGAGAGGTCTAAAGCTCTCAAACTGAGGAATATCAGTGAAAATAGGAGGTGCACCTTTATCGTAGCACGCGTCAGCACCTTTATGGTAGCACGCGTCACATGGATGCACTCTGACCCCCCGAAATATCAACTGCGAAGACATTCGTTCGCGCTTTCCGACCGACATTTCTGCGATCTAGTGTGAAAAAATATATTATCGTACACAGCGATCATTCTAACTTAAACAGCTCCGCACTTGAAGACCCAAACCTGTCGGGCACATATGATCCCAAAAACCTTTTCCAACCGGGTCGACTATACATAGCCTATTGATGACGCGAGCTACGACAGAGGTGCACCACGTTTTGTTTAGAGGTTTTCCTCTATTTGGGAGCTTAAGACCTCTCTCAAAATTGATTAAGAGATGAAAATACTGCAACATACCGGATGAAATATCCCAAGGCCTCTAGGTACACAACACGAGAACCACGCCAAAAGAAGAAGGCGTATTTCCGACGAGTTTGGGTTAAGGAGCGCCCGTAATTCTGAAAATATTTCGGACGTGGCTACCTCTATCGTAGCACGCGTTAAACGGTAGAGGGGTGGGGCCGTTTCTTACACGGTGTCTTGGGGCTCCCTCGAGCCAGTGACCCCCCTGTTCCCTAGCCTGCCTAGGGTTCTCCGCGTGATGTATCATTTTAGCAATATGAATCCGAAATGGAATGATTCTAGCTACGAGGGCCCAAACGCATATCGCCCAGGGCCCTAGGTTTGGTCAGCGAGACACACAGTCGCTGGCGCGCGAGTGTCTTAAAATAGACAGGGAATAACGGGGCGTAAGGCACTCAAAAACCGCAGCCTTAGTCATGTCCATGGGATGCCTCCGAGTGTAGGTTGTTTTTCATCGTCATGGTTGGGTGGAGAAATTGCTCGACACTTGCCAAGGGAGACGCGAACCCCGATTTAGTGTCCGAGGAAACTCGTGAATTTGGAAGCTCCCCATGATTTTACCTTTCCCGAACCCCGACGGCGACAAACCCAATGCGCCCATTTAGCCTCGTCGATAGACATTCCCACGCCCTGGGTAAACATGTAGTGTAAACCTAGGATTTGTGAAAAAACGTTAGTGATTCCAAGATATTCTGTACTCTTGGACACATGCTATGGAAGAAGTGTGCCGTTGTGGTTTTCGAGGCTCTTAACCTATTCAGGAGGTGCTTTCGCCTTCTAAGGCAACAGCTTATTATGGGTGAACTGAAAGTGCAACCAGGTGGACCAACCGATGGCCCAGGCACACAAAAACAAAGCATGGAGCTAAAACGAATATATGGTGCCCATTCCGACGATTGTTGGCTAAGGTGCCCCGTGATTTAGGGAAATCAATGTAAACCTTGCTACCCCTATAGTCGTAGGTCGAGTCCTTCCCCGGTTGAGAAGCCCATCAAATACAGAGTTTGGTTCACCAATTAACCCCAAACCCTGCTACATTTTCAGGCTCACCGCGCGCTATCGTAGCGTCTTCTGATCAGTACGAACTGCCCTTGCCCGGCGCAGTAGTGCTTGGGCTGAGGCAGGTCAATCGCTGAGCGGTTTCCGTTTCAAGTTGCCTCGAGAAGTCATGCAAGCACCGCCCACAGCCTGAAAACCGAGCTGTGCTGAGGCGTATCGCTGGGTGGCCCGGGGTATATGCGAGAACCAACCTTTCGCAGGAGCGAGGTTTTTCTTCGTATTCGAACGTATCATTTTACCCCTCTTGGTCTCGTAGCCTCCTGCACGCGATAGCCTCAATCGATGAAGAGGCCGGCTCCATCCAAGTGGCCGCTTGACATACTCGTTCATCTTTTCGTTTTTATCATCATGCCCTTGACTGCACACGTGGTCTCCTGGCGTAAAAAATACATTAACGCACCACGCCCGAGGACGGAATTACCTAACCTCGTATCTGTGTTTACGTGGCTCTTATCGCCCCTCCTGTTTCGTGCGGACGCTTTGTGTCAACGGTGTCAGTTCGTGATCTTGGCCGCATTCGACCACACTGATCCCAACTTGCCTGTGGAGGAGAGGGTTGGCCTCGGGCTCAAACGTTGCGGCGTGTCCGTAACATGTGAGTCGGTACTGGCGGGGGGTCTACTGTTCCTTACGTCAGCCCTTTTCTGGCCCTCGTCGCGGTTCGTGGTGCTCTTCTGGGGGTTCATAGTTTCTGTTTACCAGCCGCGGTCTACCTCGCTGACCCCGAGCTGTTGGTGGAGGAGAAAGTGGGGCCAGCACTGAAAAGCTGAGGGACCGATTATACGATAGCCCCCCCCCAAAATCAGCGATATTCCTTCTATCCAACGTTTCATGGCCGCTCGACACGAGGAATGATTCTGTAAAGAAAATATCTTCGTGTACTTCCTTGGTTGCAAAGGACTATCGAACGATGACATCGAGGTGGCAGGGGGCAGCGCATTTACGGAGGTAGGACCGGGCGCTGGTTTCAAAACCGGCAATTTCGTCAAGGAAACGTTGGGGATGGCTACGCCGCAGCACGACCCCGTGGTGAATATTTCACCTGTAAAGTCGGTGGAGTGTGTGCCACGACTACCACCGCAGGATGAATTCACACTTAGGCCGAACGCCGCCGATGAACCCCCCTCAGGTTTCAAACCATATGACCGCTCCTGTGATTTTCGACTGCGTTTATGCGTCTGCGTCATCTCATGGTAGGAGTGCACAGCGGCTGTTTCGAAGCTCCCATCACGAAAAAAGCTCATTACCTCGCGCGAGACATAACCTGGAATGCTTATTATTCGTTCACGCAATTCCACCAAAAAGATTCTAGACTCACAAAGTCTTAAACACAATATACCAGGCAATATATGAGACAAACCGTCGGTAATGTCGAGCATGTTTAGAGGCTTAACCGGCACATAAACGCTTGGACGAAAACGTGCACAACCCCGGAAGCGGTGGGATTATTCACTGCCGCCAGAAATTCCGCTTGACTATACTTTCTCCGGGTGGTGGGGCCGTTCCTCGATTGACCCCACACTGTCTCGTACTGCGTGTTGTTGAAACATGCCTTATATGAGTCGTTCTATGGTAGCCCTCCTCAACTTTTACGAAATCGCCGGTTTTGAAACCAGCTCCCGGTCGTATCATCAAAAATACGGTGTCCCTCGACACCCCGACGTTTTCGATCGATAGAGACCTTTGCACAAAAGAAATATATAGATAAACGTTTTTTTTTGTTATTGTATCCTTCCTTGTGTCGAGCAACTCCATGAAATATTCGTTGAAGAAAATGGCTGCTTTTTTTGGGGGCGGGGTGGTATCGTAGAATCAGTCATATACAGTAGTAGCATGGGGGCGTGCACCATGGCGAATATGCCCCTTGGGTTTTCTGAGTCGTCTTACTGAAGTAGGTTTATGGCGCGTGCTGCGGTAGAGAATACGCCACTTTTTACGCTAGACTAAGGCTTCCTCAAGTTCAGAGGTTAAAACCTCTCAACCGAAAACAATTTTTAGAGAAAAATAGTTCAGAACCTCCATCGGAGGCAAACGTCCCATGGCCTCCGTACGCGACGAGAAACAAAAAATGTTGTGGACGGATATCCAACGATTTTGGGTTAAGGAAGCCCCGTCATTCAGAAAATAATTTTGCCAGAAAAAGGTATACCTCTATCGTAGCACGCGCCGTATACACCCCACACCCGATACTTGATTCCTGACGCGTGCTCTGATAAAGGTGCCCCATTTTGGCCATTTATATATATATTCTAAAAGCGGCAATGCTCCCATAACCCCGGAAACCGTCAGAAATTTCCTTTTTTTCTAGTTGAGGAAAAATTATTGTGTTTGTACTACAACTCTGCCACTCGACGGGTTTGTTCATCGGATTGCACTTTCAGTTTGCTTAAAAAAGCCATAACAGTTTGCGCGGGTGTGGTATGGAGCTCCTCGAAGCCACCCCACCATCGGAAGAGGACAAGACATGGCGTCCGTCTACCGTACCGTGTGCATCGTTTTTGTTCTTCAACCGAACGTGCACAACATGACCTGACCAATCCATGACGTAGGGTACGCACGTAGAATATTTCCATAGTATGATACTAAATTTAATATCGAAATTCCGACGGTTTGGGGTTAAGAAAGCCGAAAAAATCGGATAGTTTGTTTTTGCCGAAAAGCGGCCACGATAGGGGCAGCCCTTTCTAAGCAATCGATGCCGTCACTAGAACCGGATAGCTCCTTCAACCAGGAAGAACTCGCCGCTGCCGTCGAAGCGCACACACACGTGCTTTTGTTTTTACGACCTCGTTCGATCGATGTGGATCTGAAATACGCCATGGTGTTCTACATTTTGTTTCTGCATCCACAGTGCCTTCCCGAAGTCGGTGTTTGGGCAAGGTCGACCTCGTCAATATCGAGAGAAGAGATCGTTCTATTTTCTGTTGTTTCTACGCCTATCTATGTGGTAGAGAATATCTTCATCTTATCTGAAGCCACGCCTATGGAAAGTCGTCCTGCGGGGTAGAGGTTGTGATTTTTTGCGTCAGAAAACCTTTCTGACCGGTTGAGCAGGATACCTTTCACGGGTATATTATATCTGTTTGAGGACTAGCGCATAGAAACCTTGGCCGAATTGCGGCAAACGAACGCCTCAGAAGTCATGTTTCGGGGGCGAAATGACGAACTTGAACTCCCCCGATGTTAGGAACCCGAGAACTTCTGCTGCAAAACCCTCGCGTGGGATAAGTCTAAACCGTCTATTCCTACCGTAGGGGGTTGCAGTTGTTGGGTTAACAAAAAATACTGTAACCGCCGTCCGATTGACCTCCTCAAGCGAGGAACCACCGGGTAGTCATTAGTGAGTATGTATGTTGATTCAGGACGAAGGCACACAATCTTGGCTGGGTTGTGCGAACGAATGCCTTCGCAGTCATTTTTTCGGGTGAGATGCTGAGCTAGCTCCTCCTCATGTGAGGAGCTCAGGGACTTTATGCGGCAACCCTCGCGTGGGATTACTATGAGAACCGTCAGCAGAAACGTGACGATGCACGCCCCGGACCATTGGCATTTCTCTGAGGAACTTGTTTACATGCGTCTGCAGGTCATTGACTGCGAGAGCAACGTGGACCCCACTTATCATGCCTGTCGAATTGCATAGAAATGCCAATAACCTGATGCCCTTCTTCCCTCTCCCCGACCGCTTGCCGCAATGCCTCCCCCCTACCTCTTACCTCCCTACGGCTATATCACTGATCGGGATGCCGGCGGGCTGTGTTGTGGTGCAGACACCTCCCTGACGAATTTCTTCGCTTTCATGCTGGGCACCACCTCGTCCCTTCCTGTTGTGGAATACTTCTGCCTTTACGCCGGCACGGCCATCCTCTTCGACTTCTTCTTGCAGGCAAGGGGACTTTTCGGTTTTGTAGATTGTTTTCCTTGACATTGTTGTCCTGCCGAAAACAGAAAGATGCTGTTAATGGCAGTGTTTGGTGCAATTCAAAATGAAGCAGGTGTGTCCAATGGGCAGGACGCGTTCCGAGTATGATACCAAACACAACCCCGGCGCATTCAACACCATGAAAATTAGATGTCGTGGCCATTCACTCAATTAACCAACTACGTACTCTAAACAACAAGAATACCACGTGACGACGTCCGCATGGAGAATTATTGCTGATTTCACAATCACAACTGCTTCGAGTTGGCGCCGGTTCTCTACCGCCCGCTGCTTTCGCACAAAACAAAATACCTACTGGGTGTCAAATTTGAAAGCATTTATTTGAAGTGCATGTGCAGCCGGCATCGTGGAACTTCGAATATGTTGTGTTTTCCGGACGCGTGCTACGATTGAGGTGCAGCACGTTTTCCCCGAGGTTTTCTCAATTTGGGAGCTTAAGACCTTCTCCAGAAAACCATATCTAGAGAAAACATACTGATAGCGAACGAAAAAACCCTCTGGTCTAGGTAGACAACGACAATCACGACAACAAAATGGCCTGTTTCAGACGAGTTTGGGTTAAGGAGCCTCGTCATTCAGAAACAATCACAAACGAAAAGTTCTACCTCTAGACTATACTCGTGCTACGATATCGTAGCACGAGTCTTCGCACGATAAGGGGGCGTAGAGGGATAGAACAGTTTGACCCTCAGGATATTTCTAGCTGACGGGTACTACTCAGGATCCAGGCATATAACTTGGCAGGAGATATTTTCGAATAGACAGTGTTCTTCGATATGTATGCCTAGGGCGTCCGGGAGATCTCTGCCCGTCAGGGTCACCGTCAGTTGTTTCCCAGCGCCAGTTACTAGGCGAGTCCAGATCGTTCTCAATTTGTCGGGGAATATTTTAGATAAAACCCTGCAAGCCGTAGCATGCGTCTTACCCCCTAAAAGGAGGAGCATTGCCAACACGTTGGCGTCAGTTGCGTTCGGTGTGTTCCCGGCCTTCTAGCGGGTGTCGCGGCCAAGGTTTTTGAGAGCACATTTACAAGGACGGCCCTTTTGCTAGTGCAGTCGCCACCGTTTTATGCTTCGTACTATTTTCCTTGGTATCAACGGCGTTAGTGGCTTCCAGGCATGCGGCGCGAAGGCGTGTTCGACAGTATCACCTACTGCCGGGACGCACCGCACGTTCACCTGTCACGTTGCCGGATGAAACGACACAGATGACCGCGTTCGTGGCGTTTCTGACAATGGACGCCAACCGGCAGAAGGCCAGCAGAATGGATTGGTGGTGCTGTTTCTGCAAGAGTCACCCTCACCTGGAAGAGGTGGGAGTTCCAGCAGATATGGCGTTGGACTGTTGTAGGTTTGCCGTCAGGCGCATGCTACAATAGAGGTGCAAACGCATTCCTTGCGTGTCCTTACGTAAAGTTTGTGCCCCACCCCCCAAAGTACAAGTTTGGCATGAAATGAAAAGTGCAACTCCAAGTGATAATCCTAATAATGTTTTCCTTTTTTTTCCCACACTTTTACTTTCCAGCTTCTGGACAAGCCGTGGTCGCAGGTGTCGTCCCTTCGCCCCGCCGGTTCTTGCCTTCATATTGTTTCGCGCATAAGGTTCAGCAATCCCACTACTCGTCGATTTTTCATCGAGTATTGCTCACGCTCTCGCGCTTTCCGCAAGTAAACTTGTGCACAAGAAAAAGTCCCAACGATTGTATACGAGTATGCACTCGGCGGGGCTCGAACTCACGAAACTGACCTATACCAGGCTCGAAGACAACCTGATACGCCACCGGGGCGACCGACATAAGTGGTACTCGTATCGAACGCTAGACGCACGCCACGATAGAGGTACACCACGTTTTTCTCGAGGATTCTCAATATTCGAGCTTAAGACCTGTCTTGACTCAAAAATCGATATCGAGAAAAGAAAAACCTGCTACCGGACTATTAGCCCCATTTATACAACGAGAATCACGCGAAAAAATGTTGTAATTCCGACGAGTTTGGGTGGAGGAGCCGCGTCGTTTAGCAACCAATTTCGCCAAAAAAAGGTATACCTTTATCGTAGCACCCGTCGATGATTCGGTGTTGCTGTTGTTGTTGTTGTTGTTGTTGTTGTTGTTGTTGTTGTTGTTGTTGTTGTTGTTGTTGTTGTTGTTGTTGTTGTGATGTGGAATTTCTTTTTTAGAGTTCGGGAACCGAGAACCAAGACAAATCTGTAGGGCTGTGTATCGGTGGCGATGTTTTTCGAGATATCGGACGATCCAATCTAAATATTTTATACCGGGCACTCGAGCCGATACGTTTGCCAATATTTTTTGGCGTGTCTTTTCACAGAGTGGGAAGGCCTACATAGCATGCGAGTATGTGATATACCCCTCGTCCCGACGAGTTACATCACACACAACGTCCTGCAACGGCAGAAATAGCAGACAACAAGCACACGGATGTCATTTAGGAGAAATCACCGTGTACCGTGTAACCTTCCTAACCTATTGAATGGGGTGTGGCATAGAAGTGCAGGATGCCTGCCAGTATAAAATGAGGGCGTCGCAGAACGGATGTTCAAGGAACGGTGTGTAGGGTTCAAAAATACCTTGTAAGCGCTAAGGTAGCACGTGCTACATACAATCGGCAAAGCGACGGTGCTTGCAGCCGTTTCTCTTTGCCCTGATGTTTGAGCTATACCAGGTACTTGTTTTGCCGTTGTTGAAATAGGTATATTTTGTAGGACATACTACTTAGTAGGGTACTACTGCAATTCAATTACTTGCAAGCTGGTTGCCACTTTCTTGCCCGGTTATGCGGCTATCTATGATGCTATAAGTTTCTAATATTTCCACCATCGACATCTCGTTTGTAGACCATTCAGCAGGCTGTACGTTGTAGTATCTGTGCTGTCCACAGCTAGTTTCCATTTATTTCTTCAGCACGACAATGCCAAAAGACAAAAATGAAGTAAACCATGTTTTTGGAGGTTTTCGCTCAGTGTTTTTGTTTGGTGAAAAAGACCAATTTTGATGGCGCATTTGTGACCAGTTTCGATGGGAAATGACGCGAACGCGTTACGCTTTTCTTCTCCCGGCAACGCCTCCAACGGGCCCCATCGACAGCCGGGGGGGGGGGGCGTTGTGTCTCGCACAGCGAGCTTCCGCGCCTTCGCGCGTCAGCTCCGTTGTTCTCGCCGGCTCGTTTCGCTGGCCGATATATTTTCGACTTCGCCGATACATCGAAAAAAAATCGATATGTAACGGCCGCGCAGACAATACGTATATAACTTTGACTAAATCTTCGATCTCACAGCTTGAGTGTTTTTGCATTTTAATAATACATTATCGTTAAATGCTACCGATGCACAGCCCAAATTATTTGGCTTTTGTTGCGAGAGAGAATCGCGTACGCGTTGCGGTGAATATTCCGTGGTTGACGAATTGACGTTGATTGCAGCAGTATTCACTACAGCAGTGTTTGAATATTCGCGTCAGTGGCAATGCCAACTGGATACAGCACCGGACGGGGTGCTGGCAGACTCGTAGAACACGCCAACAGACAGTGTGCTGTGCTAGCAGCTGGCCAGCAGGTAGGTGCAGGGCCAGGAGTTCGTGATTTCCGGTATCAGTGATTTCTGAGCCAGGTCTTAGTGCTTTGTTTTGTGACGAGGCGTTCTGGCGTGTGAATCGGATACTCGGAGAGTGGAGAGAAGAACGTCGGACAAACGCGGCGCCGGCAACAGTGTCGGAACCCATCGCCAAGACCGGTACGTACTTACGTGCAGCAGTATGTGTACTGTATGGTGTGATATATTTAACAGAATATATTATCATATACACTGGTATGATATGATATGATGTGATATGATATGATATGATATGATATGATATGATATGATATGATATGATATGATATGATATGATATGATATGATATGATATGATATGATATGATACGACATATGATATATATGCTAGGTAGGGTGTCGAATGACATGAAATGGAATAAAGATATGGTGTAATGTGTTATATTGATGCTTTACAATATGATATTCCTCCTCCGCGGCAAACAGGAGCGGGAGCGGGTAAGGCGAGAAGTGTCTCTCCCCCACGACAAACGCATCAGTGGCGACGAACGGTGGCGGGAAAACTCTGTCCCAAAGCACACGATCCATGAGCTCGGCAGCATCGGCAGGTCAGGCCTCACTGGTAGGCCTCAAAGCTGGCCAAAAATGCCCCGTTCGCGCGCCGTCGCCAGCTCTCCTATACCACGCGTGGCACGGTTGCGGTAGAATGGTTGGGCCAAGGCGTGTCCGTATCACGGGTTCTCGTCGACTCCAGGCTACCAGATTTTGACGGGATATTGTTAGTGGTTTCTGTCATTGGGGTTAAAAAATGTAGGCAAGAATGTAATTGCTCATCAAGGCTCATGGAGCTTCCAGAATTACTGAAATCAGTTTTTGTTTTGATGGGCAGTAAAGGCCCTCACCTGACGATCTTCCGGAAACTTGGGCAAGTCCCACACTGAAGCCGTTTAGATTTACCCACAATCTATGGTCGAAACTACTCTTAGGTCCTTTGTTATGACATTCCTGGGGCATCTGGTATCATACAATGCATCGTTCCATCCTCTGCTCCGTTCGGAGGCACAAATACCTATGGATCTGTTCGCAGGTTTATAAAGGGAACGTACACGCCGTTCATCCTCTCCGCGAAGGGCAAGACGTTTGTGCTGGTTGGAGCTGCAGCGCTTCTGGCTGCGGGCATCTACGGTGTCATGCAGGTGTGCGGTACCGTAAACACTCAATATGTTACGTCATTGGCGGACAGGATTGATTAGTTATCCGTTGATTAAACAGTTGTACAAACAGACCGGGTTATGTGCCACCCCCTCTCCGCCCCGCCTGGCATTTTTCCCGTTTACGGCATAGTCAAAGTGGCCCCAGAACTTTACGTAGCTCAAGCACACATCTCCGGGCTGGCTTTTCAATACACATCACACCATAAGCCTTGCTAAATCCTTACGAGAGCATGAACTCTGAATGCGCCGCTGTGCTTTGACCATTTTTTGGCACTACGTGGTTCCGCAGGCGACGCAAGGGTTCGACGTCCTTGATCTTGCGCCAGACGACCACTTCGCACGGGACTGTGAGTTGCACACGAACCTTTGGACGCGTGATACGATAGAGGTATCGGGTTTGTGCCGAACGCTTTTCTGATTGACGGCGGCGGGTCTAGAGCTATATACCTGGTACCTAATACAATCGATATAACGTTCCGGTTATACTCTACCTATATTCAAAGTATAAGCCCTTCGTCTTGCCCACGGCCGTGAGCTTGTTTTGTCGAGATCTGAGCACTCGTTTTCCCCGACGTCAGCATATCGGTGGCACGGATAGCCCTTTACGTTAGGAGGCCCGATAAACAAACAGGTGCTCTACCTCGATGGAGCCATGCATGCCCTGTTCCGAAGTTCCGAGGGTAGATGGCCTGACCGCCCCGCGGTCAGATGAGATGATTTATCTATAGTAATGGCTGTTGCATTAAGGCATGGGGCAAGGGAGAAAGAGCGGAGAAAAGGCGTGTAGAGAATCTTTTAAAATAGTGCTCTTCCTCCCAACGCACGAAATATTGTCTTATCACATCACCTCCGAGGTTCATGCAAACCCTTCGCCACTTGAATCTGTCATGTGCTGGTCCTATGATGAGGTCAGACGAACATTATTTGCATGTGCTGCGTACATAATTCAAACTTATCTCTACGACCTAACCATGTTACGCCTAGGATGACTCGATGGCGGTATTGCGTGTGATCCTGAGCCTTCTGTGTTGCACCGCATGTCTTGTTTTTAGCTTGGTGATCAGTGCGAATTGAGGCCTGCATCACTGAACAACATGACATTTGCGGTTCACATAAATTTACGCGACTTTCAAACCTTGAACCTAAAGATGGCCTTTTTTATCAAAATGCCCGCCGTTGCCCCTTAGCGCCCAAGTTGAAAGCACGATGAAACCGAAGTCCGCGCTGGGTTTCGCTTATCGTTTGACCGTCATACGTTGAACATGGACACCCCAGAATCACAAAGAAAAAACAACGAAACTGCTTCTACAACGCAATTTTTCTTGGTGCTGCTGTGTGTCTTACCCAGCCCGGGCCCACGTCGAGTGCATGGTGGTGAACTTCAATACGTGTATATTACTTGTAAGGCGACATTGGGCATGACGAGGCACGACGCCCTATTACTACGCCCCGTACATGGTGACATACCACCATGGTTTTCACTGATTCACTCGACCAGCATCGTTTCATAAACACGATCACGGACCGCAAGGGAAGAACTTAGCAATGTTTCCACCGAAACCATGAGGGCTTGCAGCATTTTCTTGTGTTGCCCTGCCCAAGCAGACCCACGTCGAACCCGAGAGGTTCTGCCTCCCTAACCCGATCCCAGCCCCTTCCTTCCTCTCATTCCTTGCCTCTGCCGGCCCTCTCCCTGTCCCTGTGCGATACCTGTACGTGTGTGGCCGTGCATACGCTGGAAGACACGGAGCTGGCACGCGTGTACGAGCTGGAAGTCGACACACAGTACGTCGAGCTCGGGATCGTCACAGAGGAGGTTGACTACCGAGACATAGACGTGCAGGTGAGACGCATCCCACGATATAGGTGCAAACCTAGCCATATCGATAGACCTTTTGAAATCCGGCAAAAGCCCATGGGGTTTGCTCCACGTGTACCCTACTATGGTCCGCTAGGCATGATACGACTGGGGGGACGAAATCTACTGCACGGGGAGGGGTGACGTTTGGTGTCCATTGTTTCGGCGGCTCGGGGTCACTCGGGCGAGGGACATCTCCCTGTGCCGTTTACGGTTTAAAGAACTCTTGAGCGCTGGTTTAGTGATTATACGCGAATCCGGCACGGAATTGTTAGCTACGCTGCTGCGCCGAGAAAATCGCCTGCAGTCGTTTCGACAGACGAGGTGTACAGGGGTCACTCTCGTGCGATTGTGGTTCAAATACAGCAGAGAAAAAGAGGGGTACCCGCTCTACCTACGCCTTGGTCAAGGGTACGCAGAGTAGCATCGTTTGGCCAACCGATCGGCGTTTCTGAACGACGTGGGCCTCCTTGACCCAACCTCGTTTATTAGAGATATGTTCGTCTTTTATTGTGCAGCATGAAACACGACGACTGTTCTTTATTAGTCCCCGTCCCCGGACGGCATCACTAATTTTCTGAGCTTCCTCAATTCGGGAGTTATGGTCCTATCCCCTAAAAAGTTACTTTAAGAAAAGCAAAACTGATACCGAATGAAAAATCCCACGGCCGAGGTACACGACGAGATTCACACAAAACAAAATGTCATATTTCCGACGATTTTGGGTTAAGGAGCACCGTCATGCAGAAGAAAACGTTTCAGGCGGAAAGTACTATTACTATCTCTTTAGTAGTACGCGTGGGTTGTCTTGCTGTTTTTTTAGGCGCCTATATTTGGATTGGATCGGGTTGGCTCGCCCCACCGACCCCCCCTCCCTCTCGGTTTCTTTCCTGTCTCACCTTTGTTTCGTGTTGTTTGAATTTTGCAACATCAATCCCCCGTATGGAATAGTTAACTACGCTGCCCCCAGCAAATCGACGTACGCGAGTCGTTCTTAGGGAGCTCCCCGAAGTTTTCTTTAACGAAATCGCCGATTTTAAAACCAGCTCCCGGCCGTACTTCCTCAATCCTTCGGGTCTTCTTGTCACCCCGGCGCCGTCGTTCGATATCCTAGCCCTTTGCAAACAAGAAATATATGGAGACCTTTTTGTGTAGAACAGAACGCTTCCTCATGTCGACCAGCCATGAAACGCTCGTAGAAGAACATCGCTGGTTTTGGGAGGGGCTTCCGTAGACTCGGTCATGCTACGATATAGATGGCACTTTTTGTCTGGAATGAATGGTTTCTGAATGACGGGGCTCCTTAGCCCAAAATCGTCGGAAAGAGGCTGTTTTCTTTGCATGATTCTCGTTGTGTACCTAGACCATTGGGAGTTTCATCCAGCAGCGGTTTTCGTTTTGCTCCAAATATGTTTCGGGGACAGCGCTTGAGCTTCGAAGTTCAGAAATCGTAAAAAAATACGTGGTGCACCTCTATCGAGGCACGCACCAATCGCCGAACGTTTTATGGGCGTAGCGAGGTCCATAGTCACTCGTAGAAGCATAAACCCATTAGAGAAAAACCGGGGTACGCCCCTTACCAAAGTCTCGGGGTAACTCGCGCGAGTAACCCATGGCTGTTTCATGGCGATCTCAGGTTAATTTTTTTTGAGAGATGTGTTTTGTTTTTGCGAAAATCAACCCGCAATGGGTAGCATGGTAATCTAGGCGGTGGCACCAAAACAATCTCGATTAAAAACCATCTTCATCCGGTGAGGTACTGGTAATCTAGGCTGCGCCAAACCGATGGCCCCCACCATTTTCATCCGTGAAGTACTAAGTCACTTGCGCGGGCTGGCTCAAGCCGGGAGTAGGAATCGGGGTGTGGTATAGAGTATGACAGAGTATGATAGAGTCTGATACTTCAACACCGTTTAGCCTTTGTCAGCTATCGGGTTTGCATTTTTACTAATTATACAAGGCTACAGCAGAGGGGGAGTACATCAACTCTCACCGACGGGTTATCATCACTCGCGCAGTCGAGTGACTCGGCATCTCGCGGACATAGCCCGTTTTAGCACGATGTCTGTTTGTCGCAAGCGGAGCTTGCAGTTGCGTTGGGTATTGGTTTCACAGATATATATCACCGCACGATGAAAGGACCTCAAGACCGCGGAAGGAGCGAGGGGGTTACCCGCGCTGATAAACCGAGACGCGTGCAGACGAAAACTACTACAACCTCTATCTTGCCAAGCGTTAGGTGCGCAGATCACCTCCGGTGAGGACCGTCAAAAAAAGCTTACCACACCTCTACCGTGTCGCATGCGTCACGATGCTTTGCCTGCTCTGAATGACACAAGGTCGAACGCCGAGGTCTGTAGAAAGGCGGTCGAGATATTGATAAACTGTTGTATATGCGATGCTGGCGTGCGCAGGCAAGACCAAGGGTACGGGGTGGGGGGGTTGTACACTGAACTTTTGTGATGATCCTATACTTCAGAAACTCCAAATATTCCGCGTCAATCGCTGAGGCTTGTGTGAACTCCGCTATGCCCTACATACGAGCTCACACACGGCGAACCCCCCCCCCCCCTTCCCTGGTCTCAGTCTCAAGCCTGTGTTAGCTAGCGTACTTTTCTCATTCTTGACCAGTGGGTCACCTGCCGACGGCGGCGGTGGAAAAGCGCGGATGAAAGATACGGGCCCGTTGATAGAGAGAACGAAAGACGCGTGCTACGATAGCGGTGCACCACTTTTTTTTCTGAGGTTCCAGAATTTGGGAGCTGAAGACCTCTCTAAGGCAAAAATTGATTTTGGAGAAGAAGATAAAGCTCCAACTGGATGAAAAATACCATGGCCTGAGTACACAAAGGTAATCATGCAAAATATAGTGCGGCCTGTTTCCGACGAACTTGGGTTAAGGAGCCGGTCGTCCAGGAAACAAATTACTAAAAATGGTACATCCATCGTAGCATTGGTCGAAATCGCGTCGCGGGGCTGATTACGTCAAAGATTACGCCATTCACCGCAATCACTAGATGAGCTGGTAGGTTTACATCCCCACCCAAACAAGCCTACTAGGTACTAGCTACCGATCGTCAACTCCGAGATTTCCCAAAATACCCATGTTTTCAATTTTCTCCGGTGTGCTTCGGTGCCGTCACAGGCACAGATGCAAGCTACAGACGCGTTGATGGAGGAGCAGACTCACTCGACAGGACCGACCAAGGCGTGGATAACGTCGTTCGTCAAGTGGGCGGCAAATAACACCGAGTACAGGTGGCATCTCTCACCCGGTAGAATGGTATGCTGTACACACCATACATATCTTCGCTAAAATTCCTAGCTCATCCCTTCCTTGCGGATCGGTGACCTCTCCGTCCGACCTGAGAGTGGTCTGCTTCGCTGCTCCATGAAAAAACGTTTAAGCCCGATTATGGACAGAGGTGCGGAGCCACTCGCGAAAGCTATACGATGCAGGCGTGCTACGACATAGAGGTACTTGTCTTTTGGCAAAATCAATATTCGAATGGCAGGGATCTATGGCCTAAACCCGTCCGGAATTCGACCCTTTTTTGAGGGGAAGGAACAAGTTTCGTTGCACATCAAATCTAGTCCATATGGGCTGTTGTTCGTCGTGTCAACACGTTCAACCTTTTTCACATGATGGTTCTCGTGGTATACCTAGGCCATGGGATTTGCTCATCCGGTATGTAGCAATGTTTTAATTTTCTTTTTTTTTCATTTGATTCCCTGATTCAACATGCCCCTGCTCATGTTGGAAACCCCTTGGTGACATGTCAACGTTCCTCGGGGAGTCCGACCCCTCTCGAGGGCCCCGGTACCGCAGCGTAGGCTGTGATCCGCCCAGGGTCTCCGATATTTATTGTCTTCCGCTGCGAGGAGTTGTTTCCCCGTCAGCGGGCCCCATGTCCCTCGCTCCAGGTCTCTGTTGTTGTCCCGTGTCACTCGCCCCGGGTCTCTGTTGCTGTTTGTCTTCCGCTTGCAAGGCGTTGTGTACCCCCGCCGGCGGACCCCATGTCATCGACTCAGGGTCTCGTCCTTGTCTAGCTTCCACTTTTGTGGTTGTGTTCCCCATCAGCGGACCCCAAGTACCGGGTGAAATAGGCGCGAGCGTCCCTCGTTCACGTGGTCGCCCTTTCGTTTTTCCCCTTTGACTTCGGGATCAGCTGTTGTCCTTGTCGGGCGTCTCACGACGCGACGCTCCCCCCCATGCCGATGCTGTGTCTCACAGTGAGAGCATTGGCGATTACCGCCAAATACCGTGGTGCTCGCAACACCTCCCCAGCAAGTAGAGCAACCCCATTACCAGCATTCTCCCAAGAAGATTGATTTTTCGGTTAAGAATGACATGTTGTGATATGTCGCAAGCTATCATACCGTGAGAAACCACAGAAAAAAATGTGGCGCACCTTTATCGTAACACGCTCACGTCCTTTCGGCGAGGCATAGACCTCCTATACTGGGGAAACCCCTGTGGAAAGGTAGGGCGTGCACACGGACCTTAGAATGTTTTAAATAACCTCGAGGTTGTGAAAATCAGGGTATAGCAATGTGCTACCGTAGCTCACCCTGGAAACTAGTTTGGCTGAGGCACTGCGCATCTTGTGCGAGGGGGGCCAACAAAAACGAGGCAGACGAAATAAACGGGAGCCCGCCTACCGTGCAGTGTAGACATCACCAAGGCCGCCACGGGGTCGGGGTCTCGCTTTTCGTTCTTATATGAAAATTGGATAGGGGTCACCCGCGCGAGTGTCCTCCCCTTTTCTTTTCCGTATCAAAATGTCGGGCCGTCCTTTGTAGCGGTGTGAAACCGCCATTATGTAGTGGTAGGCTACACGGTTCGCCCAACAGATAGCATAAAACGATATTTTTCTATGGTACAGAGTCCTTCGGGCAAGGGTCTGACACCAACTTGTGAAAAGATATGTGATTCCCCTCCGGCTACGTCGCGTAGACATATTCTCGTGGTCATTATGGTCCCAATCTTGTATATTCTTCGAAATCAGATCCAACGTCGGTACCCTGGGGGACTACTACGTGTACGAAGACAGAGATACGTTCTACACCGCCCTCGCCAACTTCACCGCGGACGGGGAAAACGGACGCTTCGTGTCCGACATCATCTACAATGACGATGGGCGGATACAGGTACGTGTTCCAATACATGTAGTATTTATTTCGGCGATGGGGACTCGAACACCAGGGTATTTGGGGACGCTTCTCGGAACGGCCCATTTTTTTTCGCGGTTCGGGTCGGTTCCAACCAAACTGACTTGACCCGATCCGACCCGAGAGACTTCAAATATATCGGCTCGACCGAACCATACCCGTGAGTTTGGAAACAACTCATGACGGACCCGACTTGAACCCCCAGGTGCAGGTCGCCTCCTGACCCGACAACCTGGCCGGGTCACGAGCCCCAAATCGTTTTCAAATCGGTCAACGACGCGTGTTACCATGGCGGTGTAGTCTATTAGTTTCTGGTTGAAATGATATCAAAATATCGGGGACTCCTTAAACAAAAATCGTCGGGACTGGGCCTTTTTATTCGTGCCTGGTTCTCGTTGTGTACCTCGTGGGAGTTTCCATTCGGTTAGCAGTTCACCTGGTCTCCAAATCGTTGTTTGGGGAGGGGTCCTAAGCTCCTACATCGAGGATACCTCAGTAACAACGTGGTGCAGCACCTCTATCGTAGCACGCGTCCAGAGCGCGTGCTACACGATACGGGCAGTACTTCCGGTAGGAATCAATTTTGTGAATGACGAGATTCCGTCACCCGTTGTCGTCGGAAGGCTGTCCATTCTTTGTATTTTCGCTTTTTGGTACCCTAAGACAGGGGAGTGCTCATCAGGATAGATTTTCATTTTTTTTCATTTTAAATATTCACGTCTTCTGTACCCTAAGACATGGAGTTCTTTAGATGAGAGTCATGAGAAAAATACGGGTTCGCCCCTACCGCATCGTACGTCCCAACGAAGTGCTGTTGTTTTTTTGCGGTCGGCGGTCGTGTTTAGAGCCAGGTACCGGGCCGTTTACGGTTATCTCCACCCTACACCCTGTATCTGATCCCCTTCCATCGTCTGGAGAAATCAAACCGTTGCTGAAGTTGAACCTCGCCGTCCTTGGCCCTGTTGGTCAAACACCCCCAGATATCAGGACGGCTGGCAACTTTGCATCTAACACGCTGGTACGGTACCGGGCCGGACCCAAGCGTCTTGTTGTCTTTTGGGAGTGGTCGTTCCCTGGCGTTCTCTACTTCACCACTCCACCCACCTCTTACGCCCCCAACCTGCTGTTCCCCAACGCCGTGAGTTGTACTATATGTCGATCGAAGCTGTAATACGTCCTCGACCTACCTCGGTGACATCGAAAGCGGCACCGACAATCTACGACGGTCATTCAATCTGCGATTCTGCCCTTGTGCCGGATCACACTTTAATTTTTTATGATCAGGTACAGGAACGTTCTGAATTTTCTTCCCCCACCCCCGTTCTACGTCCCCTTGTGACTCTCCCCTCGGCCCGTGTACGATAAGATAAGCCGGTCGAGGCTATACCTCATCGACCTCGTTGACACCGTGAGCAATATCGACGCTCTTCAAGACACGCGAGAGGTCGTCGGCGAGTCCACGCTCTATCCTCGGCCGTTCGGGCACGCCGAGATCTTCGTCTTTACGGAGCAGTTCTTGGTGATGTACGAGGAGCTCATCCTGAACTTCGCCCTGGCGCTGGCGGCGGTAGGGGTTCTAAGCACGTTTATCCTGGGCAAGGTTGCCGTCGTGGCTCTCGTCTGTCTAACTGTGGTGAGTTGGTATTGCTGCCATTAGAGGACGATATTTGCTTGGTTTCAGTATCTCCTTTGTCCTTGTTGTCATGGGTATTTAAATTACTTGAAATGCTAGCAGTGTTCTTCATTGTGTACAAGGAGGCAATCGTGTACTTTGTCCTGGCGCTTGCCGCAGCGGGCTTGCGATGAACTGTTTTTCGTGGAGGGTAGGCCGCTATCTTGGCGGGTGTCTATCTCATCACGAATAGAGGAAAAAAATACTTTGTTGATTTCGATTTTAGATTGTTTTTCTTGGAGGTTTTGCTAGGATGTCACACGTCATCGTGGGGAAGGACGGCATTATCGTGGCGAGCGCTCAGAGCTCGGCTCTCCAACACTGCAAGAGGCTGTGCTGTTGCAGTTTCAAGCTAATGTGGTGGGTTGCATTCCTTCAACAACATTCCAGTATTTTTCTTCCTCTGATGGGAAGATGTTTCGATATCACGAAATTTCACGAAAAAAGGAAAGAACGTCAAGGCCACCTGTCCGTCTGTGTCAAGCGATGTGTCCCTCGGGCACGTGTCTCCTGGTAGGCCCCTCCGGTCACGTGTCCACCGATTAAGAAACGATTGATACACGTCGGGATGGCAGGGAGTGGAGGGCGCAAGCAATCGAGCACGTTCGGTACGATGCGCGTGCGACGTTCGACATTCCTGCAGTGGGAAACAAAAACAATATCTCCAAGGCCACGGTCGGGAGACCTCTTGTGGGTCTTTTTTTTCGGGGGGGGGGGAGGGTGGCTCCGCGCGGTCACTCGGAGTGACCAACCATTACGTCTCAATTTGCGGGCTTGAGCTCCTGTTGTGTTTTCTATTTTTTAAACGTCTGCGTTGTTAAATGAACCAGAAATGGAACGGGAAGCCAGGCTGCGCCCAAACAGTCGCGACCAATGCTACGATAAGGGGGTCGCTTTCGGGGCCTTTTCTTGTCATTGGCTCGGGGTCACTCGCTCGAGTAACCCCGCTGTTTCATGCTGTCATAGGCTCTCGTGCGGATTTAATGCTTCAGTGTGAATCGCCAGTGAGAGAGGGACGGTTAGCTACGCTGTACCAAACGAAATTCTGCACGGGTTTTTTTGTCAGCGAGTTACATAGTCACTCGTCCAAGTGGCTCAGATGCGGTGGTGAAAACTGGGGGGGTACCCCCCCCCTACTACGGTAGCCTTGATCAGAGGTATACCATTTTTTGGCTTTGATCCGATGGTGAATATTGGTCAACTGCGAGGTGCAGAGTCACTCGTGTAAATGGCCCAAGTCCCCTAGCGTAGATGTGGGTAACAACTCCGCTTACCGCTTACTGCATCATATGGAGTCCTCCTACAAGCTTTTTTGCGAATTGTTAAAAACAAAGGAAATGCCTGGTGTGCTCTTTTTCACGACGATTACAACGGTTTCTGGGATATTATGGCCGCGATCTCCATTGTTGAGTTTTTTATGTACCGAAAAATGAGTGTGTAACGGCGTGTATTATTACGAGGTACCCGGTGTGCAACAATAACTAACACATACGAGTAGTTACCACATACCTGTGGTACCAAACATCTCCCGGCCCGCGTATCAGAGGGCTCGGGTTTGACGTTGGTCTCTGTAATGCTCGCGGTACCTATTTAAGGTTCTGACAATATTCGTTGGTACTGGAAGAAAATATGAATAAAAATGCCTTGCCACCCCAAACACTCGCACGTCCACGCCTGTGCTTTTTTACTGGTTTTTTATTTGTAGTTATACGTACCGGGCATGTCGTATTTTTTTCGATACCCGGTTTATCGGGTACGTACATACCAGTAATACGTACCAGGCATGTCGTATTTTTTTCAACACCCGGTTTATCGGGTACGTACATACCAGTAATACGTACCAGGCATGTCGTATTTTTTCGATACCCCGCTTATCGGGTACGTCCATACATGTACCCGTTTTGTCTTGGCGGGCTTTTTCGTAAGCGCCTTCTCTTTTCGTCTTTCAGATTCGTGATCACCGCGTCTAGACGTGGGCACTCCCCCCTCCTTCTGTTATGGGGTTTGCCTTCATGTATCTGCAGAGGTGTGTTCAGCACTGTTTTCTTCCCTCGTCAACTCGCGTTGAATCGTAAACCATGTGTCTTGAAGCACTGGTGACATCCAACCCCGGACGTCTTTCCACAGCCGTTTGACTCGACTCACGTCGATCGTTCTCAAACCCCGTCCCTACCATGCAGGTGATCATCGACGTGGAGCTTCTTGGATTTGTGTACCACTGGGGTCTGGAAGTGAATAGTATAACCGTTATAGGTTAGTGCGCGGTCGGTGCCTACTTGGCATTTTATGCATCAAGGTTTACGAGCTCGTAGAGGTCAATACGTGTCTTGTTGCCTTAGTCTAATGAACCATAGTGCTCTACTAGAAAAAAATGATAGCACCACCGGTACCACGATGATAATATCTACTTGGATTCGAGTGTCGTTGTCACCAGCATCGCTAATGCAGGTTTGTGCCTTCTTGGGCTTGAATCCGACTCTAGTCTTGTGGTCGATAGCATCTCAAAAGTGATACGTCGATGCCTCCGCTGCGGTTTGTGACCCAACGCCGGCACATGCACCTGGTTACAGCACAACGGATATTGTGCCTAGCGCATGCTTGGGTTAGTGTACCACTAACCTCGAGAGGCCAACGGCATGACCACTATCTAGGCTGCTGCCTATCTGCTCTAAGTGTCCCACTGCAGCCAAAATACTAAATGTACCACTAAGGCCGTAGTATGATAATGGACGTAGGGGTCGAAGACATGAAAACAACTATAGCTTTGAGGTCTGGAGACAAAGAGCGTCGCCGTCATGGCATATAGAAGAAGCTTTGGTTTGTGATGAAATTCGCTTGTAGAGTAGAATAACCGGTATGGGTTAGCACTTACTTCGGTTTGTTTATCGTTGGGGACCCTACAGGTTCGCAATGTCATATAGACCCTGATAGCTACACTGTAGTTGTAAGGGGAGTCGCCGACCTATATCCTTAATGAGGACACACAACTCGTAATGCGCGCGATCGGAGTATCACACACAGCTGGCAAAGATGAGTTTCGACGAAATCTTCGATCTCACAGCTGGAGTGTATTTTCATTTTTCATAATATATATTTGTTTTTGCACACACATCTACTTTCCAGCTTCTGGACAAGCCGCGGTCACAGACAGGTACAGGTGTCCACCCTTCTTCCACCTGGTTATTGCCTTCTTTTTTTGTCGCGCATACGGTTCAGCAACATCCCACTGCTCGTGTGTTTTTCATCGCGAAGTTTGCTAACTTACGCGCTCTCCCGCACTTTCCGCAAACATTATCAGATAGTAGTTAGTGTCAAATTTGGGTTTTGTCTGAATGGGGATAGGTATCCATGGCATCGGTACTCTAGGACAACGTCGACTTGTTGGTGGGTTTGTGTGTACACTCACGGTGTTGCAGATAGATGTTAAATTTGTAACTGTTATATATTCGGTTGGCGGCCTTTCCCCTGGAGTTCGCTCTAATTAACAGATAACGCTAACCATAGAGATGGAGGCGCGTGCTCGGGTATAGACGCACTTGTCTAAGGCTGAAGCGTGTCAGAACGAAGGGAGTCCTTCACCCAGAGACGAGTGCTACGATAGAGGCGCACACCACTTCTTTCCTGAGGTTCCTCGATATTGGGGGCTCAAGACATGTCCCCTCCCAAACACTGACTTGGACAAAAAGTAAAACGTCTACCGGATGACAATTCCCATGGCTTAGGTACACGACGACAATCATGCAAAACGAGCTTGTCAATTTTCGACGATTTTTTTGTTAAGGAGCCGCGCCATTCAGGAAGAAGTATTGGCAACAAGTGTTACACCTCATCGTAGCATGCGTCCAAAATCGTCGGAACTTCGTTTCTTTTTGTTTGGCCATTCCTTGTGTTGGGTATCTAGGGGCCGCCCAGGGGTCCAATTGTTCACCCATATCTTTTATCCCCCAATCAGTTCTGGGGGTGGCATAAAGCTTGCTCAAGTAGGTATGTAACCTTGGAAGCAATACCGTCCCGCCTATCGCATATCAAAACCGTCTCCAACGACGCCGGAAGTAGTAAACTTCGGCTGTGGAGCCGCTGTCAGGAAAAAATACGGGGGGAGGTCAAGTGCGGCACCGACACTAGCTAGCGCTACCTCCGACACTACCTCCGACGTCGTTGGAGTCCGGTAATGATTTCGACAGGGTCCGTTGTGTGCCCTATTTTATGAGGACGGCACTAGATTTGTTGACGAGGTTTCACCTCCATTCGAACATTCTCAAAAGCTCGGGGCTTTTGCGTTTGAGTTGTAATGAGACCTCGAAGAGGTTGAGGAGGTTCACAGACCAAACCTATCACGCCTGACTTTCTGACCGTATCATCCGGAGTCATCCCACGGCTGGCGGAGGGGAAGGGGGGGGAAGGGGGACGTTTTTTGTGGTTAGGGATGAGAGCCGCCCGCACGAGTGACTTTTTACCCCCTGGCGATATTTAGCTTTTTCAGTCATCCCACAATAGGGGTTGCAGTGGTTGGATTAGGTAATAATGTACCCTGTCCGATTGAGCTCCTCAAGTGAGGAACTAGCGGTTAGTCATTAGTCAAGTCATTCAATAAGAAGAGTACATACTGTTTTATGACGCTAAGGCATAGAATCTTGGTCGGGTTGCTGCACGAACGAATGCCTTCTTCGAAATCCGTTTTCGGGCGAGCCATGTTGAGTTCATCGTGTGAGGTGTAGCCCAGGGACGACGCAGCTCGCCCCAACCGTGGGCTGGATCGTTTTCATTAAATGGTTTGCGGGAAGACCTTATTCGAAAAAAATTACATTACGGGTTCACACCTATCTCGCAGAATTAAAACAGCGCGAACGCTCAAGAGCGTATAGGAAAAGGCCAAAAACGCCCTTTTTTTCGGCCACCCCACGGCAGGGATGCAGCATCAGAAAGTCCCTGAAGTCCTCACACGGGGAGCTTAATATCTCATCCGAAAAATGACTTCGAAGGCATTCGTTCGCACATCAACATGACCAAGCTACTACGCCATAGTACTAAAAACAACATATACACCCACTAGTGGAATAACTTGACTAATGACTGACGACAGCCATCCACCACCTGTGTGTGTATTCATGAAGGCACTCCATTTGCAAAGGTACCCCATTGCTTCGAACATATTTACATAATGTCAAACCCTGATAAGGTTTTTCGAGCGTCGCATCGAATTATACAACATGCTCCAGCGCTTGCGCCGGTGGGTCTCCCGCAATTCCTTTGTGCTTTCACTCTTGCGAGTCAATGGGTAGCTCCTCACATGAGGAGCTCAATCAATCAGCACTTACATTATTAGATAATTTAACAACTGCAACTCCTGCAGTGGGATGACACCTACCCACGGAAACCCATTGCCGTAGCATTGGTCTGCTTCTTAGTCAAGACAAACATAAGATGCGATAACGCCTTTGTATCTTAGGAGGGCTTCCTCGTGCCCTGTTTGCTGGACACGGCACCCCCTCGCGAGGTATTGGTTTTGGCGGATCTTTGATTAGGGGGTATTCTTCCGCCGTTCGCTGTGTTTCGCACCACGCAGAGCTGATCATGGCCGTCGGGCTGGTGGTGGACTACATGGTGCACGTCGTACACTACTTCTTACACCAGGTATTTTGATACCACCATGTTCGGAAATATAAGCAACGTAAAGCATTGCTTTATAAATACTTCGTAGTATAATATATCTTAAATTCCGGACAGAATGGTATATCGTAGTAGGGACGGAGGATATATTTCTAAACGACACGCGATGTTTACTCGCGGTTCTCCTGTGTTTTCTCTGTTTCTTGCTGCTAGTGCTCTTAACTACGCCACCCCACAATAGCCGCCAGAGAAAACCGAGGAATAGCGGATGTACAGAGACCAAACCCATTTGAGACACCAGAGTCGCCCATGGGCTTGGCACCGATTGATTGATCTATTTTATGTAAAACAGCGAACGTCTTTTCTGCAGGTTCACGCATCAACCAGTGTCCCTCATACACTTTTCCCCTTCACGCCATCCACGTCGCCGCCCATACTGCCATCCCCGACGTTTCGCCGTGATATCTCACCCACCACTTTGAAACCGACCAGAACCCTAACACCCCCAAGGATGAGCGAATAGCGGACACCCTCGGGGAGATCGGTCCGTCGGTCATGGTAGGGGCCGCGACGACGTTCCTAGGCATCATGCCGCTCGCCTTCGCCAACAACGTTATCTTCAGGGTATTTTTCAAGATGTTCTTGGTCATTATTTGCTTTGGGGTGAGTTCTCTATTGTTGTCTTTTAATGGTTGTTGTTGTTGTGGTTGCTGCTGCTGTTGTTGTTGTTGTTGTTGTTGTTGTTGTTGTTGTTGTTGTTGTTGTTGTTGTTGTCCTCGTCTAGACCACGTGAATATGTATCTCTTATGACAGCGTGATACTAGACAATTATCACGTGAATCCGGGCTCTAGGGGTTAGTGACACACATCTTCGACACAAGCTCAATCTGCCAGTTCGTCAACCCCCTCGCCTTTTTCGGTTTTCCCGTTGCTCCTATGCCGCTGCCCCCTCCCCCCCCCTCCCCCGTACTGCATTCGGTAACAGTTCTTCCACGGTGTTTTTTTTGTGCCGGTAGTGCTGTCCCTCATGCCCGACTCCCTCGTCTCTCCGGAGACTTCCTCAAGGCCCACAATAGCAGGCGTCACCAATCGCAAGGTATGCTGGACCACCAATGCCATTATACGGGGGGGGTGGTGGTCACCCATTTTCATTACCCGCATCGTACGGCAGGTTCTGCATACCCCCCACAACGGTCATCAAGATGCCTGATTGACGTAGCGCTCACACCAAAAGTTGGTGTTTCCGGTGCCTATCGCGAGCAAGACCGTAAGTCACCCATTTTTAAGGCTCCACCCGAGATTGGTGGTGGTTGGCTCGAGCTCGAGTGGCTCCGAGCCACCGCGACGCTTAATGTGACCCCCGTACAGCACCCTTGACTGGAAGGTGACGACATCGACACATCGCCGTAAGCCGTTCCTTGGATAAACTTGCGGAGATGGGGCCGGGAAACTGTGAAGTATACTTGATTTGCTCAAGAAACTAGATTTTATAACATACGGGATGGTCATCCCAATAGGATATGTTCTGGGCGGGATATTCAGTGGCGAACTTGGCACGAAAAAGGCATGGTTTGTGGCCCCGCGTGGGTATCGGATGGGTCAGTCAGAAACACACGACGACAAGAGAAGCCAGCAAACTTGCGCCGCTGTGTCCGAAAGAAACAACGAGCTATGCCAAGTGAGGCTTATGCTGTGGCTGATGGAGATGGGCCTTGCCCTCTACCAGCGCTCATAAACTGCAGTCTACACGTGCACGAGTCGTGGTCGTTGACTATCCTGTCTACCCCCTCCCCCATGCTTCCTGTGGTCTCCGGTACGTTCCGTTTGCCCTTCTGCTCGTCCTTTGGCCCTCATTGGCTATACCTTTCACCAGGCGGTTGGTCGGGCCCGTACGGTTGTGAAAGCGTGATTTTTTATACAGGAGATGCCGGCAAGGAAGATGCGCGGGCTCTCCCTACGTGATTGGGGGAGGGGGTCCCTAAGCGGTTCGTGGCGGCTTTCAAAACCGCTGTAGCGCGAAGGTCTCCATGCCTGTTTTAAATGGTCATGAAATCACGAATTAACGCCACGGGGATGGTGTGTATTCATCGGAGCCGCCACGATCTCCGATGGGAGGTTGACTCTGCCGGTGGTGTGTCGCGAGCCCGTGAATTTGCACGCACGAAAGGAGTGACGAATCAAGAGAGCGCTGTCGATGGACGAGGATTGACAGTAAGCATTCAGGTCATACGACTTGTTCATCCACTGCTGAAAAGATACTACGAGTTTCGACAATGGAAATACCCGGAATGGTGGAGTCTGACAGTCAGCTCGATCCCAGCTTCAGAACCAAACTTTACATGCGTCAGATGAAAGCGTGAATGAGAATGAACAAAACGAAAGGCGCACTTGAGAAGGTCCTCTCTGTGTGATCTCGCGTCGGGGGTTCCGTGTTGCCGTTCGTGCCGTGTACAAGGGTGAGATTCTTCTACACCGAACTATCCCAGACGGGTGAATGTTGCCAGTGTAGGGTTTCTGGTTTCACGTGCATGAGGTGCATTGACTCCACGAAGGCGGGAGTGTCTCGGTGCAGAAGGCTGAACGTTGTAAGTGGGCCATCTCTTCGAGTGGGGCGTTCATCCGATATTGTCGTCAAAACGTGAAAAAGGGCTTACAATATGAAAAAATTCGGATGTGTGTGGGGATTGGCAGTATCCCATCGCGCGAGGCGGTCCCTCTAGCTAGGCCGGACGCCAAAGCGTGAGGATACCCTAGAGGGATCGTGCACAGGTGGGCAAAAACGTCCGGTGTGGACTCACTTGCACCGAGGATGCCCGCCCGACTAGCGCCGTTAAAGCAAAACAAGTGTACTCACGGCATAGACGCGAATGGATGGACGACGGAGGGGGGTGGCCCTCGGTAGGGAAATCGCGACAGGCGGTCTGAATCATGCCGGTGGTGTTGCTACAAAAGCGTGATTGCGCACGAATGTCATGATATTGACACCCCGACCAAACGCTCGGTAGGGCGGTGACTTTCCGGATCTTGTTTTTCAACGGATCGGGGTCGCTCTCGCGCGAATCATACCGACCTTCCTTGACGTTTTTTTTGTGTTTTCCCGCCTTTTATATGTTGCTATATACGAATCAACAATGGGCTGTTGAGCTGCGCTGCGCCAAGCAAGAACGCCTCTGCTCCCGTTGTCAGTGAGAAACAGGGTTAATTGTTTGCGAGTGGCTTAAACCCGGTACTGAAGGTATGGGAAACCACATACGGAAGCCTTTGCTACACCCGGGAATGTATCTGTAACATTTTGGCGGTATGAGGTTCGTCAAGCCAATTTTTTCATGAACGCGTTCGTGTGCACCATGGAAGAAACAAAGATGGGAGGGAGGTTATAATTGAGCGCTCGCGCGCCTCAAGCGGGGGGGGTCCATTGACAAGCATGTATTAGAACGCTCCAATATGAGGCGAACAGGCTAGAGATCCGGAGGGTGTGTTGGGGGTGGCGGGCAAGTGTAGTCGACTATAGTCAAGGTCGGGTTTCGCCGCCAAAAGAGCGTCCAGGAACTCCTTTGTGAACGAAACACTTTAAGGATATTTGGCGGCAGCAATGACCTTCCGGCCTGCCCTCACAGAGTCGAGGGCACCATTCGTCACCCTCTCGTCTATACAGAGTCACGTGATTGTTTGCTAGGCTAGTGGCTTGGGCTGTGCAGCCAGCGCACATTGCGTAACGCTGTACGACATTCTTGCGATGTTGACCACTGCCACACGTCAACCTATATCGCGAATCGGGACTACTACTGTTCATCAATATGTATACGGCCTTTTCTGGTTCAGTAGATGCATTAGTCGGTTGTGGCGATAGCACCGAGTGGCGTGGTATAGCACGTAGGTTGTGGCTTTGATAGTATGGATCACCACGTACAATTCCGTCACGCGACTAAGAGGTCTGGCGGGGGTAAGACATACCAGGTATGAGCGCGAAAGACGCTTTGCTCAGGTATGGCTCTCGCTCTAGCATATTCCATCTTCATCCCCTCAGTTGTAGGTTTTTCGAATGCAGAGCCCGGTAACGACGTGGTTCTAACTATACACGCTAGGCTTACAATGGGATGTGATGCGTTCACCCCCGATGGCATTGGCGAGATAGGGTGCTTCGATCCCCAACGTGTGTATATCCCTGGATTTCGTGGGTTTCATGGGAGTCTCAAGCTCAATTACTTGCGGCCCGTTTCATGTCAGTACCTTTCTTACCGAATGAGGTTGGAAAATATAGCTCTCAGATGCTCGCCTCTTGGAGTAAATACTTCCAACGCAGTCTCGTCGTCTACTTTGCTGTCGTGTCAATGGAGCTTCCGCCAGGATTGCACGATGTGCAGGGGTTTCCGCTGGACGGCGTTGCGGCATATTGCTCGTGCATGTCAACCGTCGACGCGGCCGGCTTGGCGGGGTGGTTACGCGAATTCGATGCCCGTCAGGCGCTTTCGCAACAACTTTGGTCTACATTCACGGGCTGAAGTGCTGTAGTCTACGTTACCGGGTGGGGAGCCGGCCGCAGCACTGTACACCACCAGTGCTCGCGACTGCATTCGTGTGGTACGAGGTATCTCGCCTTGACGTTATATCAATCGCTGCGCAGTACCCAAGCAAAGCAAGCCGCTATGTCCAACACCGCGCGATGCGCAACGATTACGCCATCACGTCCTTGGCATTTGCAGACGCATGCCTATCCATGATCGTTTTGACCGAGTCGATTCGAGGTCGGGGGCTGCGGGGGTTGTACGACCCTGAAATCGATTGCTATGTATACTCTGTAATTATACGATTTTGATCATTGAGCAAGCGGGGCTAGCGGCTGGGAGAGGGTGCCTCTGTTGGTTTGATTAGTGGCGGGAGATGTTGGTACAGCCCCGGTGTTGCAATGGATATCTGAAATGTGCCGCGTAAAAACGCACCACACTTGCTAGTTGCCATAGTATTTGTTAAACCACTTTGGTCTATAACAGATGCGATCGGGTGGAACCTTCACTCAAGTAGGCGACACACGTTCGGGGGGACGCATTAAACACCTGCCGCTGGTGGACTAAAAGTAGCCATTGTGAATACCGCGTTGTGTCTGGCGTTCTATTCGGATGGGGCCATTGCGGCACACAAGTGGTGATGCCGGAATTTATTTGAACTGGGTACGAAGAGGTTGGCATACGAAACGACACACAGAAATACAATGAAGCATGCTTGTAGGGTCGATTGGTGGGTGCGTGTTTCATGGTTGGAGTTGCACGGTAAGACCAAACCGTTCGATTTCACGGGACTCCTCGTACGCGATATCATTTGGGAACACGTTTGGGTTGTTCACGCTGCCATTCCTAAATTGCCTGGTGGGCCATGAGGGGATCGTTCTGTGGTAGCCGCCATAAATTTTGTTCTACGAATTCGTTGGTTTTGAAACCAGCTCCTGGCCGTATCTCATGAAAGTACGGTGCCCCCGACATCGTGGTTCGATAGTCCTGTAGTGCGTTAGGGGACCGTAGCATGGGGGGACCGCCAGACAGAGGGTTTTTGGAGAGCGGGACCGCCGCGCGAGGGGACCGCCAAGGGGGTTTGAGCAGCGGGACCACCGAGAGAGGGGACCACAGAGCGGGTTTGGGTCGCGGGACCGCCGAGTGAGGGAGTTCTTTGAAAGCAAGAAAAATTGTTGAAGATATTTGTTTCAAATTAGTACCAATAATATTCGACGCGAGTCTATGAGGAAAATAATGTTGAATTATTTTCTCGGTAAAAATGAAGGGGCGTACCGTCGTACGTAGTAGGGAGTGGGCGGGGAGGAGGGCACTACCGCTGTCTGGCCCCGGGTCCGAGTTACCACAGGAAGGGAGCGGAAGAGCAGTGCGAAGAAGAAATTGGAGATGAAAAAAAAAAAAAAGACGAAAACAAAACAACGAGATACATTAATATAAGCAGCCTTCCTACTGTCGAGCAGCTTTGAAACATCCTTCGGACGAAAAGCCTGACTTTGAGGGGAAGGGGTATCGTTGGTTATCAGCCTTGAATTATTGTACACATATCTTGTCGGAATGCTTAGTTAGGCGGTGGGGTGGGCCGTCGGCGCAAGCGTGCCTTTATGGACAAACACACACGATAAGGTAGGCGGGCACCGTTTTCTTTTCTTGACGTCGCTCACTCATTGCGACCGTTTGGTGTACTATACTCTGTTTCACAGTCTGGGACCACACAATAATTGATACTAGGTATATTATAAAAAATATACCAGGTAGAATGTCTCTATAGGATGACGAATCAGCACGGACTCTGTGTGTACTGAGATGATGGTGAGAACGATGTCGCTGGGTAGGAATAGAACTACCGATTTGATGTGAACACAAGAAAACACGCGCACCACCCGTTAATAGAAGACCGATCAACGAGTAACGGGTGTGTTTGTCCCTCAGGTTGCAGTTTCATTTTTCTTGTTTTCGTGAGGCCTCAAGTTGTTGTGGTTGTTCTTACATTAACTCGCATAACCAAGTTCGTGGACACGACAGACAGGTTCCAGTCACTCTGAAGCTGAGCAATGACGCGTGCTCCGATATCAGAGGTATAACTTTTTTTGGCTATTATTTTGTTTTCTGAACAATGGGACTCCTTAACCCAATATCGTCGGAAATACGCCCCATCTATTCTTCATTATTATTCTCGCCGTGTACCTAAGCCACGGCATTTTTCATCCGGTACAAGCTGGGCCGGCCAAGAAACCCATAATCCGGCAGTCGGGCATACCTTTCGAACGACAGTGACCCACTGCAAACTGAGCATGTCCTCGTAATCAGCCATATGCGGTGGTCATTTTAAGCCCTCCAGCTTGAGAATCTGCGAAGTTGGCGCCGAAGAAATTGTTTGCCACTCACGTTTCCTAGTTTGAGCATTTTTTTTCAAGATTTGTTCGACAATTGTGTTGCTTTTTCTGAAATTGCTCGAAATACAAAGTGGATGGAATTGGCCTAATTTTTCTGGGCATGTACATCTTGGGACGAGGAGTAGTGACATATGCTTTTCATTTCATGGCTCACTTTCGTTCGAAAGTTATGGATGAATCCATGAAATATACCTGGTATGTAAAATTGTATGCAGAGGCACATCGGTGGAAACTTGGCCATGCACCTCTCAATTTTCGAAGTTAGGACCTGAAATTTTGAGACGTGATTTGAACCAAGCTCACCAAAACAGTACTTGGCGACCTCAAAAAACAACAAAAACTGCCGACAGACGGCCTGCTTAACGTTTTCCATGGTCATGAAATGGACGAAAAGTCAACATATTTTCATTTCATTATTTGAGCTCGCCAAGTAGTGTCTTAGCACACCCGTTCTTAATCGCGTGTCAAAATTTCAGGTCCAAACTCAAAAACTAAGCGGGGCACAACGGTATTGGTATATTTTGAGCGTCTTGGCCGGCCCAGCTTGAGCTGTAGCTGTTCTGTTTTTCTCCAAATCAGTTAGGTCTTAAGCTCTCAAATTGAGGATACCTCCGAAAAAAAAGTGGTGTCACCTCTATCGTCGCACACGGTTGGAATACCCCAGGGGGAAAAGACACAAACAAACCAAACAAAGGTGGTACACGAATTTATCACAGCTGGCGCAATTCATGCCTCCGCCAGAAACATTTAAATAGTGAGGCGCCCGAAAAAGTAGGGAACCCAACCAAAAGAACCGTGCAGCTCGACCGGGGCATTTGTCCTCATGCAAGCAGTTCAGTTTTAGGTTCATTTTATACAAAGTTATTGGCTGCTACCCCCGACGCTGTTTTTTTGTTGTCGTCCCTGCTTTTTTGCTGGCTCTCTATGTTTTCTGAAGTGAGTGTGTGATTTGTTGCGGTCTTGGCTTGGGCAAGCCGTTATGCTTCACTCGACGCCTGATGTGTATTCCGCGGTATGATATCTCTTCTTGCCTCTCCCCCATGTCTGTGCGTGTTCCTTGATATTTTGTATTCTGCCAGCGTCACCGTACGTATTATTCCTCTTTTTGTTTTGGCCTTTTTTCTTTCTTGTCCATTGTTTCTTTCTTTCTCGCACGTAGCATGGTATATTATGAAAATTAAAATACACTCCAGCTGTGAGATCGAAGATTTCGTCGAAACTCATCTTTGCAAGCTGTGTGTGATACTCCGATCGCGCGCATTACGAGTTGTGTGTCCTCATTAAGGATATAGGTCGGCGACTCCCCTTACAGCTACAGTGTAGCTATCAGGGTCAACAGGATGATTTTAGTCAGTCTGTGCGCGGAAACTATAAAACCCGTTTCTGAGGGGGACAAAATCTGACAGCTGTGTAAAAAAAAAAAAAAAAAAAAAAAAAAAAAAAAAAAAAAAGGGGGGGGGGGGCCCGGTTTTGATCAAAAGCGAGCGGGTTTGGAGGGGGGCGGGAGGGGGGGGGGGGGGGGGGGGGGGGAAAGGGGCAATTTGTGCATGTAAGCTATAAATCCTTTCGAGGGGATAAATCTGACGGTTTTGGCACCAGTATATTATTGGGGGCGGGGGGGGGGGAGGGGGGTTGGGGCGGGGGGGGGAGGGGGGGGGGGGAGCTCGATATGTGTCTGGAAACTATACATTATTTTGAGGGGATAAATGTGACATTTTCGGAAATAATACATCAGTTGATCATGTATATCCTGGGGTAAGTCGTACAATCAGTGAGTAAAGAGAGGGTGGAGTGTTCGAGGGGGTGGGGTTGGGATGGGTTGGGGGGGGAGAAAGGGGCGTTCGAGGTGGGGGGGGGGGGGGGGGGGGGGGACACAGCGGCATGGATGGCTCTCGAAAGATATCCTGTGCGTGAAGTGTTTATTTATGTGGCGGATTTCGATATTTGGTGGGGCGTTTGAGTAAGGGAGAGCAAGAGGGGGGGGGGGGGGGGGGGGGGAAAGTTATTTAAGGGGTTTAGGTGACAAATAATATTCAAATACACTTCGGCTGTGAGATCAAAGATATGTATCAGCTTGTTATACGCGTGGTGCTAGGTCCAGGCGATCGTGCAGGTGGTCGGGAAAGAGGGGGCGTTGGAGGGGGGGGGGGGCGGGGGGGGGGGGGGAACACAGCGGCATATATATATGCTGGATCCCTGACGTTTAGCCCACTCGCATTAATGTTGCGCCCGGCATAAGACCCGGGCTTAGATGGAGAGGCACCACTTTTTTTCTGGGGTTCCTCAATTTGGAAGCTCAAGACCTCTCTACAAAAAGATGATTTGGAGTAAAACAAAAAGTGCCACCGGATGAAAAGGGCCATGCACGCGAACAAATGGCCTGTTTCCGGCGATGTTGGGTCAAGGAGCGCAGACTTCCAGAAACGAAAAATCCAAAAGTGGTACCTCTACGGCAGAACGCGTCATATATATGCCGAATCACATGCATTTGCAATGCCCCTCTCTCTGCATGGTGTTGTTATATATTTTAACCGCATAATCGCTCGTCCTTCGAGGGGAAGGCGTTGGCACGGACGCCGAGGGTCTTGTTGTGGATGATGTGGATTAGATGGACTGGATGAAATATTCCAGTTAACCGGAAGAACACACGCTGGCATTGCATGGTCGAATCATACACAAGACATGTTTTTGTATATGATATTTGCAATATGTACGTCGCTGCTTGGAAACTGTATTCCTCATATCGTTCGTCTCTCTGGGAAAAGAGGCTATGCCACGAGCACTGCTTGCTCCTGCCACGAGCACTGGGTGCAGATAGAGAACATGTGGTGGGCTCAAAATCTCTCACGTTCATCATTCGAAGAACATCAAGCATGTACACACCACCACTATTTCTTAAGTGGGCAGCAGCAACAACAACAACAACAACAACAACAACAGCAGTGAATGTCAGTTCCATATGCGAGCTGAGGAGGGAAGGAACAAATGAACAAAAAGTAGTAAGGCCTCTCGAGAAAAGTTTCAACTCGCGCACCGAAGAGGTAAGGACTATTTGAAGTCTTCTCGGGAAACGTTTTTGTTTTCGCGCGCCAAAGCGAGGAGGGAGTAAAAAAGCCCGCTTGATGACCCGGGACCTTTGCTACGTCTAGTACAGGGAGTGAGAGGTGGAGAGGAAACGTGCGAAGACAACACTCGCTCGCCCGAAGAGGGTGATCCAACGATAATAGACTATACGAAGTTTACAAACGGACAAAATGATGTCAGAGTACGATTCCGTCCGGTGCGCGCGTAGGTGTGTTGGTGCGCCCATTCTTTGGAACGTGTTGCATCATTGTGGGTTAGGTGTTGCCAACGGCCCACACGAATAAACGGATTTTTTGGGTTTTCGCATGTCCAACAAGAATTCGAGAGGCACGCAAAAACAAAAAAAACATTTGGTCACAGGATTCGTGAAACACGTGTCAACTTTTTTCGTATAATACGTGCGCTCGTAATTTTTGCAATCATATTTCCTCATGTTGTTTACGTTCTCTTACTCTACACTACTGTGCTGAACTGGACGTACCATGTATGCATGTGAGGTACTCACAGCTTGTGCATAAATTGAGTTGCGGAAAGAACGAGAGCGCGAGTGTTGACACTCGATGAGAAATCGACGAGCAGCTGGGATTGCTGAACCCTATGCGCGATAAAAGCATTGAGGGCAAGAGCCCGGGGGAGGAAGGGACGACACCTGTGACCACAGCTTGTCCAGAAGCTGAAAGGTGTAGACGAAGTGTGAGAAAACAAAGGGAATAATATACGTAGTTCATCCAGCACAACACTTCCGTGATGGCGCGGGGCTACGTTGGGTATCATTTTCTGCACGCTACGACGCGCTTCTCATTAATGCTTCCAGTAGAGCAACGCAGTTCTGCGTCTCTCGTAGGCATTTGCTTTGTTAAGATATCCGCCGCATTGCTTACACAGATGATGCAGACGTCAATGCTCTACGCACACCATGTACAAGATATTAGCAATCGGCTTTCATGAACTATACGACAAAGTTGCAAGAAATGACGTTGCCAAGAACACAAGAACGAACGGTCCAAACGCCTTTTTAAGATCTACTACGTATACACCAGCTATATCTGTGCCCGTGCGCCAACTACCGAACATACGAACGCACGTGTTCTATCATTTCAAGATATAGTGCCGGCGACACAGAGTGTATAAATGACCATGCATGGTACTATTGCAGTCATTATTCGAAAAACGAGGGCACGCTTTCACTCACTACACACCAGGAAATTCGAATATACACAGCAGCAAGAAACAGTTCGCCACAGCACGACCGCTGGGAAACCACGAAGTATCATTATCGTAGGTCTGATGATGCCTATTGTCTGCGCATCGTCTCCGCTAAGTGTCGTGAGCACGAGCTTGCACTGAAACATCAATCGCAAAACGTGAATGAATGCGGCAATTACTTGGAAAATTGAGTTGAAGCCGTTGTGCTAGTTTTACAATGAAAAGGCCCGGCGAAGAATCCAGCCCGTACAGCCCTACACATCCATTCTTTGGTTGTCGATTTCCAGTTAAATATTATACGGCGGTGCTCATTATGTCAAAGCTATACGTATGGGACTGGAGGCGGCTGGTAAGTGTTGATACACGATAATAGCAGACCATGGACTTGATTTCAAGAAACAAGGGGACCGTCAGATATATTTTCGTTTTTTTTATATAATATATTTCGGAGATAGTCCAATAAGCAACGACATCCTTCTGGCATCTACACCGCATACACGGGAGGCGGGCAACTTCACACGTTATATTAACATTCATACGTGAGACAGATATGATAAAACGACGAGAATGTCGTTGCTGTCTGTGGCTTTTATAGAACCCCAAGGTGCAATGTACTCCATTCCGGTAAAGCGAGCAACCCAGAATTTTGTTTGTATATATTTGTCGACGGTGAGCATCGTCACACGGTTACCGCCACTCGCTTCGCGGAGAGAGAGAGACAAGAGTGTTTGACACACGCACTCACTCCGTTGTGTACCATGAAGAATCAAAGAGGCCTTCTTCTGCTGGTTTTTCGCCTGGCTGGCTTCTGCCTAGACGGCTTGCCATTCGCGCGGGCGAGTTGTGTACCTCTGAAGGGTATCGAAAGCAACGTCACGGGCAGCGTCACCTCGAACACCACCCTGGTTCTGGAAGATATCATGGAGTCCTTGCTGCTTGAGGCCTTCGACCCCCTCAACCCTCCCGTTCCGACCCTCGCGGAGTGCTCACGGGGCCTGGAGACTTCTGTTTCCATGAGGAACCTTTTAGGTGAGTAGGAGTTCTTACCTAGCCGTCAGTCCTGCTTCGCTCTCCTACCCGCTTCCAGTACTACCGGTGTGCGGCACGGTGAGGTATTGTGCAAGAATAGCGGATTCATGTGCTAATAAATGTAGGCTTCATTAGTGCTGCTTCCGTCTATATCAGGTAAATGTTTGAGGTATCGCAACAATATATTGTTGTTGTTTGCGTCAACAACGAGCCCAGATGCGGCAGACATTGGAGGTTCTGTTACAGTCCCGGATGGAACAGATACTGCAACGCAGGAGATGTGTGTCGCGGCGGAAGCTCCTAGATAGCTTTTATAGTGGCCGCATGTACGTGTGGGCTCGGTCGCAGCCTGAGTTGGGCGATACTGAGGGCCAGCAAGGAAGTGCCATCGAAGATCAACGTGCGGAAAACCACTCATTTCGTTAGCTGGGAGTCGAACACGCCATCGTGTGTCGTCTTCGGCGATGCTTTCACTCATTTCCAAGAAAAACGTGGTGCGCTCTGCAGGTCCTCTGTTGATCTTCTCAGTCAAAAAATGCAATTCACAACTTGGACCGGTACAGAGTAGCAGCGCAGTGGCATGTTGCTGTCTTGTTGTGGACGTGGGCTGGTGGGTATGGAACTTTGCCGGTGAGATCGGGTGGTTATACTGTTACACTCTCATTGGTCAACCAATACGAAGCCAGTGACCACACGCCGGCAAGATATGGTTTTGCAGCGCCAGACCCAGAGAGATGAGCTTTCTGAAGGTCGTGTGCCTAAGAGATCGCAGTAAAACGAGTAAACAACTGTTGTTCTGCGAAGCTAACACTGCGGTAATATTTTTCAACCCATTTTTAACCCACCCCTCAATGCTCCAGCGAGGTGTCTTGGCCCCTTTCGTGAAACGCTTTCTAATGCTCTAGAAGCAATGGCCCGCGGTGCGCAGCTTCGTCAGTACGCAGATTGATTCCTGCGTGAAAACTCGTCAAACAGTACGTATTTTCTGGCGAAGTTTACAAAGCAGATATCGTAGTCAGAATCATGGTAACGGGGTAACCCTGTCTGAAGGATGGGCGATGAAGGTTGTTGTTGTTGTTCTCACCGTTACTGATCAATGACGTTTCCAAAAGTCAGGGGTGCCATAATATCGTTGTCGTTGTCTCGCCGCCGACGTGTTGCAACGTGGTATGGCGGCCGATGCGGGAGGAGCGAAAATATATTTTTTGTTTTTCATGCATACGTAGTCTCTGCCTGCCCCTCACGCATACCCTACCTATGGGTAAGCCTGTTTGTTTTCTGTGGACGCCTCTCCTAGCATACTGCTAGTCTACACATAAACTGCGTGCTGCTGTGTCATGCACGCCTCTGGTGGCATGGGGAGGTGGCACAACTTTTCATTTTTTATTAGTACAGAACGGGTTACCGCAAAACGCCACAAACGTTTTGACTTGATAACAATGCCACTGACGGACGCGTACACACTGACCACCGTCCGGCGCCGTGTCGACTAGTAAAATTGCGCCTCGGTTTTAGCCGGGTCGTCCTGAATCGAGCAGTTTATTCTCGGTTCACAAGAGCAGGGCGCGTCCGCCTCTGAGGTCACCAGTTTCGAACGACAACACGTTCGGCCGCGGACTGTTACATACGGAGTATTTTATTGTTGGCAGATATCGTATTATCGCGGGTATGGAGGAAGGATGATGCCAATCTGTCTGGAGTATACGCACATAAAGACTTCGTATACATCATACCAATCTGTCTGGAGTATACGCACATACAGACTAGGCTATGTACATTATCTTTGTGCCAGTGGCCGACCGAGTCGAGCGTGCACCAATAAATAATTGTGTATTTACGGACCCTCAGGCCGACTCGACTCCGCTACCGGTACAGCAGTATGCTACTATTATTGGCAGTTTATTTGTTTCACGCTTCTTCAAATACCAAGCTTCCTGGACACACCGAGTGGTCACAGCAAAAGCGTTTTTTTTTTTTTGTTATCCTTGCATTTGTATTTGATGGTTCTGATTTCCTGGGTGGCATGCGTAGTGTAGTTTGTTTCATCTGCGAGTCTCGAGACGCACCAGGCATGCGCCACCATGGAACCGCTACGTACATACGCCCACGCCCGGTTTAACGCTTTACTTTTTTTTTCTTTTTTTTTTTCTTTTTTTTTTTTTTTTTTTTTTTTTTATCCTCCGGCGGATGGGGAAAAAAAACGCTTTAGCTCACCACACTTCCGCGTATTTTCATACGCGTCGTGTGTCGATTTAACTCAGTTGCTTTCGCAGCCCAACGCTAGCTGGCGCACCCTTCGAATCCCATTGTAGGTATAGCGTAAGCTGTCCCTATCATTGGTCCTCGTTACAACCCCGGCAGCGCAAGCTGAAACTTTACTTTTTATGGCGGATGCGCGGCTTGCTTCATTCAGCTATCATATGATATAATCGCGTACACCACCTTTGGTTTGTTTGCGTTTTTTTTTTCCCCCTGGTGTGTATTCTTCCACTGCAGTGACCACGGACTTGATATTCCGAGTCGAGCTGTGCGAGTCGATGTGCGAGAACAACAAGAAGACAAGCAGTGCCGGTGTCTGGCATGCCGACAGTCCGTGTTCGCTGGCGTATGTCGGCACTACACTTGGAGACCAGCCATTGATTGCTATACCGGGGCTGGTCGCCCGTATCAGGTTATCCTCGAGCCTGATATAGGCGAGGAGTTCGAGTCCCCCGAGCGCACTCGAGTGCATACTCGTACTCGTATATATTCGTAGGGATCTTTTTCTTGTGTGCGCGTTAGTTTTATATCTTCGAGCCTTGTATAGGTCAGTTTCTTGAGTTCGAGTCCCCCCGAGTTCATGCTCGTATATATTCGTAGGGACCTTTTCTTATGTGCACAGATCGACTTTTTTTGCAGAAAACGAGAGGGCGTGAGTGAGTAACACTCACTCGATGAAAAATCGACGAGCAGTGGGATTATTACTCTATGCGCGATACGATTTGAAGGCGAGAGCCGGGGGGGCGAAAGGGACGACACCGACCATGCGATCGAGGTGCGCGGGGATCAATTGGTAGCCGCCGGAAAAACGGCCGTGGGCCTGCCGCATCTCCACGAGCTACAGCTTTTCTCTGTGCTTATATGTGCTAGACCCTGGCCTTTAAAGCTCGCTATTAAGGGTGTTAAAATGAGGCAAATAGCTAAGGCTCGCCGCGTGCAAAAACATGGGGTTACAGGGTACGTTTTCAAGCACGATCAGGGTTTAACGAGCCCTATCGAGCCTTTATCAGGTCGCCACAGGCGTTTAAAAAAACTCAGCGAACCTTGACCCTTTTTATACCTCAAAAACAATTCCACGCCAATTCCAAGTAATTTTCCTCGATTTTTTTTTTTTTTTTTCGTTAACCATCGTTCAATTATGTGTTCTACTTGCAGCTCAACTCGAAGGAGTCATGCCACACCGTAGACCGGCCATAACGAGCTTTAACGAGCCTTAATCATATCGGTACCAGCATTTATATACAACTCCCAGCGAGCCTTGAACCTTTTCTCCATCTCAAAAACAATTTCAGGCAAATTCAAAGTAGTTTGTCCCGCAAATGTTTATTTTGTTGTTGTCAACGATCGTTCAAATCAAGTGTTTTACTTGCAGCTCAACTCGAAGGAAGTGCCATGCCACACGGTTGAACGACCATAACGAGCCTTAACGAACCTTAACCAGATCGGCACAGGCGTTCTAACACAACTTCAGCGAGCCTTGACCCTTTTTTCTGCCTCAAAACCAATTCCACGCTAGTTTCAAGTAGTTTGTCCCGAAAAAGATGGTTTATTCTTGTAACCATCGTTCAGCTAAGTGTTTTACTTTCATCTCAACTCGAAGGAGGAGCCATTCCACACGGGTATAACGGCCATATCCAGCCTTAACGAGCCTTAAACACATCGGCACGGGTGTTATAAGGCTTAGTTTGGGTAAGCTATTGGTTAACCTGTGCAAGTGGTCAAACGGACTAATACCCCACTAATTCCTCAACAAATGGCGTCGTCGGCAGGACCATGGGTTTTTGGGTCGTGGGTTCGATCCCCACATCCACCATAATAAAAGTTTTCAGATTTTCCTATGGCGAACTTGAAAAATACTCTCCCCGGTATACCCAGGAAATGAAACGGCTTGGATAATTGACAGGTCCGCCCGTATATCCGGCCGACCTGGTATCCCGCCGTTTCAGGGGGGGAGAGTGTTATAAGGCTTAGTTTGGGTAAGCTATTGGTTAACCTGTGCAAGTGGTCAAACGGACTAATATCCCACTAATTCCTTAACACAGGCCTCTCACGAGAAAATATTCAGCGAACCTTGACCCTCCCCTACCTCAAAAGCAAATGCAAGCTAATTCCAAGTAGTTTGCCCCATAAAAGCTTCCTTTTTTTTTCAACCCCATTCGTTCAATAAAGTGTTTTACCTCCATTTCAACTATATTAGGCAACTCTAAGGAGGAGTCGTGCTACACGGTGGGGGTTGCCGTTGTAGGATTGCGCCAAGAAGTCCTTGGGCGGTTGTGTTCTTTATGTCAGGAGCTGCGGGTCAATGAATTTATTTCACAAGAACATTTTGTCTTTTTGGCACTAAGGCATAGAAGCTTGGTCGAGTTGTGCGAACGAATGCCTTCCAAGTCATTTTTCGGGTGAGATGTTGAGTTCCTCCTCATTTAAGGAGCTCAGAGACTCATGCTGCTGCCACCTTACCGTGGGATGGCTCTCAAATCCAAGGAGGAGTCATGCCACACAATGGGGGTTGCAGTTGTTGGATTTACACCAATGTACATGTCGTCCGAATGAGCTACTCATATGAGGAACCACCGTTTTGGTCATCATTCAAGTAATTTAGCGAGTACATGTCGTTTTTGGGACTAAAGGGCATTGTAAGCCGGATCGTGTTGTGCGAACGAATGCCTTCGAAATCATGTAGTGTCGGGTGATATATTGAGCTCGTCGTGTGACGACGCCAGAGACTGATGCTGCGCACCCCTGCTGTGGGATGGCTCGGAGGTTTTACCTTCAGTGATCTACTGAAAGCCGTGGCCAAAAGGTGCCGTCGCTTCTCCCCTAACGTGCCTTTGATTAATAATCATCGCGCATGTAGGGTTTAGCATTCCCACTGCTCGTCGTTTTCATCGAGTGTTGACAGCTCACGCTCTCCTCGCGCTTTCCGTCAAGCAACAATCTTCATGCACACGTCCGAGGAAAAATGCACCTGCGAGTACGTTTGCGCTCGGGGCAAAAATTGCGGCCTAGCCTCGAGCCAAGATCTGGAGATGAAATGCGCCTTGTCCCCACCTCAGGCCATGGTTTATAGCAAGTATCCCGAGATGTAGGCCATAGATGTCGATCTCTACAAGATCCGCCTAACACAATATCTCTGTTTACTACACGTGTGGAGACGAAAGTTGCTTAAGTATCAATTTCCAAGATCGGAGAACCCACCAAAAAGGCATGTTTCATCCTGATCTCAGGCTGAGATCGATTTATTCTCTAGATGTTGTCGCGGTTAGGTCGCAAATCAGCCCCCGCGCGCACACACGCACAGAACAACAGTAACTTGCGGAGATGCAGCAGAACCCTGGGCCCATCGCCGAGTAGCCACCGCTTGATTCTATCGTGCTCCTCGATGGTTATGGCCTGTAGCGTGTTGTGGCGCTGCTGCGCGTTTGTGTGTTTCGGGTTTTCGAAATCCTACAACCACCCCCTAAAAAAAAATGCCAACTTTTTGTAACATATTGAACATTGCTGGTATCTTCTGCGTCTAGGCTTGCTTTTACCATACACACTGCTTAGAGATCGTACGTCGGCGTCTTCATCTTCAGGCGGCGAAATGAATGCCAGGAACATCTGTTACCTGGATCGGGGCGCCATAGACAATGACCTCAGCCGCTGAGATCGCACCCTGACATCGGGACGAAACACGCCCTTTAAGTGGATTTTCCAATCCTAAAAAATTGTCAGGTTCAGAATTCGTCTCCACATTTGCTGTAATCTTCCTCTACGCGAATCTTGTAGATATCAAGATCTACGGCCTACCATAAGCAGTGGCCTTGTACTTAAGAGGAATAGCAAGAAAAAATGATAAAAAGTCATGAATGAAAAACGAGGAAAATATTATAATAAATTACGTACACTCACCAGCACCGGCCCTAGTAAGGACAGCGGCAGGACACTCGTTCCCGCGACCCCTATTTGTTTGGTGTTCCATCACATTATACTTCCCACGCACTACCCTCTCCCGTGTTCCCTCCCAGCAGTACGCCAGATCCGGGGTCCCACACTGGGCCCTCCCGCCCCCCCCCTCCCCACAAGGGCCAATGCCTTCAGTTTTATCGCGAAAAAAAAAAGTCAGCCTTATCTTCCGTCGTCGACTCGCGTCGATTTGTGTGTACACCCAGAGTACACCCGCCGTACACAAGCATCACTAAATCAGTAGTATACGTAGTGGCATGTCATATCATATCGTGTTGTGTTCGCGGGGGGCTCCAAGCGGCTTTTCGGCACCATGCTAGATAGAGGAACCGGTTGAGCGGCATTATTATAAAAATTAAAATACACTCCAGCTGTGAGGTCGAAGATTTCGTCGAAACTCATCTTTGCAAGCTGTGTGTGATACTCCGATCGCGCGCATTACGAGTTGTGTGTCCTCATTAAGGATATAGGTCGGTGACCCCCCTTGCAACTACAGTGTAGCTATCAGGGTCAACAGGATGATTTTAGTCAGTCTGTGCGCGGAAACTATAAAACCCGTTTCTGAGGGGGACAAAATCTGACAGCTGTGAAGGGAAAGGGGGGCCTGGTTTTGATCAAAAGCGAGCGGGTTTGGAGGGGGGCGGGGGGGGGGGGGGAAAGGGGCAATTTGTGCAAGTAAGCTATAAATTCTTTCGAGGGGATAAATCTGACGGTTTTGGCACCAGTATATTTTTGGGGGCGGGGGGGGGGGGGGGGAGCTCAATATGTGCCTGGAAACTATACATTATTTTGAGGGGATAAATGTGACATTTTTGGAAATAATTCATCAGTTTATCCTGTATATCCTGGGGTAATTCGAACAATCAGTGAGTAAAGAGAGGGTGGAGTGTTCGAGAGGGTGGGATTGGAATAGGTTGGGGGGGGAGGGTGAGGGCGGGGGGGGGGGGGGGGGGGGGGGCGGGGGGGGGACGGCTTCAGGTGAGGGGTTTGTTATACGTGTGGTGCTAGGTCTAGGCGAAGGTGCGGGTGATGGGGAAGAAGGGGGCGTTCGAGGCGGGGGGGGGGGGATTACAGCGGCATGGATGGCTCTCGAAAGATAATGAGGTGATATCCTGTGCGTGAAGTGTTTATTAATGTGGCGGATTTCGATATTTGGTGGGGCGTTTGAGTAAGGGAGAGCAAGCGGGGGGGGGGGGGGGATTTTTAGGAGGTTTAGGTCACAAATAATATTCAAATACACTTCGGCTGTGAGATCGAAGATATGTATCAGCTTGTTATACGCGTGGTGCTAGGTCTAGGCAATCGTGCAGGTGGTCGGGAAAGAGGGGGCGTTGGAGCGGAGGGGGGGGGGGCGGGGAGGGGGGGGGAACACAGCGGCATGGATGGCTCTCGAAAGATAATGAGGTGAGCGGCATTATGTCTCCAATGGAGGGATATGTGACCCTCTTCTCTCTTTTTTAAATATTTTTCTCTCACACTTCAACTTTCCAGCTTCTGGACAAGCGGTGGTCACAGGGGTCATCCCTTCTTCCCCCCGGCTCTTGCCTAAGTTTTCTTTTTCGCGTATAGGGTTCAGCAATTCCACTGCTCGTCGTTTTTCGTCGAGTGTTGCTACCTCGTGCTCTCGCGCTTTCCGCAAGTCAACTTGTGCGCACAAGGGAAAGTCCCAACACTGCTGAAGTCTAAGGTCGTGGGTGTTATGTCCCACCGAGTGCATACGAGTACTCGTATTTGAACGGCCTGCTTCAAGCGGAAGGTGGACGAGCAGACAAAGCGCAAGAATAACAGAGATCGTGAGTTAAATTATTCGACGACCATCGACCAGCTCATATAAAGCTCAAAGGTGGGAATGCCGAACCTTATGAATATGCCCTGCATAAAATATGAAGGCGATGATGTGCTGGGAGGAAGACACCCGTGGACCTGTGGCCGCGGCTTGTGCAGGAGGTCGGTGAGAGAAAAATCTCTTAATGCTTGAGATGGGGAGTAATCAATCGCACGTAGTGATGATTAAAAAGGGAAAAAAAGCCATGCCTTCATTCTTGTTTGTCAATGAAACCAGTACCTAAATTCGCCGTTTGGTTCGATTCGAACGGTTACGTCGGCGTATCTTTCGTGCTGCTCGCCATTTTGTCATCTCGTTTTTTTTGGAAAATCCGTATCGCAAAAACACGTCGTGTTCTGACCTCGTCCAATTCTGCGTCGCCGTGCCACGGTCCTCTCACGCAACCCGTTGTTTATCCTGCTCCGTCTCACCTGCTTACAGAAAAAGTACCATATCGCGCGTTACGTTATTGTTTAGGACGAACCTTTATGGCGTGCTTCATACTTGTGCGTCCCCTGTTGCATAATTCGAAAGTAAGATATCCACGACGACGCAAAACGCAACGCTGCATGTTGCTCGCTTCAATGCCGCTTTCGACAACGTTGGGTTCTCGCAGTCCAACACCGGGTCCGCGCGTGTCGCTAAAGTCTCTTCGCGCGAAACGCCGTTCGCTGTTGGCGATTAGGGTTGTTGAGCTCATTTTCACCGTCGCACAGCACAAAGGCAACTACACAATCCCTCGCAACACAACGACCCCAGCGTCCCCTGCGCGGGATGTGGAGGGGCTTCCGATTCCTAGAGGCGGGGACCTCAAACTTGAAATCCGCGATGCGCACACCACGCCACGCAATAGTGTGTTGCCGGGTGTGTTGCACTGCGCGCTGCGTGCATTCGACATTATCGCTCGCGGGACCTTTGCCTAGAATGCCCTGTCCGCGGACCGAGGTATTTTCATGAATCCCACACCGTTGCCGCTTTCAACAAGGAGGTTTGACCTGGGGTCAATTGTCTACCAGGTGCGCGTACTTCTCCTTGCCGCCTCGGCAAGGCATGCTACGAGGCTTCGCCTGGCAGGCTCGCAGCGAGGGGGGGGGGGTCTTTCTAGAGGGTGTAAGGCCGAACTCACCCTCAAGAAATGATACCTTCTTGCTGCTGCGTGTGGCTTCGAGGCTTAAGTGTGGCGGTAGAGTTTGGTCTTACGTGGTGCGTTAGGCATGGTCACTTACGATTTGCGCGTCTTTTTTAGCAGCAGCGGCGGAGCAGCAATGCTTAATCGGGATGCTCGTGCGCGGAGGCAGGCGCCACCACGAGCCACACTACGGCGCTGTCTTGGTTTGAGTGGACGGAACTGCGATGGCAGGAGGCTTCATTCCACGATGAAGGAGGAGGGCGACTGAGCGTCGAAGGGCGTGGAAGAGAACGATTGAACTCTCCCTGAACGAGAACTTTCGTTTGCCAGATTAGCACCGCAAGCTGCGAGGAGAATTTTTTCTTTTCGGACGGGGGAGAAGGGGTACGGATTGGAATTTAGCGTCAACGAGAGCAAGTGCGAATGAGAGGGCCGAGTGAGCCGAGGGGAGGAGGCGGCCATGGAGAACCACAGCAGGAGGATGGGACACGGAGACCCACACGACCCGCACGCACACCAATATCACGAGAGCAGAGATCGTCTTTTCTCACGGTTTTTTACGAGGCAGTAGTAAAACGTGTTACTTACGTAACTGATTTTTTATAGAGCTGGTAGAGTTGTATACCCTTCATGGGGAACGACCCCCCGCAAATTTCAATTTTCAAGCACGGGCGTCGAAGCTCCGCTGCAACCTGTCAGATAACCCTGGAAGACGGGGCGATAATTGATATCTGTATGGTGTATGTTGGTGCGATTGCTTTTTTCACTGCATGCCCGCTGGTCGTCCCCCTGACAGCACTCCAGACAGCTGGCGCGTTCGTCTGTGCTCACGATTACCGTGCGGTTCGTACGGTGCAGGCAGCCCAACCGCTATAGTATGTAGCCGGTGGTTGGTTAGTTGCTTGTGGGAAAGGGAGAACTCTATGCCGTAGTTGAGCGGATACCCGCGGCCATGTTGGTTCAGTTTGCACATTGGATCATTTCACTTGTGCCCCTTTTTCGTATCGTGCGTTTTTATTTGGGAAAGCGTAGTATTCCCCGGACGAATTTCGATCTCATTTGATTTTTCGGATCTTCCTAGGGCTCCAGCACATTTTTGTGACCACGGACTCTATGAATAGATGTTTGACAAGAGTTAATGTGAGACAACAACAACAGCAACAACTCGTTTGGTGTGCACGTATAGTACTAACGTATGGTATATGTAGTGTACCGCTCATCTGGTACTTTTCTTTTCTTTTTCCACGTCACTTTGTCCCGCCTGACTCGCGAAGCGTACCAGACAGAGCGCCCGAGCTTTTTACGGTTTCCTTTCTTCGATATTAGTGCCCACGTTTTCACGGTTTCTTCGATATTTTGTTGATTGCGTGGACTCAATCCAAAACCTACGACATGGTGAACCCAATCTAAGCCCAACCGGGAACCCAGTCCATCCCCAGCGTTAACCGGATACCCACCCTTCACCCCACGCCTGAGCTGCGGCCCAAAGGCGTACTAGACATCAATAACAACACGACCGACACCTCGTCCGTCGCAAGCATGTAGAAACGCATCTTAGCCTTCCTTCGTTCCGCGCAATATCAATCAAAACATTTTTCGGACCACGCCAAGCCTTCTTCGAATGTTAGACATTTGTGCCTACTTTTCGTATACAGCTGCTGTACCGCTGTCTTCTACTGTTTTATCCTTCTTTCTGACGTTGTTCGGAGGACGTTTGGAGTTGATTTCATAACGAGCGAGGTTCTGTAAAGCTCTGTCTGTACATACAAGTTGTGCATGGGTCGGGCCGATCACAAAAGTCCACGGCTTCTCGGAGTTGGGCAGCACGTTCCGTCAAACTGGATTACAGCATACGGTGATTGACCCCTCCCCACACGTGTGTACCCTGTACCTGTCCGATCTTTGGCCGAAAACTGCCGTCGAACAGACCGAAAACGGGCTGTAGAACGCGGATGCGCCAGTATCGATGATTTTTATGTTTTTTTGATCATGATTCCGAACTCATGGCCGTCGTTTGCGTTCTGTGCGGAACACAGCTTACTCTTGGCCTCGCCAGAATAATTTACCACTGCTGCTTGGATCTCAAAAGACGAAGCGCAAACGTTGAACTTTCGTACCGATGTTTCAGCGATAGTGGGGGTGTACATTAGATATTTCAAGGTTGCTGGCCGGGTCGGGTGGTATTTGAAGCAGAAAGTAAAGCCGCCTAAAGTGTAGTAAGGTAGCTGAAAGGCAGATAGCGACTGTTTTATGGTAGCTTCCTGTGCACTGCTGTATGTAGTTTGGCTGAGGGTAATTTCATGTGGCTCAATCAACTTCGAGTCATTCTAGGGTACCAAATCCTCATCTTGGCGAATCTCTTTCCAAGCACTGCTTCCGAGTGGGGCCAAGCCAACCTGGACCCTTCACAAGGTCACAGCATACGCGCACCATTAGTGTAGTAGAGTGTTTGGTTCTAGGGTAGTGTTATGGTTGGGTGGTATACGTGTGGCGGTATTAATAAGTCTATCTTGTTAGATTGGGGACGCTCCGTCCACGCGAAAAATATTCTGGAAAAAAAAATGACTCTCTCACCATGATGTTGGTGTTTCGAAAGAAGAGCTGTAACGCCCGATCCTCGTACGGCTTGCGTGTCTCCGGACGTCTTCTTTACCTTTGAAGCACTACGAACGAGAGCTGATCCATACTCAATCCGGGAAGAAACGCTTTTGCATCGAGGACGAAGATCGATCAAAACACAATATGACATTCCCACGAAGCATGTGAGACTCGGAAAATTTATAGTGTTTATATAGAGTACCCCATCGAAAACGGGTTTTAATGTTTCCGCGCACAGACTGACTAACATCACCCTGTTGACCCTGGTACAAGCTACACTGCTGTGTAGTTCCAAGGGGAGTCGCAGACCAATATTCTTAATGAGGAAACGCAACTAGTTTTACGCGCGATCGGAATATCACGCACAGCTTGCAAAGATGAAGTTCGACAAAATCTTCGACCTCACAGCTGTATTGTATGTTTACGAGTATATTTATATTGTATACACGTAGGTATGTTCGCTTGGATGTTTTTGATACTCCTAGGCAGGCGTGTGGGCTTTGGAGTGTGGACATCCCCTTGCAGCACCCGTCACGAAACAGACCCAAACATCTGTCGGCATCCGCCGGCCATATGTCTGCAGGAGAATAACACAGCCGCGTTCCTCGTAACAAGCATATTCCACCCCAAAGCGAAACCCCGCTCGTAGAGTTGCTCAACAACAGAAATGGAGGTTTGCAAAACAAACTCCAAGCGTTCACCTCTGCATCGTCGCTCGCCATCAATTCCCTGGTCCGCGTCCGGCGTGTTCCACCCCAGATGTTAAGCCTACCACGCCTTGGGGGGCATGTCTCCCTCCCAGTCGCGCCGTTTTCGCCAATCTATCCCACACACCCTTTTGCCTACGTTCATGACAGTCGAGTTTGGTCATTTTGGTAGGTAGATAACGCCAGCTACATGAAAAAGACTCGCCAACCAAACTGTTGCCTTCCGTTGCCACCTGCCTGCAGAAGTCAACACGGCTTCGTTTTCGTTGCCAAGCCTGGGATCCACCCCACCAACAAGCACAACACATCGACATTCAAAATGTAGCTATACACGTAGAAAGGGGTGCAGAACATGGATACCAACCGACTCGAAGCATCCCACGCACCAGCGGTGCAGCAGAAGTTTTTAAGAGCGCTATAACGAGGAGCTCATGGTATCCCCCGAGACATAGCATCGAAGAGAGTCGGGCGGCCCCTGCAACCCCGACGAACAATGACATGTGCTCTCTAAGAGTCCTAAATCAGAGGACACTTGAAATAATATCATTATGTCGCTCAGTTCCACACCCTGCGGAGCTCAACCGGTCAGGAAACGGCATTTGACCCAACACGTGAAAACCCTCTTCTCCTTCTATGCACTCCAATTTGTTGTAGTAGTGGTAAAGTAGTACTTGAGTGCTTCTGACAAACAATGCGCGTCTCCTTCGGTTGCCGCTTTGTTTACCCAAATCGACACAGACACAGGCGTTCTCAACGTGTGCAGCCCGTTCAACCCAAAACATGCCCGGCGAACGAGGCTTTTTCGATGACGCCCCCTCCCCCCCCAACTGCACGTAAGACTGACAAATAACAAAAACTACCCACAGCGTTGATGAGACTATCAATGCCAGGAAAGCCCTTACCAACCGTTTTTCCGTGCAGATATGTTTCGTAATAAAACTCCACTGTTATCGTTGCTGACCCACAGATACAAATTGTCGTGCCCTCGCCCCGTGTCTGCAGAAATCGACACAGCGGTGTTCTCCGTATCGAGCATGTTCCACCCAAACAACAAAGCCCTTGACATATTCGGAGACAAGGATACGTCCGACTCCCGTCGCCGGTGCCAACCCGACGAAGACGACGGGGAGGGCAAAACCTTGTTCGACCTACACTTGGGTGTTTCAATCATATATGCCGTCGTGTACGGAGGCTACCTGTCAATGCCGTACTGCGCGGATGTTTTGGAAAGGATGATGGAGGAGAGGGGACATCCGCTGTCGCTCTTGCTTTTTCACGGCGATTCAGGTCAGTAGATGGGCCTGGAGGGGCTTACGCTTTGGGCCTATGGGTAGAGCTGTGAGTCGGCACGACTTAAGCCACCAACTCGAGTTATATTAGTTGGAGCAATAGTTGATCGGTTCTCGAAGAGCCCAACTATCCGACTTGTTAACTGTCCGACTCGTTGGGATTACGTACTCGTAGGAAGGATTTCTCACCCTGAAGTTTTTTGGGCGGGGCCCGCTCTACCGGGAGGGGCTGACATGGCCCGCTTCGCTCTCCTTACGTATGTCGGAAATTTGGCTGACCATCAGCAGGTTTCGCCAGCCGACTCTCCGACTAAAGTCACGTAGTTGGCTTGAACGACCAACAACCGGTAAGGTTTCAGCCGTGAAATATTTTCGACGAAGCTCTGCATGCTAGTTTATATTCGAGCGGCTCAGGGACACCCTCAAATATCCATTGTTTGATTTATTTAACGACGATTTGGCCGACCGCCGCTGCGTTTCTAGGACGGTCACTTTCAGCAAGCGGCTATTCGCCCATCACGCCCTTGACCGCGACTTGGGACGCGTGCAACACGACAGAGGTATCACTTTTCGCCTGAGGCGGGGCTCCGTAACCCAAAATGGTTTCGAAAAAATCTGCCACATGTCTTCGGCATGATTCTCGTGCGTTGCAAACATAGGCCAGGAGATTACTCATCCGTTGGTACCAGTTTTCTTGGGAGAGGTCTTAGGCGTCCGAAACGACGAACCTCAGAACAAAAAAGGTTATGCACACCTCTCTCTCGTAGCACACGTCTTGGGGTAGGAATGTGGTCGGGACAGATGAAGGGTTCGACGAATGGAGCGTATCTGGTCGGGTCACAAAAGGGTTTCGAAACTCACAGAAGAGCCTGGAAATGTGTAGGTCTTGCTCTTCAGTGGGACGGGGCCACACGCGCGAGTGACTGCTCTTTGTTGGTATGAACGTCTCGAGGTAAGTGTTTGTTCTCAATATATCGCGATAGAACACAATAATCATCGAAATGTTCAGTACACTCCTACGAATGGAAATGGGGGGCATTTATCGCCTGCCGTGGTGTGTTTGTAGCCTCTTATTTCGGACCTTGATACACAGGTGACGGTCGGCTGTGGCAGGTTGACGACTTTCCAAATAGCCTTCTGCTTCAGCGCCTCGCCAGCCCTCGCGCAAGGGGCTGCCATGTTTGCTTTGAGCAGGACCTACACATATCTCGTGCTTTACTATGCGTAGAGATTTTCACGGGCGGGATAACTTGACGCCAGTTGGATCGGGTAGGGGTGAACCGACCCCGCCCGTCATAATCGAGTACGTATTTAACCACCCCGCGCGAGAATCAGCGAGGATGCACGCTGCGATAGAGGTATACTATTTTTTGGCGAAAATATTCTCTAAATGAGGGGACTCATTTACATAATATCGTCGGAAATAGGCTGTATTCTGAGACCATTTTCGTTGTTTACTTAGGTCATATGATTTTTCATTCGGTCTGCAGTTTTGGGAGAGGTCTTAAGCTCTCAAATCGAGGAATCTTACAAAAACAAATGGTGCACACCTCTATCGTAGAACGCGCGTTCGAGCACCTCCTGACTCGACTCGACTCCACGCACCGAGGTTTTCAAACCATGCTCGCCGGAAACAAGCGCCGGGTCATTACTGTTTATTATATTGTTATTTGTCGTTTTGTGATGTACTTAATGTTGTTGTGTACTGTTATCTCGCGAAGTACATTACCAAAGAGTTGATTTTTTCCGGCACCGTTAACAGAATTTGTAGGATTGTACCTACGCTTATGGCATTCGTGGTCGGGTTTTGACATCCAGTAGGGCATTCGCAGCGCAAAAATCGACAGAACCCCCGGCCTACCTGCTGGGGAATAATGGTAAGAACGGCAATCGCGCGAGTGGCCACACTGCAACTAAATTTTGGACGTCTCAAGGTGAGGCTGTCGATAGTTTCGTCAATTGCGCCGCCGCCCAAGCATTGCTTCCTTTTTTTTACTTGAAAAGAATGGGGATATATGTCCGCTCCCTTGTCGTTGGTCAGGTGTGGATACACCATGGGGCCTCGCGAAGGCGTACGTCGACGAAACCGCGACGTACCTCCTGGCTAACGATGGGTGGAACGCCGACGGAAGAATGAGCCGAACGGTGAACCGAATCCCGTACAGCGACTTCTCCACGTCCGACTCAGCGGGCAACACGTGGACGGCATATCGACCCCAAAATACCCCGTATGATGTAAGCAAGGACCCGTGTCAAATTCTTAACGCGGCCCACAGCCACTTGAGACCCAGGCTACGGTAGGGGGGTCCCTTTTTGGGCCTTTAATTTCAGTGGCTAGGGCCCACTCGCGCGAGTAACCCCTTTGTTCCTTTGCGGTCTTAGGTTTTCTCCATGTTTTATATCGACGAAATCAATCCGCAATGCAAGGGTAATCTATTGTGCGACAAAACAAATGTCTACACCATTTTCGTCTGTGAGGTACAGAGTCACTCGTGCGAGGGGTTATAACACACCACTGAAATGGGGGTACCCCCCCGACCGTAGCCTTGGTCGCGATTTGATATCCTAGTGTTTGTGACTTTTCGTGTTTGCCTCAGGTATGCTCCTCCAAGAGCCAGAGGCAGTAGTAACAGCGGCGGTGGCTGTCTGTCTTGTATGAATTATGTGTACGTAAGCTTTCGCGCTTTGAATTACACTGCGGTCGCGGAATTCACTGGGTGGTTTTGACACCCACAATACTTTTTAGTACGTTTTGAGGAACATGGGAACACTGGATGTAAGCACCAGCCGAGCGATCAACTCAATTCTAAAACTAATGCTCCACGAACGAACCTGCGGCAAGGTGTGGGCGCCGTACGGAGCCCAGAACATCACGATGTACGATGTACGCGCAATGAATCTTCGACTTCTTACCGCCGCTGAGAGCCACTGTGCGCGAACACCTCCAGTTTTTTTTTTTTTCCGTTGTACGTCAGGTATGCTCCTCCACTGGTCAGAGCCACACTGGCGTGACTGGCTGTGCCCCCCTTTTTTTTCTTCAATTTTTGTAAGCACTTTGCTTTTTTTCGGTTTCGAGGTTCGTAACACGCTCGTGGAGTCGTTTTGATATTTGTCGCTGTTTTGACAACAGTATTTATGGGCAGATTTTGGACGATTTTTGGAACGCCGACGGAAGCACGAGCAGACACAGTAAACAGCATTCCCTAGAGAAACTTCCCATCCTGCTGGTCGGCATGACACACGAGGATGCCGTACAACCCCGGGACAACCTTGAGCGCACTCAGTGACCAATGCCAGGTAGAACCCGTTTACCGGCCACCGCTCGCCCTCTATATATCCGCTGTTTACAATCTATCTCAACCACCCTCGATAGGCCGGGACAGGTATCTCAACGTTCAAGCCAACCAGCGCTCGAACGAGCGAACGTTGCAACCGCTGATGACCACGGACCAGCATGCTGTCGGCTGATACGTGTCGTCGGCCTTGTTAAGTCTTGTATGTGCCTCACGTACCAATACTTGGAACGGCCATAAACCTTCAACCTCCTTCCGGCAAACTGTCCGCCTCTTTACCCTACCTCTCCCTGCGACAAACAAGATGCCATCCAGCGTCAAAAGAGATGTCCTGCGCCAAACGAAATGTCCCAACACGTACTCTGTACTACATTTTCCCTGAGGGTTTCTCAATTTTGGAGCTTAAGACGTATCCAGAAACGAGATTTGGAGAAAAATAAAGCTGCTACCGGATGAATAATCCCATGGCCTAGGTACAAGGCGAAAATCGTGCGAAAAAAGAATGTCGTTTTTTTTCCGGCGATTTTGGGCTAAGGAGCCCCGTCATTCACAAAACAAAATAGCCAAAAAAGAAAGGTATACCTCTATCGTAGCACGCGTCTTCATCAGCTAACGAACGATCGACGGAGGCCGATGACCACGCCCGAGGATTCGCCCTCTCTACCCTCATCCGATCATCTGGAAATAAATAGGTGCCTTCGTTCATGAATCCACACACGAGGCATACACCTCTAACCTACCCCCCCGTGCCCTCAATGTTTGATTATTTTTGTGCCCTGCAACAACCATTGGCGCGCCATGGTGTTTGTAACAAACGGCCTATCCACCAGCTAACGAATGAGCGACGGTGGCAGCCGTTGATGAGCACCAACGATATTGGCTACATCACTACTCAGGAACACGTCACCCCCTATATTGGCGTCACCGCCCGGTTTTACGGCTTCAACTCTACAGCAGACGAGGAGGCTTATGCTTCGCGATGGCTCGAGCCACCGAGTTACACATATAGGTAAGCGCAACACGGGCGTAGATGTGTAGATTCCTTGTTAGCTGAAAACGGTTCACCACTTGCTACTTTGAGAACTATGAAATTGCAGCGTTGATCTTTTTGACAACTTCGTATTGTCCGGAGTGTATAGCTTATCATTCGTGTATCGCGAAGGGTTTAGTTGAGCTTTTAGGAAGACTTAAAAATTAGTTCTCGTTCATCGGACAATACAATTCTGGATCTCAAGTCCTACAGATAAAGAGTGGTGTTTCGCGTCTTGCTCCACAACCGCCTGTCCAGGTAGTTCTTTTACGCCCCCGATCCTTGGCGACGTCTCCCATTATCCTGAATTTTACTTTGTCAATTTCAAACGCCGGGCGGATTGCGATTTCTGTTTTCTTCCACGCACTTGCTGTGCGCGCTCAACGTCAACTGCTTTTGTATCTGCGATCCCTTTTTCTTGGGTTACTGTGTTCATTTCCGGCGCTAGTTGATCGCGATATCTGTTTTTAGTCTGATGCAGGAGCTTTCTCTGTGTGCCGTTAGGATGGTGTGAATAAAATCATGCGGCCATTTACGATTTCTGATGCAGGCGCGCGCTAGATTAGGGGTAGCACGTGTAGGCGATCTAGGTCTCCCGCTAGCTTGGGGGGGCTACAGCAGAATAGAGCCATCTCGCGCGGTTCGGGTTGCACTTCTTGATGGAAAACGCCTTCCACGACCGGTTCATCCCTTCAATCGTGTGTGGGAGTATATCACATAGTACGATAACCTTACTTTTACCGTTGTTGTAGGGGTAGTGTGTAGGGAGGTTGCCCGCGTTTTTCGCCAATATATCAGAGCCACTCGCACGAATGAGTGACTCTGCGGCTCGCACTGGTCGAAAAGCACTCTAATCGACACGATTGGCGCGGCGTGTGGTTGCCTACTGCGTTGCGGATTCATGCCGCGAATTTTATTCAGCACGAAACCCTATCACCGACCCAGGCTACGGTAGAGGGGTCCCCTTTTGGGCCTTTTATTTCAGTGGCTAGGGGTCACTCGCGCGAGTAACCCTTTGTTCCTATGCGATCTTACGTATTCTTTATGTTTCACATTGACGAAATCAATCCGCAATGCAAAGGTGATCTAAGCTGCGCCAAAACAAGTACCTAAACCGTCTTCATCCGTGGGGTACAGAGCTACTCGTGCAAGTGGCTCAAACACACCAGTGAAAATGGGGGTACCCCCCCTACTGTAGCCTTGGTCCACCGCAAGGGAACAGGGGTTCGCTCGCGCAACTGAATCCGGGCCACTGATAAAATATGGCCAACAAAAGAGACCCGCCCCGTCGTAGCCTGGGCACACTATTAGTTAATACAACAACAGCAATTCCTACCGTGGGATGACTCGCGTAGAAATGGTGGTGTGGGTTGCGCGCCAACGAATGTCTTCGAAATTATGCTTCAGGTAAGAATTTCGTCGATGGCCACGGAGTTTTGTCTTGGATTGCTTGTGTTCATACATATATTGGATGTCGATTGACCACAAAAATCAGATTTTCTTTGCGGCTGTTTTCGTCTGCACGGGCGACGGGGCTAGCGCTAACTTCCTCTACGTCTGACACGATCGTTTTTCGCTCGCTACATCAGCTACACCACATAAACACCTAATGGCACGTCATGCGTTGGACCATGCCGCTGCCCCCAATATACCTTCCCTTCTTGTTGCGATAATTTTTTCGACACTTTGGCCGATTACGATATCCATTTTTCTGTGTGATAGATCCCGTTTGTCTTCGAACTGGGCTGGCGGTGTGACATATTGAAAGAACTCCCTCCTTTGCATCTCTCATAATTTTTGTCCGTTTTTTGTTCGTTTACGACCCCCGCCAAATGCGACACTGTTGATGGTGTTACACTCCACGAAATATATTATCTTTCCTGTCGCTCGATTGACCCTTGGGCGTGTTCAATGTTGTGACGATACCTGTGCAGCTACCTGGAGGTCGCCGAAGAAGTGCTCGCCGAGACCAAAACCACCGCCACGGACGATTTCAAGCAGGCGGCCGTCGCATTCTTCGACAACAAGTTCAACTCGCTCGTGCCTCTCAAGGCGTCGTACTTCGTACAGTGAGTAGCACGTGAGACTGACCATGGGGGTTTTCGCGTTATCGTTTTCATCAGAATACGGGGCTTGTCTTTTCGAGTCATCCAACGGTAGGGGTTGCAATTGTTGAACTGACTAATGATGGGCACCTATCCGATTGACGCCCTCAAGTGAGGAACTACCGGTTAGTCATTGATCAAGTAATTTCACGGGGTTAATTTGTTAGACAGGTCTAGAGCGCAGACGCTTTTTGGTCCGATGGCGGCGCGCGAAAGAATGCCTTCAAAGTCATGTAGTATCGGGTGAGATATCGAGTGAACTTCTCATGTTTGGAGAGCTCAGAATATTCTCGGAATCTGCTGTGCTCCCCTACCGTTGGATGGCTCTTGAATAAAAAGGTCAACACTCGATGAAAAAGCCGAGGGCCTAGGTATACCAAAAAATATATATTTGAAAAACGATATTGATCTATCGACCATCTCGGGTCAGGGAGCACCTTCATCCAAAACCTAGTCCGGCTAAAAAAAGTGCAAACCTCTATCGCACCACACGTTCACGTCTTCTGCTACAGGTGACAACCCAAAAATCGATTTGGAGCAAACTTAAAATGCAAATACGGTGAACAAGCCCGTGTGTCCAATGAACCAGCCTGGGTGTCGGGCGAGAACAATAATAATCTATGCAAAAGAAGAATAGGATTCCGACGAATGTTGGACGCGTGCCACGGTGGAGGTATCACGTTCCGTCTGAAAGTGTTTCTGAATATGACGGAGCTCTCCTCCACCGAAAATGTTCGGAAAAAGTCCGTTTTTCGGTTGGACGATTCTCGTTGTGTGCCTAGGCAATATGGTAGTTTCCATCCGATATAGAATTTATGTTATAGTCCAAATCCGATTTTTGAGTTGAGAGGGACGTGTCTTAACCTCCGAAAGTGGGAAACCTCCCAAAAAATGTGGTGCACCTCTACCAGAACATGCATCCCTCGGGGTTAATGTGCGTCGCCATTCAAAAAGATAATTTGGACAAACGTGCCTATAGAATACCTCGTGCACGGGGCTCCTTGGCTAGGTCATTATCTCTGGTGGAGCATGTCAACGTGGTTGGCGTCGTCAGGTCCCGGGAAGCAGTCGTTGAACATGTCTCGTTTATCGTTTTCCCCGCCGAGGCAAAGAAGCATGTGGAGAAGTGTCCAAATCGGCTGCAAATTCCAAATATCTCCGTCAGGCTAAAAACATGTGTTGCAACTCCCTGGATACGGAATTTTTCGTAATATCCTGGTAGATACCTTACAGTTTCACACATCAGAAACTTTGACATAAGACATCAGATATTGATGTGAGCAAAACGCCAGTCCGACGACATGCGTAACCACCTGTATCGTAACACGGATAGAGGTCCACCATATTTTTGTTTCTTCAATTTCCGAGCTTAAGACCTCTCCCACAAACTGATTTTTGGAGAAAAATCTATTTTCTACCGGATGAAAAAACCCATGGCCTAGGTAATCAACGAGAATCAGACAAAATAATATGGCTTATCATTTTTTTTTTCCCCGACGATTTTGGTTTAAGGAACCCCGTCATTCAGAAAACATTTCAGACGAAACTGGCTATTTTTAACATAGCTTGCGTCAGCACGCGTCTCTTGCTAAAACGAACACGCCTTCCCATGATTTTTTTATCGCCGCATCCAACGTACCTTTATCCTTGTTTTACCTGTGGCAGAGGGCCGACCGCTTCGTGTGCTTTGATCCCCGCCCACCGCGTGCCCCTCTGCGTCAACAGGCACAATGACAAGTGGTCCAGCTTTGACTTCTACGCTGTCACTGTCTCCGTCCAGCTTGCCATCTACAACAGCGTCGTTCTTGTTTGGAGAGAAAAGGTATAGTCATACCCGTAGGAGTATTTCTTTGTTCCCACTTCAATTCTGCCAGCAAAGGCATGGTTGTCTATTGAAGATAGATGGTCGGCAGTTAGGCTTCGCTCTCGCACGATTCCGTCCGTTCACGTTGTGGAGTAATTTACTGCCGTTTTTTTATCGTTTGGGGAGAGAGAGAAAATACTCCTGTCCATTTAACACGCAATTCCATGTACACAACGATGCTTGATTCTCTGTTGGAGCGAGGGAGTGTAACGCACCGTTCTTCTTGAGGAATTTGCTTTGGTTTTTGTGCAAGTTTCGCGTTCTCTCTGTAGCGTGCAATGTGCGGACCTCGTGCGCCTGAGCGCTCATTTTGTATTGGTACGCGGTGTGATCGTCGAAGTATTACACCGTTCTCGATGGCGACATGGTTGAAATTTCATTAGCCTAGATCTAAGTCTAAACCATAAACGAAGCACGTGCGTATTGTTGCGGCTGTGATCGTTTTGCCACGCCTTGCTTCCTGCTGCGGCAGATTCGACACGATTTACCGCGGCCTACAACCATCATCAGGTGAGCGGTCCCAAGAAAAATGGTAATCCTAATCAGTCGCGGTATAGTTCCTCCGAAAAAACTGCCTATTTTTACTTCGAACCGATTGTGCAACCAGCGTCTGGATGGGTCTTTCACCTTATGTTTGTCTACAACTGAGACGAGAGATATTAAATTCATACAGTTGCCTTCATTGTCATCTGTGCCAAAGGGGAGTGTGTGTTCAGCGCTAAGTCGCAGCGGGCTAGGGCTACGAGCGCGGGCTTCTACCCTATCCTGTTGTATGCTTTGATGCTTGTATCTGCTTCTTGCACTGAAATCACCCTCAATGCGTAAGTCCATATTGGAGGCAGGTGCAACGATGATCGCGTGAAAAATCCACGAGCTTAAACGTGTACGCCATACGTTCCCGGTATAGTTCCCCCGATGGAGCTGTTATAATACACTTCGCACCCCGTGTGTGTAATAAATGTTTTGGATGCGTTTTTCACCTTACGTTGGTTTTTTCTGCAACCGGTACGAGTGACTTCGAATACCGAACGGTTGCCATATGCCAGGGAGAGAGTATATATTCAGTATAAAATCACGGGGGCCCCGATGGCTACCGGAGCGAGCTTCTACCCTATCCCGTTGTACGCCTTGATGTATTGCATCCGTTTTTTGCAACGCGTCTAGGATGCACAAGTAATTATATTTCGGAGGGATGTGCAACAAACGATGCTCGCGTGAACGATCTACAAACACAAACATGATAATCGACCCCCCCCCCCCCCCGTACCTGCCGGCGTTAGATGATACGATGAAAATTGACATATATGACGTGGAAATCTTTGGTCCCTTCAATAGAAGCGGGAAACTAACATCGATCCCAGGAAGAAAACAGTGCCAAGATGTGTCAAAAAGGGAGGACACGAGACGATAAAAACTTTGTCCGCGTAAATTGTACGAGGGGAGTATTTAGTAAACACAATAACATGCGTGGTCCACGGTCAGGTTGCAAATTAGAACAACAAATGTGCCCCCCCCCCCCCGTTTGCATGTACTTGACCTCGACACAGCAAGCCGTACCCGCCAGGTCATTGTATCCCATTTTGGTCGAGGTTTGCACCACACACGACACCTTACCCTCAGCAATTCCGTGCTATTTTATCCTCTTAGGAATAAACTTGGCGACAAGCTGGTGGAGACCTATGCTGGTCCGGGTGCTGGTGTCCAGACGATCAAGGCGTCGGAATGGGAGCCATTTGTCGAGACGATGGCCCACTCGGAGTTCCCCTCTGCATCAGCTTGTATTTGCCAGGTACGGCCTAGCTTCGGTAGGGTGATACACGCCACGTTTACCGCCGAGGTTGGGGGCTATGCTTGGCTCAACATCGGGCCCAGAAACACGTTGTTGGCGAAGCTCAACAAAACATTGCATGGTAGTGCAAACCGCCAACCGAAACGCCACACCACACAAATGTACCTTGTTCACCTATCGACTCTGGGCCGCTGAAACAGTTCCCCATCGCATCGGCCCACCTACGCCGCAGCGTTGGTCATAGCGTTGCCCATGTCATTCTCCGGTGATAACGTGGCAAACACCGTAAGGTAAGATGCTCGTCGTCAATGCAAAAGGCCTCAAACCCAATCTGTGCGTTTGTCGGGTCGTCGTACGTAGTGAGGTCGGTTATGAAGATTGGACGTTCATTGCAGATGAGCCTTTTCCCCTCAAATTTAGCCGATCGGTCACTAGCGCAAGATTGTGCGACGATTGATTCTCGGTGTAACGGGTGTCTGGCGTGCAATCCAACACATGTGACAGATGGAGTACATCGTCAACCATATTTTGCGACATGAACAGGATATTCTAATTTCCAGCACCGTTTCGCGCTGCCAGCTGTATATATTCTGTGTATGGTTGTTTTTGTCTCTCTGGGCACGAGATCATACCAACCAAGGCGGCGACGAGTGCGATCCAATCATCATGTAGGAATACCGTGCAGAGCTATGCCTATTTATGTTATACACGCATTTTGTAGCTCAATACACAGCGCTTTAGGCATGTCTCCTGCTCGACTACCGATGCATCGTGGAGTGACACACACACCGGAAGAGTCGCTATATCGCAGAAAAATTGCTTTAAAAGTCCCAACATGATGTAATAGGGAGTATTCCTACGCGCTCCCTGAGCTATGTTTCGTTGAATCCTGTTGGGTAGTCGCCCTCGCCCGAGCAAGCTGCAGATGCATGTTCGCAGACCGGGTAGACGACGTCGTCATGACTGAAGAGAGTACCCCCCTCACCTTTATGGTTTACTTCTTCAGTTGTTCGCGTGCTGAATTTCCGTTTTAGCCGTACGTTCTGAGCCGTACGCGCGTTTACGTTCGTCTCTTTCACTTGTCCTTTTTCGTGTACTGGAGGGCTTTAAAATGGGAGGCATCACCAAGGATACCTACAGTACCCAATGCCTCTAGGGCCCAGGTTTCTTCCACTCGTACGAGAGAGCTCGTCTACCTCGCGGATAAAAACGACTTCACGCGAGGTTTTTGCAGCTGCATAGCTTACCATTGAATTGAGGTATTTTTTTTTGGAAAAAAAAAAACGCAACGGTTGAACCAAACCTAAGACCTGAAAATAAGCGGGGGGTTTCACTCGAGCGAGCGATCCAGGTCCGCTGCTAAAGCAAAACAGAAAAAAACACGAGAACGACGCCCGACCTACCAAGTAGCCCTGTCTCCATCTCCCCGGGGCGAACGATTCTCGACGCACGCTACGATAGAGGTAGCACTTTTCGTCTGAAACGGTTTCTGAATGATGGGACTTCTCAACCCAAAATCGTTGGAAATAGGCCATTTTTTTTTTTGCGCGTTTCTCGTTGTGTACCTAGGCCGTGGGAGTTATCATCTGCTAGTATAGGAGTTTTTATTTTTGCCAATCAGCTTTTGGTTGAGATCTTAAGCTCCATAATTGAGGGCGCCCGAGAAAAAAAAATTGGTGTACGTCTATCGTAGGACGCGTGTCGGGGAAACGTAGAACCGGTGAGCCATGCAACGGTAGAGGCAGGGGAGCAGCATCAGTCACTGGGGTTCTCACACTCGAGGAGTTCAATGTCTCACCCGACACTACGTGATTTCGAAGGCAGTCGTTCGCACAACCCGACCATGTTTCTTCGCCTTACTTAGTCCTGAAACATACGTACTCACTCGTGAAATTACTTGACTAATGGCTAACCGTTTGTTCCCCCCGTGACGAATTCAATCGGACCCAGAGGCACTTACTAGGTTTATCCAACAACTGCAACCCTTACCGTGATATAAGAGCCGTGGTGGAGGGCCTTCTCAATAGCACTCACAGGTGTGACCGTTCCCGCTTGGTTTGATCTCGCCTTCTTCCATTGTGTTTGTGATTTTTTTATGACGCCCGCGCACGCTAACGCTAACACGGACGTCCCCGGTCGAACGACTCGCAGGTGTTTGCAGAGCAGGTGGAGCACTACCTCGGCGATGACGAGATAGCTCCCCCACTGCAGTTCGGCCCGTTCAACTTCTCCTCCTGGTCCGAGATCTCACAAGTCTGCAGCGACAGCCGCGTGTGGGGGGGCATGCACTTCGCGGTAAGTCCAACGCTTAGGCCAAGGCTTCGCTAGGGGTAAGGGGGCGGGGCGGGGGGGGGACCACCGACGTTTTCGTCACCGGGATAAGCATCCCGAGTTACGGGTTTCACGTTTTGAGCCAACAATTCCCGACTAGATGAGCTCACTCTCGAATGTAAAACAACCGGTAAGCTTCACGCCATGTATACGAGGAAATTTGGGTTAGGACAGGACTCCCTGACCGGTAGGCAATAGATGTCTTGGTTGAGGGTTGCGCGAACCAACAATGCCTTCGAAGCAATATTTCGGGTTCGAGGTTTTGACCCCCTGGCTTTTCGCGTTAGGAGCTCAGAAAATCCTTAAAATCAGCTGCATTCCTAAGGCACCCTCCTGAGCTATTGTATACCTGGTAAGTAGTGTCGAGCCATCCCACGGAAGGGGTGCATCATGTCCTAGGAAGTCCCTGGGGTCCTCACATGAGGAACGGAATACCTCACCCGACACTTCATGACTTCGAAGGCATTCCTTCACACAACCAGAAAAAGATTCTATACCTTAGTCCAAAAACGTAATGCACTCGTCAAAATGCTTGATTAATGACTATCCGCTAGTTCCTCACTTGAGTGAGTTCGATTGGACAGGGTGCATTATTAGTCAATGATTCAACAACTGCAACCTCTACCATGGGACGACCTTGTTTTTTATACAAACATACAAATGCTTTTTTTTGTTGGCGCAGAATACCGTGCAATGCAATGCCATGACCCACCTTCCCACCGTAGAGACTTAGCGCCCCACGAAATCAACGCTAGTACTTTAGATGAAACGGCGTCGCCATGGTCGTCGACATGTTGCCTAGGAGATCACAACAACGTGACCGCAATTCAAACATAGCAATTACAACTACCTTCATACTCTTCCTCGCCAAGGTCCAAACATTCTCTTTGCACTTTACCGTCGGCACACCTTCGACGTCGTATACATGTTTCGAGTTTGATCAAGGCCACGACTGCGTGCCTCATGCTACCGATAGTTGGCAGAGGGGGCGGCAACGCCTGGCGCAGGCTAGTCTTACTCAAACATTGTACTTTTTTCTTTTGTCACTCTTCGATGATTGTTGCGTCTTTTGCAACATTCCGTGCAGCCGGGACTCGATATTTGCAGTGGCAGCGAGGTGGAGAGTCGTCCATGGCGAAGTCAATATCGACACTCGACAAAGGCTACGGTAGAGGGTATACCCCCACATATTGCAATATTTCCACTTTTGGGTTATAGTTATTCGAAATGAGTGACTCTTTGGCGCGTGCTACGATAAAAGTACACAATTTAGTATTTTATTTTTGTTTCGAACGACGGGGCTCCTTAACCCATAATCGTCGTAAATATAGCCTTTTTTTTGCATGATTCCACTTGTATAATCTAGGCCATGGAATTTTTCATCCAGTAGAGTATTTTTTTTCTTTCTTCTACAAAAAATACTCCTTTCGGCGAGGTCTTAAGCTCCCAAATTGGGGGACCTCAGGAAACAAGTGGTGTGCACCTCTATCGTAGCTCGCGGGTCCTTTTCTTCACCGAAAACCAAATGTACTTCAGGCCATTGTTTGGGCGTGGCGTAGCTTACCGTTCCGTTGTGCATTCATATCGCCACCTAAGGCAGCACGAAAGCTTAATACTGAAAGTGACTCAAAACGTGTGCCACGATAAAGGTAGCACTTTTCGGCTGAAAATTACTGCTGAATGACGGGGCTCCCTGGCCCAAAATCATGGGGAATGTGTACCTAGGTCATATGCGACTTTTTCATCCCGTATGTGCAGCAGTGAATTTTTCGCCAAAAACCATGTTTTGGGGAGAGGTCTTACGCTCCCAAGCTGAGGAAACCTACAAAAAAAAAAGTGGTGCTCCTCTATCGTAGCACGCGTCTCAAGGGCACAACATAAACAGACATCAAAAGTGACAAGCCTCGATCAGTCGTTGTTTTCATTTACACAAAAGTCTCACTCGTCGCCATACTGCTTAAGGAATACATGTTCATAGAACCACTCGTTATCAGATATGTGGGTGGTCGTCGCTGCCGTCTAATTTATTTATGATCGCATCACATTCCATCCATGTCCTCCATTCTCCCATGCTTCGTATGTTGTGTGATTTCGATAGGATTCCGTTCCCGCGGGAATCGATCTCTGCGGTGGTGGTGACATGGCGGTATCCATAGCCGGCTCAATCGCGAGACTCGTTGACGGCGACGAAGATGCTGCCGTGCTCAAGAAGAATGTTGGCGAGAGGATGTTGCGCCCGCTGTGAACAAACTATGATCTGTCTGAACAGGCCTTGGCCTGTCTGAACAGACCTTGGTCTGTCCGACAAAAAGCCTTGGCCTGTCTCAAAATATTTTTGGTCTGTCAGAACAGGCTTTGGTCTGTCTGGACATAATTTAGCTTGTCTAAAAATACGTTGGTCTAGATGAACAGACCTTGGTTTGCCTGAAAAACCTTTGGTCTGTGTGAATAGACCTTGGTCCACCCTGACAGATGTTGTCATGTTGAAGCATACTTTGACCTGTCTGACCAAAGCTTTCGTCCACCTGAAAAGACTTCATTCTTTCGGAAGAGAGGTTGGTCTGTCTGTCCTACTTTAGCCTCTATGAGCAGACTTGGAATAACTCAACGTTCTTTCGGAATAACCTGGTCGCTCGTAGCACACTTGTTGTTACAGATGTATCCTGTCCGAATGGACTTGGTCGTTATAAGCAGATTTGCTCCTAATTTGACCGAGTACAGATCTTTCTGCAAGAAGACGCAGTCTCCGTTAGAAACCCTAGTCAATCGTAACGTTGTTGGGATGTTCGGACAGCCTCGGTCTGTCTCGATGATCTTGGCTCCCCCTGAACGGATTCGGTGCTTCTAAACATACGTGATCTTGTTGAGTATACTTGGTGCCTCTGAGCAGACTTGCCGACCTGAACCAACTACAGTAGGTCCTTCGAGACCGATTCAGTCTCATTTTGACAGAGACTTAGTCTGTTGAAGAATACATCTCTAAACAGACGTGAATAGTTCTAGCGAGCTTGGCCTCCCTGAATGCACGCGCCTTGTACACAATTTTGGCCTCGCTGAACAGACTTGGTCTCTCTGAGCAGTTCTAATCTCAATGGAATGACCTGATCTGTCGCAATGGACTTCAGGTGGCGGTTTGAATATACTTCGTTCGTTCAACGGGCTTGTTTTATCAGAACACATGTAGTCTCTGTGAACCTAACCCGCCTCTCTGCACAGATAAGGTCTCCTTGACCAGCCTTGATACCTCTGGAAAATGTAGGCCTCTTTGAATCGACCTTGTCCTCTCGTACAAGAATATGGTGTCTGTCGAAGTCATATCTAACCCTCCTGGCGTATGCTGCATGTAGTTCGTAAACCGGAATTGGATTGGCTCGTGCTTTGATAGTAACCCGAAACTATCCCAGGGTGCCAACACAGAGGAATGGGTTTGTCGTAGGTTAGCGAGTGGTTAGGACACGTACGACGAAGTAGTAGACTGCGCCAATAGACGAAGGCCGCGGCAAAGGGGTCTGTTGAACGGCAGCTTTGCGCCAAGTGGACCCCGCTTTGCTTGGCAATATTTTGCGTTTATGTTTTAGGTGTTTCAGGATATTCAGAGGCCGATACGGAATTTGTTTTGCTACCCTCCGCCACGCGAAACGTTTTCGTCTGATCAATGTTCGTGCGAACCCCAGAGCCACGAGGGCAAGTGGTCTGTGCGCGGCAGAGAAAATGAGAGTTGCCCGTCTACCGCAGTCTTCGTCAACAGACAGAAAGGTTTGACACAGCCCATCCAGCGTAGAGTTCTGGGCCAGACCAGTAACTACGGTGAGCACAGTGTCGCCTGGTGATGTACCACCAGAGTGCCTATATAGCGAGCATAGTTTGGCGACGTTGGGCCAGCGGACAAAGCGCGGTCGTGGCCTCTGTGGGGGTGTGGTATGCACCGTACCCCCGGTGATGAAGTTTGGGTTTTTGATGATTAACCACCCCGGGTGGTATGCCGTAGGGTGTGATGACATGGGAGTGGTTGCAAACGAGTCTAGTTCCCCGTGTTTACCAGCCTGAAATGCCTACACGATAGCGGCGAAAGGTACTACTCGGCCTTCTGCCAATACTGGTTGTGATGATGGGTGAGGTGTAGGAGGGGTAACTCGTTTGTCACTGCTGGGTTTGAGCAACTGGCACGAGTGACCCTGTACTCCGCTGGAAAAAATAAACACTGTACGGTGCCGCACCTCGTAGATTATCGTTCCACTGCGGATTCATGTCGAAGGTTTGAAACAAGCTGAAAGCCTTGAAGGCCGCAAGGAACAGTCGGGTCGTTCGGGCGCCTGTGAGCTCGCGCCACTACACAAACAGCGCCGAAAGTGACCCCCAGGCCGTTGGTTTGGTCTTGTTTCCGTTTGTGCAAAATGCAATCTTACAGGCTCTACCTGGTATATCGGGTGTGAAACATCACTGCCCGACCAGTACTTTAGAAGCAAACAATGCTGCCACGGAGTACCCAGAAGGCGCTGATGGGTTATCTTAGATGGGGTCGAGGTAACACTGGAGTACCAACAGAGCCAGGTGCTGTGGTACACGGGGGACGTTGATACCCATTTTCTATAGTGGCCTTCGGGTAGGATGTCGCTCCACCTAAAGAAGTACTCTGTAAAGTAATTGCACCGCCAGGTATGTTGTATATCCATTGCCATTGTTTGGGGAGTCCCTGAAAAAAAAAAATATATATAGGGCGAGGTACACAGAGCCACGCACACTTTGGCAAACAACAAAAAAACGCAAAAACCGGCCAACCTTCCCCCTCCAATTTAGTATGTCTCAACAGCAAGCGAGATTTGGGGTGGCTCAGTCGCAGATGAAAACGTACTACAGGAGTACCTGAAGCTAGAGTAGCTCCGTGGGCACGTACACTCCGCGATAGTCTTGAGTGATCGTTGATCTTATGCGTTGACCTTGGAGCATTTAGGAGCGACTGATGTTTGTTTGGCTCGTAGTCCGTTTTCCATACGTGGTACACTCGAGTAGAAGGCTGTGGGGGAATGTGTACGTGACACTTTGCATCTGGCGGGAGGTTTTATGTCGACGAATCCACGCTATGCGGCAAGTTATGCAGGCGTCTATTCTGACCCCTGCTCCTAACCGTCCGCGCCTTCTGCGAAAAGTGTTTACGTACAACTAGATGTAGTATCATTCCTTTCACTGGTACTCGTCGTGCTGGTTGTTTGATTCTGTTGATATGGCTGTGAAGTAGATACATGTTTGAAAAAAAACTTGGACATTTTTTCCTAATTTCTTTTTCATTTTTTCTTGCGCACTTTTATTCTTCAGCTTCTGGACAAGCCGTGGTCACAGCTGTCGTCCCTTCTTCCCCCCGGTTGTTGCTTATAATTTTCATCGCGCATAGGGTTCAGCAATATCCCACCGCTCGTCGATATTTCATCGAGTGTTGCTAACTCACGATCTCGCGCTTTCCGCAAGTCAATTTGTGCACAAGAAGAAGTCTCCCACGAATTTGTTCGAGTACGCACTCGAAGGGGCTTGACCTCGCGAAACTTGCACCTTGACCAGGTTCGAGGATAGCTTCATACGCCACCGTGTCTACCCTGTTTTAGACATACCAATCCGCAACCTGGGTCCTTGCATGGCTAATCTGGCATTTATACTAGGACCATGGCGGTGGCCATATGAATTCGCAACGGGTCTTACATTCACGCCCGGCTGTTAGGGTTGAGGACGAAAATGTGGTGACCGTCCTGGTGCAAACACGAATGACGCCCTAACTTTATTCTCGTCCGGAGTTGTGCATCTTGTGTCGTTTTCCTGGTATACCACGGCGCGAACGTCCCTATAGTTTGAGGGGACAGGCAGCCCTCGTCTCGTTAACAACGCACTCCAAAGCTTTAGCAGTACGTTGACAGCTAAGCGGCGAGGCTTGTCGGTTGAATTTGAAAACGAACGGCATACATATATATATATATATACAAAATCATGTTTTTTGGGTGAGGGAATTGGAGAGTTGCGTCGTTTTTGCCTGTCAACAAAACGACGCTTTTCTTGCAATGCGAGGAGTTCGTTTCCTTCTCCATTTTAAAGGGGGGGAAACTCTTGTTTATTATTTCCCGCGACATTTGGGGCTGTGCATGAAGATACGGGTCGCATAGCCCATCGAGGACCCCCTTCCTCCCCCAACAATTTGGTCGTGTGAGGAAATGCGGATGATTTTCATCTATTATTGCAGGGACCCCCGACTTTCGGTCTTGCTACAGGATACGAGTGGTAGAACCACCATAGGTAATACAAGATAACGTCGGGAGCTACTAAATTGCAGCGGTGGACGGCGCCGAGGTGATTCGCCGTGAATTTGAGCCAATATGACTTGTAGATTCTCAACAAACGCAAAGCAAGGGAATAATTATATGTATATAGTCTATGGTGGGGAAAATACCACCGTTGAGGCCTGGTCGTCAAGAGAGTCATTGGGGGGACCTTCCTTCTTGCTCTTCCGAGTGGAGCGGATTATGCGCCGATGTTCGGTCGTAATACAGGAAACAGGTGGTATAATCAACCAGGTAATACGGGAATCCCAGAAGCAACAAAAAGTCCAAGGCACAGAGGTGGCTCCATGAATTGATCCAATTTACGTGTAGATTCAACGGCAACCGTCGTCACTGCTCTGTCCAAGCTAAACTTCTTAGCGTGGCCCGTATATTACTGCGGGGGAAATTTCGACGATAAGAGAGGGCAATCCATGGAGTCGATGGGGTGACCTGCCGCTTTTACGTCCAGTCAGTGGAGTAGATGCCGCGAACTCTTCATATTCAAATTGGTTGTCCAAGCTCGATGTTAGGATACCTATAGCAGAGGCAAGGAACAAACCGGTTCGAAGAAGGCGACGGATGATTTACATGCACACGCGGAGGATGGATGCTTGAAAGACGGATGCTGCGGTACAGGCGACATCAGCACTTACCTTTTGAGACCCCCCAATGAGGAACCTCTGTTCTCCACCCAACAAACGACTGTGATAAGAAAGAAAGCACAAGCATATATATAATATATGCAATCTCATGCTTGATGAATAAGAACGAAAACATCGGAAAAACACTTCCATAATGTTTTGATCACTGAATTGATATGTGGTTAATTGAGTGCTAAACGTCGGCAAATGTGTTCGGGAAAAGACGCTACCTCTATCGTAGAAGGAGTCTGACGTAAATATTTACGGACCTCGTAGTAAGACGTACCCCGTACTGTCACGTTAATTTCTGCTCGAGGCTTCACCCCGTTGGTCGAGTTGGATGATGGATGCGATTTGCTGGCACAACTGAGTGGTAGTCCGTGGGTTGCCCTTCCCTCTGCTTGACGCGATGAATTCGGGGCTCGCACTTTCCTTTGGGCGATATCGATTACCCATTTTCACTCAGCCGGCACGACCGTTTATCACTTCCTCGCTCGCTGTTAACTCTCCTCCAGAGACGCGTGCATTGTGACAGGTGTGCACGACTATTTTTTCTGTGGTACCCCAATTTGTGAGGTTAAGACGTCTTCCTGCCAAAACAAACGATGTGTGGGACAAATAAAACCTGCTACACCGCACGAAATATCCCACGGCCTAAGTATGTAACAAGAATCTCAACAAAATGAATGTCCACTTGTCCAGCGAATCTGGGTTAAGGAGCCCCGTCATTCCCGAACAATTTCGGGCGAAAAGTGCGACCCCTGTCGTAGCAAGCGTCCAGGCCCCTCCCTCTGCTTGATGTGATGATACCGTGCCTCGTGCACCCATCCGTTACAGTTCTAGCCTGTGCGTTAGGTGGACGCCTGAACCGAGTTTGCTACCGCGACAGTGTGACAGACCCGCGGGCGCTCAAGCGTAGAAGGGGTTCGCGTTGCGTGCCGTAGTATTTGCGGGTGGTGGACATTTTTTTTTGTAGGGCTTCCCCCCCTTCCTTTCCACTTGCGACACTGCCCGAGTTATTTCGACAACAATATGCCGAAGATAAAAGTTTTATACGCCGGGAATATGCCAAATGTAACTTTGACCCGCATTTCTCGTGGTTCGGACAACAGCGCGTGACCTATAAACTGCGCCTCATCATTTGTTGTGGTCGAGATTCTTCCGCTGTCTCATGGTTGGTGGGAACTTAAGTTTGGCTTTCTTACACGTCTCCGTCACCGCAGTACTCGAAACACTGTCGATTAATGGTACGGAACATTTGTTACAATGGCAGTGGCGGTTTGTGTACGGCAGCTTGTTTTTACGACGACTCGCGGCTGCTTTGGTTGTGTGGATTCGACTTTGCAGCAGTCGCGGTCGATATCACTGCCGCTGCTCGTTCCATCTTCTAGTCGAGTGAGATGTTTCGTTTGTGGTAAGGCCGGTTGATGTACCACAGCTCGCTTTGCCTGCTGCTCGCGATCGTTCTATGGTAGAGTCGGGATCGATGGCGGTCGCGCTGATTCTACTGTTACAACTACGTCTAAAAGACGGTAGACACTTAACTCTGCTGTTCGACGTGGATGTAATGCCCGTGGAAAGCATTCTCGTTTCGGTTGATATACCGCATCTTGATCCCCCGCGTAGAGTAGTCCCTCGGACCCTGTTGATGCGACTGGATGTGCTAATCGTTTGATTTTCGCCTTTGCTTAGGGTGACTTGTACTTCATGTATATGCGTGGGGGTATATATGGCACATTGCGTTGGTTTTGCTCATTTATTTAGAAAAACAGGGCTGTATTGCCGTGAGCGTACGACGCAGCTAGCTATCCCCGGTGCTCACCGTCGCCATTATTAGACTGACTCGGCAGTGGGGCAGTTGCAGTTGATAGTCCGCTGCTCGATGCTCCCTATTCTGGATATTGAAGTTGTTGACGTGACACGAATCGCTTTCCTCCTGGCTCGTAGTTTATCTATTCCCGACACGGCATCAGAGTGGTTCGCAGCTGGTACACCGCACGCCAGGCTTGCCCCTGGTTGCCGAAGATACACGGCTCTTAAACAGTCAGCGCTGGGATGTTGCTACGGCGCCGGGTATTCCACTGGTTGCGTCGGACCGTGTACCTGAAACGGCCCCGGCGTTTATCGCCCTGAGCATCGTAACCAGTTGTTTTTCTATTGCGGAGAACTTGGTGTCATTCCAATGCAGAAGAGACGCCTGCATGCGTTACTTTCCCTTAGTAGACTGTGTAGAACGCCGCAGAATCACCGCCGCTTGGTGTTGTTCCTTGACTACACGTGCGTAGTGCGTTATAGCTATTGTTTAATATATCGCGAATCGCGGCTGTTACCGTTTGCATTCGATGCACTAATATACTGATGACATGATAAGGTGATAGATGCGAGATACAGTGGCCGAGTCACAGTGTCGATCGCACCGTGTGTTGCTCCTTCGGTCGATATACCGAAATGTTTTAGTCATGATTGCAAGTCGAGGATTCCACCAGTCGTGCGGGTCACTTACTTGATATAGAGGCGAGATTCAGTGGGCGAGTCCCCGTTTCGCTGGTATGGAGTGTCGCTCATTCGGTTGTTACACAGACATCACATCGTCACGATTGTAAGTCGAGGATCCCATCGGTTGTGCCATCCACGAATGCGGCCAATATACTACTGAGAGTGCGCGATGACAATCGGTTGTGCTTGATGCAGGAATACTTGATCGATTAGACGGTGAGGACTACACCGATATATCTTAGCACTCCTTGCCCAAGAAGCTCCATTCAGGCCTACACTGGCCAATGCTACGGAACGGGGGTCACATTTGGGATTTTTGTAGTTGTCAAGTTGGCTCGTGTTCACTCGCGCGAGTGACTACCCCTGTTCTTATGTGGTTTTAATCTTTCGTGGGTTTGACGTTCGCGTGTTGTAGGAGTCTACGCAATGGAATGGCCAGCTATGCCGCGCGAAGGAAATCGCCTGCCGTATTTTGTGTTTTTGAATTAGCGTTACCCCTGGCCGCCCAAACCCAACACTAGGCGCGAGCTGCGATAGAGGTGCACCACTTGTTTTCTGGGTTTTTGTCGAATTGGGAGCTTAAGATCTCTCCCAAAATCAGATTTGAGGAAACACAAAACTTCTGCCCGATGAAACATCCCACAGCCCATAGTATGTACACAACGATAATCATGAATAATAAAATTTAGCCAATATACGACAATAAACCCGGCTTAAGGAGCCCCGTCATTTCGAAAACCATTCGAAAAGAAAAGTGCTACCTCTACCATAGCACGCGTCGCCCAGTACAGAATGACAGTGTCAATCGATAAGTAGTCTAGCCTTCACGGCGAAGGATTACCAATTAAATACGTTGAAAACCAGGAACGGTATTCCCACGATTTTTGAGCGATGGAGCTCATCGTCTTTCATCATCAGCTTCATAACAAAAAGACCTGCTCCAACCTTCCCAGCATTACGGTAGCACGCGTCGCCGGAACGGACTTGTCACGCTTGTAGATCCATGATGTCGGCTTCTGGCGCTACGGAGCTCGCAGCGGTGGTTTTGCATGTGTATTGTACCGCCAACAGCTTCCGCAAGCGCGCCTTCAAACCGCACTAGAGGACGAATAAGAGATTGAGATGATGAGCGCAATCAAACACGTTCTGATGTCAATAATCACTCTCAAGGATGCATGCTACGATAGAGGTAAAACTTCGTTCGGCGAAAATGGTGTCTGATTGAGGGGGCTCCTTAACTAAAATGGTCGCAAATTAGACATTAATTTTGTATCAACTTCATTGTGTACCTAGGGCATAGGTTTCTTCATCCGGTCAGGAGTTTCATTTGTATCTAAATATTTTCATTGCGAGAGCTCTTGAGCTCCCAAGACGAGGAATCTCGGCAAAAAAAAGCGGTACACCTCTATCGTAGCACGCGTCAAAGTTAGTGTTGACTCCCACATGAAACCGGCCGCCAATAGTTCCCTAAGCATGATCGCGCGATGAACGTTGACCTCGTGTATACGATACCCTGCCCCCAGCCGCAAACATCCCTCCGCCCGCTCCTCCGCAGTTCTTCCGTCGTTCGCATTTGAGCAAATGAGTCGATCAAAACATTACTCCACGTTGATCTGGTATTGTAGATCGTAAAAAATGGGTTATTCGACCGAGATTTCGGAAACGTTGCAAATAGATTCCCGATACAGATGTGCATGGTGATGGATATCGTGTAACAGTTCGTCCACACTAGTTGGGTTTGTATGCAAGTCTTATCCTTGGGTGCGTGCAGTTATACCGGGAAAGCTCAAAATGAATAACGCTGTGAAACAATAATACCAAGTCACACAGGCTGCATAACACTTTTCGACATAGAGACTGCACGGGCGAAGCTCGATGAACATGTTGTCCAACCTGGAGAACGCACCCTTCTTTTCACGGCTGAAGAAGCCACCATCGGAGCGACGACAGAGGCAGCGCCTTTCGCCCAGTTGTTTCCTGGGTGGCGAGGCTGCCCAAAATTCTTGGAACGCCTGCAATTTCATGTTCAGAAAATGAAACAATATTTGTAGTCTATACTTTTGGTCAGATTGCCGTTTTTTATTTTGTCGAAATCCGTTCTGGGGTAAGGAGTAGAGTTCCTCACGTGAATGCGCTTAACCTATTTCCAACTCCTTTCATATGATGGTAGTCTAAGTCCAAGTGTTTCGTCCCGATGTCGTGAATGCGGTGCCATATGAAAGGGTTAGAGTGTGAAATAGTTGCGCTATAGATGATCTAAATGATCTAGATCGTAATATGTCCTTCACCCATTCACAACTCGTATGATGATCGTAGTCAAACTCTAAGTGTTTCGTTCCCATCTTGGGAGTGCGGTGCTATAGGGGTTAACGAAAAACGGAAGTGCACCTGTACTGCAGAATTCTCTCTTCGCGACTCAAAGACCCGTTCCATGATAGAGGTAGTCCTGTTCCTCTGAAAAGATCTCTAAGTATGAAGGGGCTCCTTAGTCCATACTCGTCGGAAAGGGGCCATTTCTGAAGCATGATTCTAGTTGTGTAACTAGGCCGTGAAAAATTTATACGCGGGGTGCCCTATATATTTTCTCCAAAATCCGTTTTTTGGAGATGTCTTAAGCTCCCGAATCGAGGAACCTCAGAAACAAAAAGTGGTGAAGCTCTACCATAGCACGTGTCCAAACAAAACTTGGATGAAGAAATCCGAGTCGTGGCAGTTGGAAGCTCTGCTTGCTGATTTGCTCCAGTCAGGTGGATGAAATAGACCCAGGAACGGCTTATGCTTTCTTCGTTTTGGAGCCCTACCTGCTGATCTACTCGACCGCCGGTCTTATACCCGCAAGTGGGCGGGCTCCAGGTAAAACGTCGGGCCCTTTCATAACCACACAAAGAACATCATCGCAAAAAATGCAGTTAAAGCAACGACTTCGCAAAAGCGAACTCTTCCATTAGTCCCCCAACTACGCGGGCTACGTAGACAATTGCTTCACATCACGGGAACACCGAGGTGGCGTTAAAGGTGCACCGCCTTTCCTTTCGGAGATATTCTCCACTCGATGAGTGCTCTTTCACAACACACCCCATCCCACGAAAACCGTTCTCAGTTTTGAAAGTAACCAACAAAACAGCACAATGCCTTCTAGGTATCAAACGACGCCAAACAAAAAGCATTGAGGCCCAAAACATCGACGCATGCTCGCTATGGTGGAGGTGTCGTTACCGTATACTTCGTCCCGCTCTTCAGTTTAGGGCCTTCACATGTCAGGCCAGGCCTCAACCAACATATTGTTGGGTGAAGTACATGTGCATCCCGACGAAAGAAAGAAAACATGGCCCCTACAGGTATACAAATATCAATGCACATATTTCACAACAAGAATGATATTCCGACGATTTTGGGTTTTCTTAACGGAGGTAGCCGCCGTCACATGTTCGAAATTCAATACAAACAGAAAAGGTGCCACGTCAATACTAGCTCGCGCGTCAACCTCGCGGCGCAAACACCGTGTCATGCGTAGTTCTCCACCTGAGAACCCCCCGTCAATTCGGAAACACACGGGCGGGGGGGAAGACAGCTACATAAGCCTACCGTCGAACGCGTGTTCGGACTGAAGCCTCGTGGTCACCACCGACACCGATCACAGATGTCCCGTTTTTTACAATACTTTTTCACTGCCGTCCTTGATCTAGTCACTGCTGTAACCTCAAATGAGCATGCTACGATTTTGGTGTAAGACATGTTGGCCAAACACGGTGTCGTTGCGGAGATATTCATCGAAGGGAGCTGTCCATTCATTTCATTCAAGGGCGTCTGCACCGAGAGCAGAGGCGGGACGTCTGAGAAAAGGCGTTTTCTGGATGACCGGAGGACGTCTAAACCCAAATCGTCCGAATGTCAATGTTGTATTTTCAAAATGAGTTTTATTACATCTAAACACCGTGCGTTTCGTCCTCGGGCGTGGCCATTTCCGTTTACTAAAACAATCCCACGGTAGGAGATGCAGCAGAGAAAGATTCCGAGAAACTTCGGAGCTCCTAATATAAAAATGGGATCAACATCTCACCCAAACCGAGACGCCCAAGGCATTCGTTCGCGAAACTGGACTAACACTTTTATGTCCTGGTCCTTGAACGGGCTATACCCGTACAGTACTCATACTAACCTGACGTTCCTCACTTTTTGAGGGTGGTAGCTTATTCGGACAGGCACACCGTATGGTCCAAAAAGCGCATCCCCTACCCCGGCATGACTCGAACTCGCAACACGTTTTTGTGCCAGTCTTGTGGAGACCCCAACAACGGTGAGGTTCAGGAACAGAACGTCGCACCTGTACCACAGCATGAGTTCGATAATCATTTCGCGATATACCATATTTGTTGCGTGGTGTATACCTCTATTCTGTGGGAAGGCTCGTCGTGTTGCCTTCCAGTGTTGTTGCCTTCCAGTGTTGTTGCCTTAGCCAGCGTTCGGGGATGGTAGAAAGTTCCTTTATGTGAGCAGACTGATGCAAAAGTGGTGCTACGCCCCGTCGTAGCATGCGTATCAGTAGGACTGCCAGCTCCGCCGGATAAGCGGGAATGACGGTGAACTAGCACGGTGAACTATAGCAATGAGGACTCCTACTACATACAAATATATTTACACACAAATACGTTTAGTGTACACATTTGATTCTGACTACTAAATGTTCCCGTAATGACGATAACACCCGTTAGCCGGTCGGCTGGCCGGCCAAACGGGCAATACTTCAGGGTAAATCGACGTCCAAATAGTTTGCTGTGGACTTCAGTGCATTCGCACGTTCTGATAATCACAGCTAAAAAAAACGTTTTGTTCTTAATATGATCCTCCTCGTCGGGATACTTATCCGGGCTACACTCGAAATCCACGCACTTTATGGATATTGTCTGTTCCATACGCACAGGGTATACAGCCTGATAGCCATGCCAGCGAGCAGACGGTGGCAGAATCTACATCTGCACATGTCATGAAAGGGGTGCAGTAGAGAAGTCTGTACCACTCGCGCGACTGGTGTTTTGAGTGCGGCCTCTGCACTCGTTCTGGAGGGGTCGGGCTGTCCCGTAGACGATTTCACTAACCACGAATACCACCGTAAACCAACAATAAACGGAATACATATGTTCCCCATGGGTTTCATGGAATGTCCAAAACATCGGACGTGAAACAAGTTTAACCCCTAGCTAAGCATGAAATCTTCTACAATGATACGGTATGAGGAACGGAAGCCATAACGAACAACATACAGACATTCTGTCAAGTCATAAACAGAGTTCGAGCGATAACCTCGATCGTTTTGTCCGTCTTTGAGGCATACTTGTTGAAGAATTTTATCCAAGATCAGATGATACAGAACACATTGCCGTGGCGTAGGCCATGAACAATGCTTGGCTGATCGAGAAATATTCCAAGGACGAACACTCGTGCTCCTATCAACTAAAGCCAGACTCAAATGGGTCGTAGTCGAATTCAACACGAATAACTTTTCGTCGAGTTGTTACTGCCACCTCACTGCGTCCCGTGAAACTCGTCTCCACCGTGAAGGCTCTGACACCTCCCGGCACACCACAACCATGTAGACCAGCGCCCAGGAAACACGATGACCTGCTGACACAACAGGCATTTAACATCCAAGCCCGTCATCCAAGCAGGGTTGCAACAGAAAAGACGGAGACAACCGCCTCATGTCCCACCCTTGCCCCAACCACAAATGTGTGTAACTATATGCAATAATGTTCCCGGCCTCGCCAAGGGAAGCAGCACTGCTTCCTTGCCATAATTTAAACTTTCGTGTTCCGGTCAAAGCGTAGACAGAGCGTAGACATCACCACCACCTGACAGCTCGAGATCGACGATGGGGAACACCGCTACACGAAACATACCTACCCGACAAAGGACTCAGACAAAATATGACTGAGAATTTGGAAGAAAGTATCCAACAAGTATCCATCCCACATGCCGGAAGAGGTTCCTGGTGGAGACGAAATCCAACACCAACCGTAAACATTTTCTCGACTTCAAAAAAAACAGATGCTCCAGAAACAAGAAAACAACGCATGGGTAACGACTCGTCTTAGGGTCGAAAACCTTGAAGAACTCAGTGGAGGTGCATCCGGGGTGCGACTCTGAAGAACAACACCATTGAAACTGTGAGAAGAGATGACAACTTCTGGGAATTCTGTGTTGGGCATGGTAGGGCAACTAGAGTTCGAGATATATCAAATATATGAACCACGGCCATTCATGAAACGAGGCTGTGTACTGAACACGCCCGACGCCGACCACAGGCCGTGATTGACGCACCGGATACGGTGCACATACAACAACTACCCCATAGCCTACCTCACACACGGTGTACTGGCTCCTACTGGCGTACCTCCGTGGCCACAAGCACACCACACTCACAGGTACATGGTGCAGCATAAGTCCACAATTAAAACCGGAGGAGACGCGGGGCGACAACCAACTAATACCCTCATGGCGCTGTCAAACGCAAGGAGATGGCTCTGATTCAAGAATTTTAAGTGGGTCCCAAACACAGCCCACAGCCCGCCCTCATAAGGGGACGACCGATGTCTCGAAACAGCATCGTTTAGCACAACCCGATGGAAAAAACGCCTCACCGTGTCTCGGTTAACTGCGATGGGTCAAAAATGACGAAGTCAAATTTGTCCAAATATGAACACGCTCAGCTCTAGACAACGATACGTGTTGGCTACTTCTTGTGTGGGTACGTTCACCTCCAACCGATGTTCGATCGTGACTGGATACATATTGATCTATATTTACCACTTACTTGACCGCTTGCCGTTTAAGAGAACCTTTCTTGACATTGAGACCGTCGATGTAGTTACAACCTTCATAAGCCCTCATTAGGATACCTTGGATTCGTTGTAGGTCGTGGGGGCCTCTTTCCTCTCAATCATGTCCCAGCTTTCAACAACATTCCTAGTGCTGGTGGTGTTTCGGTCGCCTGGTTTCACGGTTTCGTCTAAGTCAGTTCCGTTTCCTCGGAAAAAGGAGCAAATCACCATCACCGCCTCTGTGATTACGGCAGCCACCATACGAACATTGGCGGCCAAAAGAACCCCTCCAAACACCTCCTGGCTGTCAGTGCTCTCATTCGAGACGTCAGCCTTGAGCACTAACCCCTGAAACATAGACATAAACACCACGACGTGAGCGACGCGGGACATCCAGGCATTCTTGCTGGACGCGTAGGGAGCAAGCGACTCTGATACCATGACGAACACAAATGCCAACACCAGCGTGACCGCCACCTGCGCTGCCGTATTGGGATAAATGAACACAACAACTCCCGTGAGCGTCACTCGGCGCGCGCATTCGACCACCTCGTAGTAGTACCGGCCCGGCTTGTATTGCTTCCAGAGGTCGGCAGTCATCTCTAGATCTGCCGACAGTTTCTTAGATTGGTGGCGCCTGCGCTGCAGAATCTCCCGATTGTTGAAGAGGATGGTGCCATAGAAAACAGGAATGCCGATGGGGTACAGGAGGATCATGAGTCCAGCGTACACCTGAGTTGTAGCGCACCAAGAGGCGACGAGGAAGAGCTGAGCTATGGTAAGGACGTGGAGGGATGAAAGCTTCCGTGTTGGCAGTGAGAGAGCAATACGTTCGTCCTACAACAGACCGGTCGACGTTAAAGCAAAGAATGCCGTCGTCCCGAGTTAACCTCTGGACCACGAGCTGTAGAAATTCTGTTGAAGGGTTTGGTGCCGGAAAGGGACAATATTATTCGCTTTAAAACGACTTTGTTGTCCATAACGAGGTCGAATCCTGGCTATATCTGAACGTCCTATCTACGGCCCAAGTTTAACTTCAACATTTATTCAATTTATATCGAAATATATTTATATCGTACTCCTCAGGTACTATAGTCAAGGACGGACCTTGAGAGCCTTGTGCTTGGCGGTAGTACACTCAATGCTGTAGTCCGCGCGCAGGTACTGCTTGTCGTCCTCCAGGGTTTCACAGTCAAACACTCGGAACACCATTGAGGAGACGGATGAGTAAATGAGAAACGTCATCAGCAAAACCATGGAGAAGTGCTTCCGCCGAGCTGCCTGGAGGTCATCTTGGGAAGCACGACTCCTTTGCGCTGCCACGCGGAACGATACGCCCAACAAGCCAAGTGCAATCAGCGGTCCCAAGGTAAAGAAGAAGAGGCGATCGTGGAAGTCGGTCTTCGCCATGCAACCAGCAGAGAGCACCAGCCCTAAGTCGAGGCTGACCAAAGAAGATATTCCGTCCAAGAACTGGCCATACACGCCAGCGTATGTGACGTTGGCCACAGCATCAAACTGGAAGGGTTGCATGGTAGCATTATCAAGGACGGCATTCAAAGGCGGGTTGTCACACGTCCAATATACGTATATGCATGCGAACGCACATCGACCTACTTCTACTGACTTTGGAACCAATTCGCTAATGAGCGAGGTCTGGACAAAAACACACACAGCAGTGGGCACAACGCCGACCTCCCGATGGCAAGGATACGGCTTGAGCGCTCCCCAACCACCGCACGCTATCCGAAAGTACAACCGGATGTTAGTTTTGTTACTGATCCATCCATACGAGCTCACCTGCGTCAATATTTGCCACGCAACAACGACAGTCTTCAGGCCCTGCAACGGAAGCGTGTGTAACAGGTGCCTGAGACGCGTTTTCGTTGTGTCACTGGTGTTAGACGCCAGATGAAAGATGGCAGCAAGAAGGGCCACCAAGGCGGCTAGCAAAACAACGACCGTGAACGCAATGTCCTCGCCGCTTGAACACTTACTGCAAGTGTATGCTAACGTCGGGGCGTAGTCATCCTTGCATATGGCACAGTCTGTGGGGGGGAAGATTGTAACGGTTGAAACGGGCAGGACAGAACAGAGGGAAAACGTCGGGACAGAGGTTCTTAAGCCTTACCGCACTTTCCGGTAACTGAAAAATACTATATACATGATCTTCGAATACAGTGCGGGTGAAGGCCAACCATGGAGACAGTCATGTTGAAATTGGTAAGGGAATAGATGTCGTCAATCCAACACGTCGTTTGAATGAACCAGCTCACATGGACCCTTGTACCCCTCGGCACAGTACGCCGCGTTTCCGGTGATGCCTCCGCGACACGCATCCTCATTCCAGCACGGTCGGATGGTCGCTGTACCGGGAGTTGCACGCCAATATCGTGATGAAATGTTGAGTTTCTCCAGGGTGATCGACACCCCATCACTATCGACCCCTGTACTCTCTGTGTTATCGAGAGCTACGATGCACTGCTGGGTACCGTTTCCATCAACCAGGCAGCGTCCACTGCAAATGTCGCATCCCTCGCAAACGCTGTAGTAGTAGGCTTCAGAATCCTGGGTCGGGTTTCCCTGCCAGGCCGTGCTCGTGGGGGGTACAGAAAGTATCAAGCGCGGGGTGTAGAACTGATAACAGGCGCAGTTGACCGTCGCTACCAGTTATTCCGTCAACACACGAAAATGTGGTATTTTACGCATGCACCCATCTGCGAAATAAAGCTGTCACAACGTACATTTTCAGAGTCTTATCTGGAGGTGTGGCGGTGGCAAATAGGGCCATTACTCGATCTTCGACGAAGCTCAGGAAAATACACCAGTTGCACACTCCCAACTGCGCGCGGTGATGAGGTTGCTAACCAAGTACCACTGCAGCATCTCGCACTGTCCAACGTACGCGATTGCCCCATAGGCGGTTGTGTCAACGTCGTCAGCTAAGCTGTCACGTCGTGGCATCGCCATCTCTGCCCCATTCTGGTTCCACTCTTGACGCAGGGTGACTGCCTACCGACGGATCAGGTCCGCGAGGTGAAACTGCTAGACCATACGCTAGACACCAACATACAGGTCGCTCGGGTGATACTACAGCGCCTGAATATGAACACAGAAATCAATATGTCGCGCAACGTACCTCAACGGTGTAGTTTAAGAACGTGCCTGGAGCACAGAGCAAGCCGTTGTTCGAGAACGCTGTATCGAACACGGACAGGGTACCAACGTTCGACACGGCCGGCCCTGCGTCCTCCGCACCGTTCCCCACGAAGTCGCAGCTTGATATGTTAGTCGTTCCCGCAACCTTTAACGCTCCTCCTATTCTCACGGCAGTGTTATCCTTGAAAACGGTGTTGACGAACTTATCTGTGCCAGATGTGCTTTCCATTGCGCCACCGCTTGCGGACGCCCAGTTGCCCTCAAACGTGCAGTTATCGTACGTAGTAGGGAACATTCCTTTACCCTCATCGACTACTGGCGCATTACCTACGGAGTACACGGCTCCGCCATTCAAAGCGTAGTTGGACATGAAGCTTGCCCCCGTCCAAATCAGGCCATTGTTTACGTTTGCCTGATACACTGCGCCTCCCAGGATGGTAGCAACGTTCCCGCTCAGCAACAACACGTTGCCCACGGGTCCTAGATCGACCGATGTGATGCCAACAAGCGCTATCGCACCCCCGTTTGTGTTGGCCGTATTCTTGGAGAAGGTAGTCCGTCCACTCCAGACCATGCTCGTTGATCCTTGTGCGTAAACTGCACCCCCATCAGAATCGACGGAGTTGTTTGTAAAGGTTGTCGTCCCGTTCCAAGAAATTCTCGAATCGGCGACGAATATTGCCCCACCACTCCCAACAACAATGCCCCTCGCAAAATACACTCGGTTGTTAAGAAAACGTGTTTGGCCCGTCCAGGACACACTTGAGGATCTCACAGTGTGCATGGCTCCACCGGAAATTTCTCCAACGTTGTCCAAGACGCTGGTTTCCCCCCGCCATGACACGTTTGATCCGGCGACATGAAGCGCTCCTCCCGTGCCGCCATAGCCTCCGTTAAATGTCGTATCTCCCTGCCACGAGAGCACGGAGTCTTCGACTTGGACTGTACCGCCACTTTCAAGGCCCGCGAGGAGTTTGCTGTTTTCAAACGATGTCACGCCGCTCCACGAAATATCGGAACACCTTGCCAAGATAGTACCACCGTAATACGATGCTGAGTTGCCCACAAAATATGTTTCGCCTCTCCATGAAACGACGCTGGCATTCGAGTACAACGCCCCGCCGCCGATACTGGCGGAGTTTTTGTTGAAAATGGTATTGCCGCTCCAAGACAGACTCGCACCATTCAAGGCTTGAACCGCCCCTCCGTATACAACTGTCGCATTGTTGCCTTTGAACGAAGTATCGCCAGTCCAAGATGCACGGGCTTCCAGAACGCTTACGGCACCCCCATTCCAAGCGGTGTTGTAATTGAAAGTGATGTTTCCATGGAATGACACAACCGCCTCAATGCCGGCAGCTGCAACTGCACCACCACTGCTGCTGTAATCGTCCCAAACGTTTTTGGTGCCGTAGCCGTTCTCTAAACCCACATTAGTTATCGATAGGAAAGAGTTATAGACCGTGAATAGCTGGGTAGTGCCTCCACCATCCACGATGGCATCTATTCCGACTCCAGTAATGGACACAGTAGAGCCGTCGGACAGCGCAATTGTCGTCTCAACGATAACCGTGCCTTCCCAGAAGACGTCGAAGATACCCCCTCCTGAGCAATTGACGACCGTCGCGAGATCCCTGGCTTCCTCCGTAGTCGTGACGTTTAGTGACTGGGCAGCAATCGGGCAAGTGATGCTTACGGCGCCTCCGATTGCCCCGAGGAAAATTGCGGTGAACGTCCTCCATCTAGCGTGCGAACGACGCGCCATTAGACCTGGTTGTTCCCCACCCAAGGCGTAGTTGGCCCAAACACAACATTTGCCGCACAGGTGCCGCGTACATAGCGGAGGGAGAGACGCAAAATCAGTCGATTTCAATAGAAACAAGGACTCTCGCTTAGGTTCGTGTATAATATCCTGACGAGGCTGGGATTGGCCTAGAGTGTGGGCCGTATTGACGGCAACAGTGGTGATGAGAAGTGTTGACCACGCAGTATATCGGGCGCGAGCTTCTGTGCGATAAGAACATACGTTTGACCGTCAAAGGCCAACGAAAAGGGCAGTCCTGTGATGGTGCAACAGATACACGGTTACCTCGATTACACCTTCGAGGCAATTGGCCGTCGAAGTCGGCATATGATCGGAGAATCCGCGGAAAAAAACAGACAGGTCATTTGTCGAATTCTTTCTTGGCTTTGATTACGTCACGAACCAACGACATGCGCTCCAGATAGGATCCAAAAAAATAGCGTTCGGACAAACGGCGTCCTAGTTTGACATCTTAGGGGTGTTCGGAGAGGTAAGCGGTGAATACATATATATTACGAATACACAGCGGCACTGGTCAGAAAGCAACATGTATAGGACGATGATTGCATAGGCAGCTATATGCGTACGTTTGGTGGGATTTGGTTTTGTCGACGAACTTAACCTTGAAGGAGGACGCCAGCTGTGACAACATTTCACCTTTATTGCGCCGTGATATTGACTGGAAAATGATTAGTGAGATAACATGCTGAACAGCGGAAACAAAAAACTTTTGGGGTGCAATTGCGCTGTTGAATCAACATTTACCGTAACCGGTTGCAGGTCTCGGATCGAGTTTGATTTCATACCGCAATAAATAATCACAACCTCGATGTGATCTCGTGCCTGTAGCACGGAGGTTGTTGAGTGTACGAGGTGTAGAATACGGTTAAGGGTGAGGGTCTGGGAGTACCTAGAGATATCTGGCAGACATCTCGTTGGGACATGAAATGGGCGAGAGAGACGGTGTTCAAAAATAGCGTGATTCGGTCGAGTGCGTGACGATTTCTTTTTTTGGTGCATGAGAAATATTTTTCGGAAACGGGAAACGACAAGAACAATACGTTGTCTGTTGTTCATAGAGATAGTTCGGCGTTATGGTTCATAGGTAGTTTTGGAAGAATACGTATGGTACGTAGCTTTCATCGGCAGCAGCAGCTGGCCTTGTTTGAGTGATCGCGCTTGTAGAGGTACAAAATGGATTCCGCACGGGACAGTGAATGCCGACTGCAAGAAAACGCGAACAGACAGAGCTGTTGTTTACAACTGGCCAGTGGTCGCTCACTGGACCAGATAATTGGTGATTTATCGCTTGTCGAGGTCATCGGTAGACGGCGAAACGAGGAAATAGCGAGAGCAACAAGCAATATCGAAGGCGAAGCTCTTCATACGAGGCGCAGGAAGCAAGCGCGGAAGCGTCGACAATGGGCCTCACCTTGACCGGTATGATATTGCGTGTAGATAGGGTTTGTTCTTTGTCTCCTCAATCACCGATACAGGTGGGCCGAGAGCGTGTGTATGATTGGAAACTGGTTGAGCGAGTTGTGTTTCTTGTGCAGAAACTAACGAAAACAAAACAAAAACGGGGAAATAGTGAAAAAAAAACACCATGACGAACAACATGCGCATCACAGATGGTGGCAACCAGATATTATCGGACTCTCCCCCCGATCGAGGCAGAGATGCGATGATGCTCGTGATCGTGAAGGGAATCGTGACTGGTCGTACTGTCTGCGGCCTTGGCGTGGGTTCACATGCAAATTTCGAGTACATATGATATATCGTGTCACATTTGGGCAGTTCATCCGGTGAAAAATGAAAAATCTTGGTGCCAAAAATGTACTTGAATGCATCGTACATAGCATAGTAGTGTGCTTGACCTCAAGGACAGACAGAAACGTGCGTTGGATTGCTGTCTTGGTTGAAACGTACATGGTGTGTTTGAACACAAGGACCCGCCGGCAAGAGCGGTGCATTACTGTACTGTTGGTTGAAACGTCGGCGATATTATCGCAATTCGATCACATGTAGTCTTAAGAAAAATCGAGAGGTTACAGCAGCAGGCGGTTGGTGTGTAAACTGAATATGACTTCACGTCGCGGCGGGTGAAGACTAATTCACATATTCTGTAACTTTGCCACAAAAACACCGGTCCACATTACTGCTGTTGTGTAGATAGTGATGTCACACTATACCTATTGTTGCAATGGAGTCCAAACGTTGCGGCAAAGCGTCGAAAAACTTTGCACGTGTAACGTTATCGTCCATGCCGAGCAACTGAAAAATTATTGCTTGTAGCTATCAGATTATCGCGTTTTCGCGGTGGGGTGCAGACTAAAAATTCAGATCGACGTGTACGCGCACAATATATATTATTATAAAAATTGAAATACACTCCAGCTGTGAGATCGAATATTTTGTCGAAACTCATCTTTGCAAGCGGTGGATGATACTCCGATCGCGCGTATTACGGGTTGTGTGTCCTCATTAATGATATAGGTCGACGACTCCCCTTGCAACTACAGTGTAGCTATCAGGGTCAACAGGGTGGTGTTAAGCAGTCTGTGCGCGGAAACTATAAAACCCGTTTCTGAGGGGGACAAAATCTGACAGCTGTGGAAAGAAATGCATCAGTTTTTCACGTAAATCCTGTGAGTCGAATGACCGGTGAGGGGAGGGCAGCGTTTTTAAGGACGTGGGGGCCTGATCTTGATCAAAATGGGGCGCGAGGGGGGGGGGGGGCGGGGGAGGGGACGGATGGGGCAGGTCCAATTTGTGCGTGGAAACTATAAATATTTCTTGTGGGGAGGGGGGGGGAATACGGCGGGGGGTGGCGTGGTCGGGGGGAAAGGGCTTTGGATCGCATAGATATAGGGGTTTGCTATACGCGTGGTGCTAGGTCTAGGCGATGGTGCGGGTGGTGGCGAAAGAGGGGGCGTTGGGGGCGGGGGTGGGTGGGAATTGCACAGCGGCATGGACGGCTCTGAAACGATAACGAGGCGATATTCAGGGCGTGGAAGTGTTTATTACTCTGGCGGATATCGATATTAGCTGGGGCGATTAAGCAGGAGGAAGCGAGCTAAGAATAGAATAGAGCGGGGGGGGTGGGGGGCGGCCGAGGGTTTTCAGGAGCTTTAGGTCACATATAATGTAAATACACTCCAGCTATGAAATCAAGGGTTTGGTCGATACTGATGTTCGCAACATCGTGTGTGATCCTCCGATCGCGCGTACTAATCATACATGTAGGGGCTTGCTTTACGCGCGGTGCTGGGTCTAGGCGATCGTGCGGGGTGTGGGGAAGGAGGGGGCGTTGGAGGGCGGGAGGGGGGATGAATGAAAGCTACGTCATTGATGGCTAGAAAGATAATGACGTGATATCAATTGCTTAGAAATGTTTTGTATTCAGGCCGATTAAGATTGTTAGTGGGGCGTTTGAACGAACTGGGCGGGGAACAAAGGGGGCGGGGGCGGGGGGGGGGGGCGGAGATGAGTTGGAGCTACGGCATGGATGGCTAGATGGATAATGATATGGTATCAACTGGCTGGTAGTGTATACTACTCTGGTAGGTTTTGACTTCATGTGGGGCGTTTGAACAAGAGAGATCCACCCCCCACCCCAACCCATCCCAACCCCACCGCCTCCAACACTCCACCCTCTCTTTACTCACTGATTGTACGACTTACCCCAGGATATACACGATAAACTGATGTATTATTTCCAAAAATGTCACATTTATCCCCTCGAAATAATGTATAGTTTCCAGGCACATATCGAGCTGCCCCCCCCCCCCCCCCCCCCCCGCCCCCAATAATATACTGGTGCCAAAACCGTCAGATTTATCCCCTCGAAAGGATTTATAGCTTACATGCACAAATTGCCCCTTCCCCCCCCCCCCCCCCGCCCCCCTCCAAACCCGCTGGCTTTTGATCAAAAGCAGGCCCCCCCTTTCCCTTCACAGCTGTCAGATTTTGTCCTCCTCAGAAACGGGTTTTATAGTTTCCGCGCACAGACTGACTAAAATCATCCTGTTGACCCTGATAGCTACACTGTAGCTGTAAGGGGAGTCGCCGACCTATATCCTTAATGAGGACACACAACTCGTAATGCGCGCGATCGGAGTATCACACACAGCTTGCAAAGATGAGTTTCGACGAAATCTTCGATCTCACAGCTGGAGTGTATTTTAATTTTTATAATATATCTTGAACACAGGTGACTCGCATGCCGTTGTATGCCGAAAATAGACGAGTGGCGTAAGGATCAATTGTCGTAGTGGCGTCAAGAAAGATGCGTAGGACCCTGTCGTCCAATTGGGATTCAAAAAAGTGTGGGCCGTGCAAGAGCCGTTGCACCTTCAAACAACGGTCCGACACAGAGGTGGTGCACGGCAACGAATATCTTGTCACGTTTCGACCACAATGGGCAACCTAGTCTTTTGCTTGAGTGCATGCAGTTGTACTTACTCGAAACGTGCAACGTTGTAAATTGAGTTGCCGAGTGACACAAACTGAATAACGCTTCTCCCGACATATTGACTGCACAGGCGAAGCTCGAGGAACATGTTGTCCAAAATGGAGAACGCACCCTTCTACTCAAGAGAGAAGACGTTCACCATCGGAGCGACGACGATGATAGCGCCTTTTGCTCAGTTACTTTTTGCGTGACGAGGCTGTTGGAAAAACCAAAAATCATTCGAAATCATTAGTATGTTTTTAGGAATACTCTAATGTTTTTCTGTGTACATGGCGCATGAGATATATTTGGTGGGGTGATTTTTGTTTTTAACGAAATCTTTGTTTTTGGTAAGGCGTCGGGTTCCTCGCGTTAATACGCTTAACCCATTTCCAACTCTGTTTTTTTTTCCTATTTTTACTCCAAAGAGTAGTATGTCCCCATGTCGAGAATGCGGTGCTAAACGGCCAAAAAATACAATCCGGTGCACCTGTGTACCGTAGCATTCGCCGTTGTGGTATAAAACAAAACATAGATGCATATACGAGTCAGTTGCAGTTGGAAGCCCTGCCTACTTAGTCGCTCCAGTCAAGTGGGCGAAGTGCGGGCGATCGAACATCTTACGTTTTCTTTGTTTATAAACACTACCTCCTGGATATCTGTGTCGCCCGCGTGTCTCACTCGCGCGGTGGCGGGTTTCCAGGAGAAAAACACGAGCTCTCTGTCAAAATCACAAAGGATCGCCTCGTAATAAATGCACAGCAAAAGCAACTTGCTCGACAAGAAAACTCTTCAAGTAGCCACCCATCTTCGGCTGCTCAGCGAATTGCCTCATGAGAACACGGACACCGCGCGGTAAAGGCGTACCACGTCTTCATGGAGAATCCTTTAGGATTTGAGGGCTGGTATTTGTTTTCAAATTAACGTGCATGAAAACCGCGCGAATTAACATGGTATGTATATCAAAGCGAAGAGTAAATATTTTTTTTCACTAAAGACTTGAAACTTCGTTCCTCGGTGGAGGTATCAAGTCATAAACATGCTGCTGGAAACATGCTATCTGGCTATCGTCAAATGCGCGTTTGTTCGGAATCAAGCATCAAGAGGGAAGAGCGGACTCTGAGCGCGGATGCCCGGGTTGTCGATATTTTTCCTGCCGTTCGAGCTCATGTCTCCTAACATCACGGCAATGGCGCGTGCTTCGATAGGTGCAGCACATTTTGGGCGAACATGGTTTCGTTAAGCGGCTCCTCATCGTAATAAGCTTCCCAATATCCTGTACGGGCGCCTGCTACGATTATGCTTGAGGTAGTGGTTCGGGGAAAAGTCATTTTCTGAATGACCGGAGGACTCTTTAACCCCAAGTCGTAAGGATCTTCTTGTTTGGCAAAAACATTGTTTCTTATACCCAGACCGTGCGCGTTTCGTCCTTCGACGTCGACCTCTTCCCTTTACTCAAAACCAGTTTTTGTGTCATCCCTGAAGCTCCTCACGTGGGCGAGGTTCAGGAACCAAAACGGTGCATCTGTACCGCAGCAGGTGTTGGATCACGTTTTCGTGATATATCAAATTTTTTGTGGCATACCTCTGTTCAGTAGGAAGGTTCGTGGGGTTTCCCTCCGGTGTTGTTGTCTACGCCATTGTTCCGGCCGGGTACAGAGCTCACTATGTCAGGAGCCCGTTAAAAAGCTGGTGCTCGCCCGTCGTGGCATGCGTATAAACAGGGCGGCGAGCCCCGCTGGATAACAGGTGATGACGGTCAATTAGTACGAACGACGAAAATACTCAGGGTCTCTACTGTACAAATAGAAACCTCTAGTCTTTAACTCCACTGATTCAAGCGCTACCTTTAACTCTGACTACACCTTATCGTGAAAATAATGATGTTACGCGTTCGCCGGTCGACCAGCTCAGCCACACGAAAACACTCCCATTGTAAACTGTTTTTTTTTTTCAAGTCAACTTTACAGGGTATAATGCGTGGTAATACTGTAATATGGACTATGCCATCTATTAGTATCAGTTTGATTCATAGCCATTGTCTTGAGTACACTTAGTAACTTAATCTAGATTCAGAGATCTGCAATATGCGGGGAAAATCACGGGTTTTTACTTCCCGTCGGTATGTTGAATGTTCAAGTTGTTCCTAAGTTCGCATCATAAGTATCGCGGAATGTAGCAGGGAATGTTGCAAGGAACTTTACTAGAGGACGGTGTGTCGGTAAGTACAACTACTCGTAGAGTACATCTGTCCGTAACGTGGGCATTGTGCCGTATTGATCAGGTGACGGTCGGCCCCACCTTGATCACTCCCTACACCTCTTTTCTTTATCTTAAATCTCCTTCGGCTCCATGTATTGGCACATTTTGAGAGCCAATTTCCAACTATCTACTTTCTTCTTCACAACTGATCTCACCACACACTTTGGTGGCACCTCTGCAACTCTCAGCACTGAGACAGAGCCTCATAACGTGTCAGAGTTTCAGGTTATGAGCCTCGCGCATTGATCTACGTATCTTCTGGCACCACGCAACGGCGTCCTGCTTAAGTCGCCAGGCGTTTCCGATAAGTTCCTGGAAGGATCTGCATTTCATCAAGTGTGGAGGACTTTGAGAGTATTCTTCAAGTAGCGAGACCAGCCTCGACACAGCATAGGCATCGCATCTACGAGTACATCAAGTATATTTCAGCGATATTCGAGAGAAGAGACTGCTTTCACGCTTTCTGCAAGAAGCAGGTAGAAACACTGGTAGGGCAATATCACGCGTGTATCAGGTTGAGAGCCCGGGTTCGCAAGCGCTATCGGACGCGCGAAGTCGTCATTTCAACCGATTCTTCAAGCCACCATGTTGTACGAAGTACGTGAAATAATTTGTCCTCGTGCAATATTTAGACAAAAAGACCAACAGCTGCAAATGTGCAGCATGGTCGTAGGCGAATCAGCCCAAACGAGGCATATATAATCTCTCGCCGCTTTAACGCTTGATTACAAACTAAAAGCATGGGACCCAGACAAGGAGATAATTCTCACGCATCTGATTGAAGTTTCCAAGGTTCACGTGTGTACCAGACTCGAACAAACAGAGCACTAGACTATATTTCCACGCAGCATTTTTTATCTAGTTTCGTCACGTAGACAAAATAATTCAAACTCGATCGTGCGTCATTCCGGGAGCTTTGATACTACTCTGTAAAGGCGACCATAAACCAAAGCCGAACATATTCGTCCTCGCCCAATTATGGCGAAACGACCTGCCCGAGCTGTATCATGCTGCCAGGACGTTGGCGAATCAGGCACGGAGTCTGGCAAGGAGGAAACCCCGCCGGCAGATATAGTTGTAACGTCACAGCTTTGCTGCAGTTTTTATCCGCCCAAGCTGCATAGAGCAATGTATCATGCGCAGAACAAACCAACACGGCAATATCACGCTGACTGTTCAACGGGCGGGGCAAAAAGCGGCTAATGCCGTTTCTCGTTGAGGCCCATTTCATGGACAATTCTACATCACGAGTAGTGCTGCATGTAGTACTACCACCAACAACAACACGTCATCAACTACTCTAAATACATCGGACCGTGAAGGCATAGGCGACCTGATGTATTCGTATAAATGAAGTATCTATCACTTCATGGAATATCGCCATCTACAACAAAGGCTACCACTCCATCGGCCACAACGACGTCATGTCGATCTCCATTGCTGTGTCAAGCACGCGCGGTGAAAACGGACCGTATTTACGAGTACCTGCAGCATCTTACAGGCAAGGAATCGAAAAATGATTGATGGTCCGGTCCAAAGTCACGTTTTCGCGCATAGAGATACTAAATCTTCGCCACCCGAAATCCGGGACAGTTCCTGCTCGACGACATCATCATCGCAGATTATCCGCAAATGCATGGCAGCTAGCCTCTGCAGCCCGTTCCGTACCAGCTACTTGGATCGCGATCTACAAACACAGCTTGAACAGCACTGCCGCAGCCAAGGTAAAACTATCAAAAACAAGGACATTGCAATATGGTTGTAGTATTTATCAATGGGTACTGGGGACCCATTAGTTGCCCCGTTTTTGTTAGCGTTTCAATCCACGGGGCCGGCAACTGCATCTGGGGCTGCACTCCTCGGGCGGCACAGGGGCGCAATGACGGCGAAAGGACAAGATACCATTAGTCTTGATCAGGTCTGCGTCTCCGTCAACATCGACCATCGCCAATCAACATCATCATCATCATCATCATCATCATCATCATCATCATCATCATCATCATCACCAAAACCATTCTCGTCGCCAACAGAATCTTCGGCATCTACCCAAGTTCTTCTTCTTCAGGTAGGAAGGCACAAGCACAACGAACCTTTGGGCACAAACAGCAGCAGCAACAGCAACAGCATTACGAACGCGAGCTAGATTTTGCCTTTGCATAATTTCGTTGTTTTATTGTGTTGGGGGGTGTATCATTTCTGCTTGACATTGGGGCTTTGGGCTTTATTTTCAGTGTACGTACCGGTAGTAGTAGCTTGGTTCGTATTCATCAACACGGGTAATACTTGTACTACCCTAATGGTACTGCTTTACGGCACGGCATGCATCTTTTCTGCACTCGATTTCCGTCGACATGTTTTTTCAGTTAGTTTGTTTGTTTTTGCGGTCTCGTCAATTACTGTGGTATCTTCAAAGAGTGCAAGAAACACGCATCATGAAGCCCATACAAAGCATGGCTACGGACTCGACTTTCGAGATATTTCTTCCGCTCCTCAGCAGCTTTTCCTTTTCGGGGTATTAACAGCAGCTTCGTCAACTAGAAAACATGGCTGAATTTCAACGACTGATGGTTTTTATTAGGTCGCATAAACGTAATGCACCATTATTTTGCGTGAACTGTAGTCAACAATTGCAGTAGTGTCACCTTTGTTCTACTAGTTTCTTATCAAAATAAAAATACACTCTAGCTGTAAGATCGAAGATTTCATCGGAATTCATCTTTGCAAGCTGTGTGTGATACTCCGATCGCGCGTATTACGGGTTGCGTGTCCTCTCGTTGAGGATAAAGGTCGGCGACTCACCTTGCAACTACAGTGTAGCTATCAGGATCAACATGATGATGATAGTCAGTCTATGCGCGGAAACTACAAAACCAGTTTTGGAGGGGGACCAAATCTGACAGCTAGCTGTGGAAGGAAATGCATCGGATTATCATGTGAATCCTGTGAGTGAGTCGAATAACCGGCGAGGGGAGGCGAAGTTTTTAACGAGGCCTGGCTTTGATTAAGAGGGAGCACGGGGGGCGACCAGCGGGGCAGCTCAATCTTTGTGTAAAAACTATAAATCCTTTATGTGGATACGTCTGACGGTTTTGGAAAGAATGCATCAGTTGAACATGTATATCCTGTAAGTCGTACGAACAGTGAGGACAGGGCAGAGCGTTCGAGGGCGTGGGGGGGGGGAGGGGGGGGGGGGGGGGGGGGGGGGGGCGAAAGGGATTTTTAAACAACATCTTTAGGTACGAGTAGTATTCCGTAGTTAATGCTATCACCATATGCTCACATATTGTACGTGGTAAATGCATAGTGCAGTATGGCACTGATGACATCAGGTAAGCCCACAATTATCTGTATGCGGTACGTGTGCAGAGTGCAGTGTAGCGCTGGACACATAGTAAGTCCACAACTTTCTGTATATGGTAGGTGTGCACAGTGAAGTGTGGCGCTGGACGCATGGTAAGCCCACGATTTCGATTTTTTTCGATTTCCTTTTTTCTCTATTATTGGATTGAGAGGGCGTAGCAATAGAACAACACGTACGTTCCGACGTTTTCGTTTATTAGGGTACAATTCGCTGATCATCAAAACAGCATCGAGAGTAAAGCTTCTGTGATGCGACTACAGTCACAGCCTATTACCGTCCTATCTGCATTCATAGAGCTTTTGTTCGAGTACGTACGTGCATACATAAAACTGAACAATACGCATTTCCACCCAGTTGTACAAGCGTCCAAAGTTGTCTTTTTCTTCGGTTTGTAGCTCTGGGCATAAATTCAGGGGGGTGTTGAACACCTAGAAGACTGGTTTGCGCTTCTTCTCTAGGGTATTTATCGCTGTTAAATACACCACACCCATCACAGTACATGCTCGCGTTCCGATAGCTTAAGGCAAAAACGGGTTCCCACCAACTGTCCTCCTCCGTCAAAGGTAACTCGCCTAGTTACCCTCGCTAAACGCACCCTTGTGTACTAGATCTTATCTCTGCCATACACAGGATATCGGACTTGGTCGTCATGCCAGCGAGCAAACGGCGGCAGTCTCTACTTCTGCCCGTGGTACGGTAGGAGTGTAGGGGAAAGTGTCATTCGCTCGAGTGGCCCTATAACGCGTCCAGGAAATGAACCCAACCCATATATGGTTGCCGCAGAAGGCATCGGTCAACGCGCGCTACGATAAATCATTTTTGGATGGCATGCTCTCTAGCCGAGGCATTTCGGAAGGAGACCTGTCTGCGGCTTACAGTCATACTGAACATGTCGTAAGCCGTGTCATAGTTCTTCGGGGTGCGTCCTCATTTCCGCTCCACTGGTACATGCTATCGAAGAGGAGTCACTTACAGCGCTTGACATTTCAGTGGTTGAGGTCGACTGGCGCGGCTATCTGCCCCATTTGTTTTTCAGTTTGTGCTACGGCGTATGCATCTCTGACGCATGTGGAATGCTGCGTTAGGTTAACGAAGCGAAGGTAAAGCACTTTAAGGACCGTTCCTAATGGGGAAAACAATGTCAAAAGATTTTATGGGTGTGACAGAAACACATCGCGAATCCTGTCATTTCATTCCTGACGGTTAAGCATGAGAGATATGTCACGTTTCATTACATTCAACTCTCAAAACGCGACAAACTATTCCGCGTGTCCAATGGGCGGTCGCATCGTCCGTTGCACCTCGTCTTTGGTCCCAGTCGGCATAGTAATGAAGGGTCTGCGATACCCCGTATATGCCCTCGCCAGCCTTCAATATCATTCCTCCATGGGGAGTATCGCACACAGCTTGCAAACATGAGTTTCGACAAAATCCTCGATAACACAGCCGGAGTGCAATTTCATGTTATATTATAAATGTCATGATTCGTGACTATTTTTGTCACACGTCGCAGTGAGGGGGAATTTTAGGATAATTCCTCCTGACTAAAATGGTTTTCTTTTGGTTGAAATATTTTGATAGTTCGGAACGGCCCTAAATATAAGTCCGTCAATAAGAACGACATAGAGAGACCCGTGCGCGAGTGACTTCAATCGGATGCGAAAATAGGATTATCCTGGAAACAGTGGATAACCCCGGTCTTCAGTCAGTGTTTGCGTCTGAGGTGTAGAGCTGATCACAAGCAGGAATCCTCCGATGACCACACGTCGACCGCTTCTGCGAAAACGACGTTTGTCGCTGCACCCCAGGATTGTGAGAGGTGCTGCTATGTGTCTTTATTCAACGGTATATACTGAACGTTGACTTTTGGTTTGACCGGTATAAAGTTTCTAATCGCACATTTTGTTTTGTACACCAAAAATATGAGAACCGCAGGAAGCCGATTTCAACAAACCCATCGTCTACAAACGCGGGCCTGGTCACGTCTGCACATGAGGCGAACCGTCACGTATTGTATACAGCCACCGAGATGTAGAGGTCATGGTGACCTTGTTGTGTGCTTTTCTTACGGCGGAAGTTTGCTTCTAGTTATCGAAATCGATATTCTGATAAAGCTTGACCTGACGCGTTTCGATTTTCCGCTCGGAGACAGCACACCTAGTCGATTGAGGGATTTCGCATGTCGTATAGAGATAACCGAACGCCCGGTTCCAAGAACATGTTTACTATATTGCCCCCGTGTATTACAATTAGCAAACGTAAAGTACTGCTGAACATGATGGTGTGTCCTTCCCCAGTGTCCAACTTATTGACCAAATCGTCAATAAATTATCAGGAAACGCGACATACGGTGCGTTTCTGTGGACCGAGAACCGCAGGCATGCGGAGTTTCCCGGAAATTCAGCCTCTGCACTCCTTCCGAAAGTGGGCTGTCCCGTAGACGCCTGCCGTAACACAAAATGATCGCCACCAGCCAATAACCCATCTTTCCACCCGGTTAAATGAAGATCTAGTTTCTCGGAGCTTTGCATGGCATAGCCAAAGCATCGTAAGTGGGGTCCCAGCTGACCGCCTTTAGAAATAGGAAAGTATTGTTTGATGATACCGTGTGCAAAACGCAAGCAAAAAATAACAACACAAACGCATTCCGTGAAAACATCAAAAGAGTTTCGAGCGACAACCTCAGTCGTTCTGCCCGATTTCGAGGCATGATCGATAGGTAACTTTAGCCAACATCAGGTGATCCAGACCATGACAGCGGCGTAGGCCATGAACCATAGGTAACGATTCGAGGAACACTCCGAGGCCGCAACCTCGAGATATAACAACAAAATAAATAAATGCAGATGTTAATGGGTCGTAATCGAATTCAGCACGTTTGGATTTTTGTCGAAATGCCACTGTCACCTTACGACTTCACGTGGAACTCGCCGCCACCGTTAAGACCCTGGCACCTTTCGGTAAACTACGATAATGCAAACCAGCGCCGGTAAAGCACACCTTTCCTACACAACACGCATTTAACGCCGAAGCCCGTCATCCACGCCGAGTATCAAAAAAATAATATTGACGAAACGGCTTGGTGTCTCATCCGTGGCCCAACCACCAAATATATTCCCCGTCACGCCAGAAGACGAAGAACTGATTTGTTTGCGTATGTTGATATGCTGTTTTTTTAATCAAGCGCAGACCCCACAAGCCTTGAACATCACCTGTCTCCTCTCGATTATGGAGAAGGTCGTCATCCGAAAAGTTTCTGATCCGATATGGGACCCCGGAAAAAAAACGACTAATGTATACGAAGAAAATACGAAGTATATAAAACCGCGGGAAGAAAACCTAACACTCGTACCAACGACATTTATTTCTGGAAAGGACGAACTCCAACACCAACCCAGAAACATTTTCTTGACGCGGACAAACCATGATGCTCCAGAAACAAGAGTGAAACGCATGGATGGGTACCGACTTGTCTAGGGTAGACAACGCTGAACAGTCCAATGCAAGTGCATCCAAGATCACTCGTGAGGGCAACACCGTTGAAACTGAGCAAAAAACATGGATGGCAACACGTGGGATCTCTGTGTGCGATATGGTAGGGTAATACCAGAGTCTAAGTTATACGAAACACATGATCCACCGTCATTCATGAAATAAGGAGATACCCCGAACATGTCCCCTTCCGATTTCCGCCGCAGGTTGACGCGCGGGGTGTTGCGCATACACAACAATTACCAAGCTCTACCCTACACGCGACGAACTGGCCTCCACTGGCGTCCCCGCGAGATCAGAAACACATCACACCCACACGTACATTGCGCAGCATGACGGCACGATTCAAAGCGGAGAAGACATAAGCCGGCTACCAACAGACACTCCAGCTGCCCCCTCACACGCACGAAGGTGTCTCTCTTTTAACCATCAGCTGTCTGCCAGACCCAGACCATTGCCCACACTCGCATCGCAGTCACCCATGTATTGTGTCAACGACGATAACAAGAATGCTGTAAAATCTAAAGTTATCGCCGCGTCTTGGTTAACTTCTCTGGGTCAAGTTGGACGGGGTCAGATTTGTCCAACAAAACAGGATATTTTTTATAACGCATGCAGCAATAGACAATGATACGTGTAGGATACTTCTCGTGAGGCTACGGGAACGTAGCCTCCAACCGATGTTTGATCGTGGCAATAAACTTGTTGATCAATGTTCACAACTGGGCCACTAATTGCTCAAACGTTGTTTACCTTGAAACTATCAAGGGATGTGCAATCTTCATTTGCCAATGTTAAGATATCTTGGCTTCGTTGAAAGGCGTGGGGGCGTCCTCTCTCTCAATAATCTCCCAGCTTTCGACCACATTCCTAGTGCTGTCGGTGTTTCGATAACCTGCTTTTACGGTGTCGTCAAAATAAGTTCCTTTGTCCCCGAGAAAGGAGCAAACCATCATCAACGCCTCTGTGATCACGGCAACAACTACGCAAAACCATTAGCGGACAAAAGCAATCCTCAAACCACCTCTTGGTTGTCAGTGCTCTCGTTGGAGACGTCAGCGTTGAGCCCCAAAGCCTGGAAAATAGCCGTAAACACCACTACGAGGGCAACGCGTGACATCCAGGCATCCTTCGAAAACTCGTAAGCAGCGAGCGATTCTGATACCATGACGAACACGAATACCAACACCAGCGTGACCGCCACATGCGATGCCATGTTGGGGTAGATAAACACAACAACTCCCGTGAGCGTCACACGGCGCGCGCATTTCACCACCTCGTAGTAGTACCTGGTCGGCTTGTATTGCTTTCAGAGGTCCGCGGTCATCGCCAGATATGCCGACTGTTCTCGGATCGGTTGCGCCTGCGCTGCAAAATTTCCCGATTGTTGAACAGAATAGTGCCGTAAGAAACAGGAATCCCGATGGGGTAAACCGGGATCATTAGCCCAGCGTACACCTGAGTTGTAGCGCGCCTAAAACCGACATGAGAGGAGCGGAGACAGGGTGAGAATGTGGAGGGACGAAACACTCCGGGTTGGCGGTGATAGAGAACATACAGCAGATCGGTCCACGTTGAAGCAAACAATGCCGGCGCCCGAAATTATTCCTGGACCACGAACTCTACGAGTACTGTCGTAGGGTTTGGTGCCTGAAAAAGATACCACTATGCGCTCTACAACGACAGTGCTGTCACTACAGAGGTCGACACCTGGCTATACCTGAGCGCCCTTTTTACGGCGCAACGTTACCTCCGCATTCCGTCAATTGATGGCATAGTATTTTTTATCATACCCCTCAGGCACTATCGTCAAGAACCGACCTCAAGGAACTTGTGCTTGGCGGAAGTGCACTCAATGCTGCTGTAGTCCGCTTGCAGGTACTCCTTGCCGTCCTCCAGGGTTTCACAGTCGAACACCTAGAACACCGTCGAGAAACAGTCGAGAAAACGTGTATAGTAATCAGCAAGACCATAGAGAAGTGCTTCCGCCGAGCTGCCTGGAACTCGTCTTGTGAGCCACGACCCTTTTTTTGCGCCGCTACGTGGAGCGATACGCCCAACAAGCCAAGTTCAATCAGCAATCTCAATGTGCAGAAGAAGATACGGTAGTGGAAGTCGGTGTTCGCCATGCAACCGCCAGAGAGCACTATCCCTAAGTCGAGGCTGACCACAAAGAATATCATTTCTAAGAACTGGCCGTCCACACCAAGGTATGTGACGTTGGCCACCGAGTCGAACTGAAAGGGTTGAATGGTGGCAGTGTCGAGGACCGCAGTCAAAGGTGGGTTTTTCACATGTCCAATACATATTTATGTAGGCGAAGCACAGTAAGCTACAATTTGACTCCGAAACCAATTCGCCGATGATAGAGATACGGACTACACACACTCAGCGGTAGCCACAGCGCCAACGACGTTGCAGGAAATATGCCACCGATCTCTCGATGGCAATTATGTGGCTCATGCGCTCCTCAACAATTGCACGCTATGCGAGTATTGGACAGGATGTTGTTTTAGACACGAATCTATCCGCACGAGCTCACCTGCGTCAAGATTTCTCACGAAACAACGGCAGTCTTCAGGTCCTGCAATGGAAGCGTTTGTAACAGGTGCCTGACACGTGCTTTCTTTGTGTCACTGGTTTTGGACGCCAAACAGAAGTTAACAGCAGCAGGGGCCGTTAATGCCACTATCAAGGCTGCCGCTGTGCACGCGATGCCCTTGCCGCTTGAGCAATTACTGCAAGTGTGTGCCAACGTCATGGTGTAGTCATCCGTGCATACGGCACAGTCTGTGGGAGGAAGGACGGTAGCGATTGATGCAGGTAGGTAAGAACAGGGGAAAAGCGTCGGGACAGAGAGTTGTAAGCCTTACCGAACATTCCGACACAGGAAAACACTACATATACACATGGATGTCGATACCAACGCGGGTGAAGACCAACCATCGAAACCGTTATTTTGAAACTCGTAAGGAAGTGCATGACGCCCATCCAACGCGTTGGGTACTCGAACCAGCTCGCATGGACCCTTGTACTACTCAGCACAGTACGCCGCATTGCCGGTGTTGCCTCCGCGACACCCATCGTCATTCCAGCACGGTCGGATGATCGCCGAAATGTTAGTTGAACGCTAGTATCCTGATGAAATATTGAGTATCTCCGAGGTGACCGGCACGCCTATACGATCAACTGCTGTACCGTCCGTGATTTCGAAAGATACAATGCTACAATGGACTACTAGGCACCGTTTCCTCCAACCTGGAAATCTCCACTGCAAAGCTCGCATCAATCACAAACGCCAGTGTAGCAGGATTGAGAATCTTGTGTCACATTTCCCCGCCAGACCGTGCTTGTGGGCGATACAGTGAGTATCACATTTCCCCGCCAGACCGTGCTTGAGGGGGATACTGGACCCAGGCTACGGTAAGGGGGTCCCTTCTTGGGCCTTATATTTCAGTCGCTAGGGGTCACTCGCGCGAGTGACCCCTTTGTTCCTTTGCGATCTTACGTTTTCTTCATGTTTTACATTGACGAAATTAATCCGCAATGCAAACGTAATTTAAGCTGCTTCAAATCAACTGCCTAAACCATTTTCATCCGTGAGGTACAGAGTCACTCGTGCGACTGGCTCAAACACGCTGGTGAAAACGGGGGTACCCCCCCTACCGTAGCCTTGGTCACAGTGAGTATCAAAAGCGGGGTACCCGGTGTAGAACGGATGACAAGCGCAGTTTACCGTCGCTACCAATTACTCTGTCAACACAAGAAACAGTGGAAAATGATGAACGCACCTATCTGGGAAAGAAGGCTTCGCTACAACGAACATTCTGAGGGTTTTCCGTGGAGGTGTCCGGGGGGGGGAGGTTGTTATTTGGCGACCTCCTACAAAGTTGGAAATATTACATCAGTTGTACATTCCCAACTCCTGGCGGTGGTAAGATTGCCATTCGAACACCATCGCCGCAGCCCGTACCGCTCAACATGCCCAATTACCACCGCGGCGGATGTACCTGGGTCATGAGCCAAGCTACCACGTTGTGGTATCGCAATCGCAGCTCCTCTCTTATCGCAGGGCGAGTTCATGCCAACGGATCCTGTGCGAGGCAAGATATGTCCTGACTATACGATAATCTCCGAGATGCAGGTCACTATGTTGAAACTACAGCTACTGACTATTAGGTATGAAATCTTGCCGACGAAACAAACGTCGACGCTGTAGTTAAAAAACGTGTCTGGAACGCAGGCCAACCCGTTGTTCGTGGAGGTTGTATCTTGCCTCGCATAGGCCACGATACCCTGGAAGAGGTTGCAGTGTGTATGGTTCCACCGGAAATATCTGCGATGTTGTCCAAGAAATAGTTTACCCCCCCCCAATGGTGCCGTACATCCGACGGCATGAAGAGTTCCCCAGTGACGCCGCCGCCTCCGTAAAAGATCGTCTCTCGGCGCCACGAGAGCACGGGATCTTCAGCTAGGACCGTACCCTGGCTTTTGAGGACCGCAGGGAACTCGCTGGTTTTAAACGACGTCACGCCGCTCCATGAAACTTTAAAAAATCTTGCCAAGATAGTACCACCGTAAAATGATACCGAGTTGTCCACAAAGTTTGTTTCGCCTGTCCATGTAGCAACCCTGGCATCCATATAGAACACTCCAGCGCCGACACGGGCAGAGTCGTTTGCGCAGATGGTATCGCCGCTGAAAGACACTACCACCTTTTTAAGCTTGCAACGCCCCGCCGCATACGTCTGTCATTACACGAAAAATCGCCAGTCCAAAATCTTCTGGCTCCATGTACAACGCTTGCGGCATCCTTATTGGAGGCAACGTTGTGGTTAAAAGTAGTGTTTCAGTTCACGACACGATGGAATTTACGCCGGCAGCTGCAACCGAACGACCACTGTAGCCGTAGCAATTCTCTATCCCCATATAAGCGACATACAGGGAAGAGCTGCAGACCGTGAAGAGCTGGGTGGTGCCGCTACCATCCGCGCCCGCGCCTAGCCCGACTCCAGTGATGGATACACTAGAGCCGTCGGTCAGCGCACATGTCTTGCCAACGATAGCCATTCCTTGCCAGAGAACCTTAAAAATGCCCCCCCCTGAGCAATCAACAGCTGTCGCCAGATCCCTGGATCATTTCGTAGTCCTCACATTTAGCGACTGGGCAGTGATCGGGCAAGGGATGCTTAGGGCATTTCTAGTGGCCCAGAGGAAGAACACGGTAAACACCCTCTATCCACCGCGCGAAAACCCCCGGCACTTACCTGTGCAAGGCGCTGTTGTCCCGAATGTAACGTTTGCCTGAGAAGTACCGCGTACACAGAGGGAGGAGCAAACGATGAGAAGATTACACGAGGAACAAATTATTCCGGCTTAGTCTGTGTGTTGTCACCTGGCCCTGCTGAGTTTGGCCTAGTATATGGCCCATATGGAAGACGAGAGCATTGGTGCAAAGTATTGGCAACCCGGTATATCGGACACGACTTTGTGTGCGACAGACGATAGAATCATATATTCAAGAACATATCAACCATCAACTAGACGCGCAGTCTTATGATGGTGCAGCGGGCATGCCAATACCACGGCAACACCCTAAAGGCATCTATCCGCCGAAGTCGACGTATACGCGGAGAATACGATCAAACGAAATACCAGGCGCTTCAATTGGTTCTTTGATTACGTCGCAAATCAGCCACATGCACTCAAAAAAATCTTCTGAAGTATTGTTAGGGCAAGACGGTATGGCAAACATTTTGGGATATGCAGAGGGGTGTGAAACGAGTACCACGACTACCCAACGGCTTCAGGATAAAATCTGTACAGGACACCAGTTGCAACCGCAGTTCTTTGCGTACTGCTGGCTGGAGTTTGGTGTTGTCGATGAGCTGACCAGGGAAGGAGACGCCAGTTGCTACGGATTTGTTTCTTACTTTTTGCGCCGTCAACTTGAACATATAGACTAGAAAATATAAATATATTCTCATAGAGTTGACAAGCTGAACAGCGACGAAATATATCGTTTACGTTGCCATTTCATTGTGTGAAACACGCGGTTGTAGATCTCGGAGCCAGTTTGGTTTCAGACCACATGATGTGATCACAACGTCGTCGTGATCTTGTGCATCTAGCAGGGAGGCTGCTGAGTGTGCTAGGTGAAAAATATGGTTTTATGCGTGAGTTTCTGGGAGTACGTAAAGACCTTCGGCATGCATCTCTTTGCGACATGACACGCGCGTGCTTGACATGACCTAATTTCGCTCTATCGTCAGTGTCACCCTCGATGTTCTTGCAACAGGAGTGCCTCGGTATAAGCTCGTCTCGGCTTGCCAACCCACAAATTACCCTGTACCCAACGTAACCGATGCTCCGGCGACACCCATCGTGCGCCTTTGCGTTGCCTGCCAGGAATCGTACGATACGCGCAGATCGAGAGCCAGCTCGGACAGTTACGCGCGCGAGCAAAACGGCTGAACGTTCGAATTTTCGGCTTTGTTTTAAGCTCCACACAGTGCGTCAACATTAAAACCAATAGCGCACCGCTGCAATTACCGCAACCTCAAGGATAAACTTGATTGCATGAGATAGCACCCAGGGCCCGTCAAATGTTTCGCGGATAGTCTACAGCTTTAGATAATAGATCGGGGAAAGCTTGGAAGATGGCGCCGAGCGCGTCGAGGGTGGCAGGCATCGCGAGCGCGGCATGTACGCGCGGCATGTACGCGAGTCTCAACCAGGCCAAATATATGTATTTTGTGCAGAGTGGAACCATGGGTATTGTTCAAGGATTTAGAACAGCTTATTATCGATAGCTAAACTCAGCTATATAGACGGTGCTGCTGTGGCCAAAATAGCGTCCAGTTATATTTCAGCGTTCGCCGACGATCCCAGGACGCCGTCTGATTGGCGGGGTGGATCGGTTCTAGGTCTGTTGCTGTTATATTTTACACCTATGTTATATCATACACACATTTCTGACCGCATGCATCATGTAGTGGCGGGTTCAGACGGGAACACTCTCGATCTAGCTTTACTTTCCACGGGGAGAAACGAGGAGTACATGGAAGTTTCGGTTTCCCTCAAACACGGTACCAAAGCGTTGAGCACTACCTCCAACTCATGGAAAACCCTACCACGTACGCAACACATACCGAGACTGTTGACTGCCAACCAATTAATTATTGTACAACATCCAAGAGCGATCACTATTGATTGGCAGGTCAACCATATCCATTAGCACCAAAGACAAACACATGCGACGCACTATATAGCAAGGAGCACTCTTCCACGTATTGTACACAGCATCCATCCCCTGATCACTGAAAATTCGTTTGCGCCTACATTACACTCTTCCCACTGAGCACTACGCTTTCTTCGGAGCAATGCCCTAGCTCATTCCACACGTTTCCTTCAAGGAGGGCAGTGCGGTTTATCTATGTGAGTACGCGTAACACCGTTATAATTGGTGTAAAAATATGTATTCGCGTGTTACCGGCGTCTCCCTTTTCGCTGTGCGACGCCCCCGAGATTTCACGTTACCCACATCCCCAAGGGGAACCTTGTATACTTACATTTACATTTTGAAGATAAAGTATACTCCAGCTGTGAGATCGAAGATTTTGTCGGAACTCATATTTTCAAGCTGTGTTTGAATCTCCGATCACACGTTTCGCTGGGTGTGTGTCGTAATATTAAGGATGATGGTCGGCGATTCCCCTTGAAACTACAGTGTAGCATGTACCAGGGTCAACAGGGTGCTGGTAATCAGGCTGTGCGCGGAAACTATAAAACCCACTTTGGAGGGGGACAACACGTGACAGCTATGGAAGGAAAGGCATCAGTGTATAAGGGGTATCCTGTAAGTCTTATGACCGGTGAGGGGAGGGCGGAGGTTTCAAGGGCGTGGGGGGCTCCATCTGTCCGCGGAAACCACTTATCCTTCAATGAGACAAATCTGACGGTTGTGGAAGGAATGCATCAGTTTATCATGTATATCTTGTAAGCCGTATAACCAATGAGGAGAGGGCGGAGTGTTTGAAGGGGTGGGGAAAAGGTGGGGGTTGATGGAGGGCGGAGGGGGACTTCTGACAGCGCTAGGTCGCATACATGTAAGAGCTGGCTATACGCGGGCTGCTAGGTCTAGGCGATGATACGGGTGGTGGGGAACGCGGGGGCGTTAAGGGGAGGGAAGGTTGGGAGGTGTGTGTGAATTGGAGCTACGACATGAATGGCTAGAAGGGTAACTACGTGAAATAAACTGTCTGGTAGTGTTTATTACTCTGGCAGATTCTGATTTACGTGAGGCGTTTGATCAAGAGTGAGCGGGGGGGGGGGGGGGCTGGTCGGGGCTACACAATCTCTCGGCGCAAACGATAAATCTCTTAAGGGGACATATCAGACGGTTGTAAAAGGAATGTATTTATCATGTATATCCTGTCCGTCGAACAACCAGTCCTGAAATGGCGAAGTGTTCGAAGAGGGGCGGGGGAAGAAAGGGGAGTTTCCGACAGCATCAGGTCACTTACATGTATATCGGTCAGGAGCTTGCTATACGCGTCGTGGTAGTTCTAGGCGATGGTGCGGGTGGTGGGGAAGGAGGAGCTCTGGGGGAAAGGGGGGCAGGGTATGAATTGGAGCTGCGGCATGGATGGTAAGAAAGGTAATGAGGTGATATTAACTTATAGTAGTGTTTATCACTGTGGCAGATTTTAAGTTTTAGGTGGGGCGGCGGGAGAGAACAACGAGAGAGGGGTTGTGGGGGGGTTGGGGGCGATGGTGTGTATTGGGGGGGAAAACCAGCCCATTTAGGTGGCATAAATGTATACCTGGGAAGAACTATACTGAACGTGCTAGGTCTAGGCGATGGTGCGAGTGGTGGGGAAGGAGGGGACGGGGGTGTGGGGGGGGGGGTGAATGAATCGGAGCTTCGGCATACCTAATTAGATAGATGATGATGTGCTAGTACCGGTATTGTTTATAATTCTAGCCGACTTGATTTTAGGTGTGGTATATACAAAATATATATATATATATATCCGGGTGTGTTATACATTGTGTTACAACTTCTTCGTGGTGTGATACTTTTCATGGATCGCAAGACAGAACATTTCAATCGATAGCTGCAACCATGTAGTTACCGTGATTCTACCGTGCCAATTGGGGCTCTGAGGTGACGAAATAGAAAAAAGATATAAATGCTGAAAAATACAACAAGCGAGGTGATGTTGGTCATGCAAAGTCACCACCATTTTGCACGAGGGGGGAAAGTGCAAATCGTCAATGTTTTGAAAGGAACGCTTGTTGTACCCGGTCTCAATTAAACTACTTCGGTAGGCATATGTTTGGCAGAGGTTGGGAGGTGATCATGGAAACGGGGGGTACGAAATACCGTACGTAATAGTCTTTTGGTAGTGTGGTCTGCCGCAACTTTGACATGTCAGCCTGTTTTCCCTTTTTCACATCATTATTGGCTAATGTACGATTATACGCCCATGATATTTACTGTGCCGATATGGGGCTCTGCCGTCTCCAATTCTGATTCAGATATACCTATTACAAATTTTACAGCAAGCGAGGTGCTGTGGTGATGCAATGCTCCCATTATTGAACACGAGGCGGGGGGGCTGGAAATCGTCATTGTTTGGAAAGGAAAAGATTGATGTCCCCGCGCTTAATTACAATACTTCGTGAGGAAATATCTGCCTGTACTTTCTTTTCACGTTGTTATTACACGAGGGAGAGAAGTGCAGCTCGTCAGTGTTTAGAAATTAAACGCTTGATATGCCCGTGCTCAACTCCGATACTTCGTGAGGCATATGCTGCTTCGTTTGGCAGAGGCTGTCAGGCGGTCATACAGACAACAGGTAGGCACGAAATACCCTGCGTAATAGGTTGATAGTGTGGTCTACCTCAATTTTGACATATCTACGTGTAGTTCAATATCACGTTGTAATCATTCGCTTATGTACGATTCAACGCCCTGTTTTCGACCACTATGTCGAAGATGCTGTGGTCCTGCAGATGCCGCGTCCGCGCCTGATGCTCGTGTTAGTGGTGCTCACGAAAGCATGCCTTATAGTTTAGTAGACAATCGCTGAGTGGTGGTCCTTCCCTCTAAATTACATCAAGCACCATATGTTGACGCAAGCGCATTGTTGAAATGAACGAATGAAAATTCTTCACACACCTGAGACAGAGGAGACGTGGCCCGGAGATTGCTGAGTATACCGACGGTCACGACCAAATTATCGTGCAGCGGAAATCACTGCACCTAAGGCACGCCAGACGTGCGTGAACCCAGTTCGCTGATGCCCGAAACAACTTTCAACGGAGTGGTGTGATGAGCGAGTGATATAATGAATTACGCTGCTGTGATTACCCCGTATCTCGGTCTGTTCCTTCTTGCGTTCTTGACAAATCTGTTTTTTAGCAAAGAATACTTTTAATACATTTTGAGTTTGTGCAAAAAGCAAAATGTAGACAATGTGACTTTTCTGACGCGGAGGGACCTCAGTTTGAAAACCCAGGGTTTATGGGTTCCATTATTTGACTGGATTTCGTACATGAACGTAAGGGTGTTTTTTGCGTCATGATTTGATAATTATATGTCCAGGTGGTAGTTGCCACATGTGTACGTTTTGGTCGATTTTCCATATTTCGCTGACGTAACGTCGTGTTGTTTCAGAGTAGCGTTTTCGAATACGTATTGGTTTATGGTGGTCGTTCACCATTATATATGGGGGGGAGTTTTGGGGGGGCTTGTGACGTGTACCTGCAAAACGTATTTGGGTACGCCGAGAACACTTTTTCGGGGGGCTAAGAACGAAGGTTCGAGGGACGTTTGAGATTTTCAACGTCTCTCTCGGGGGGTTTGTCAAGAATGCTTGAACGCATATGCACCCCTGAAGATCAACATGCAATAACCATCCTTGACAACGATGGGTTATAGCGATAGATCACAGCACACAATTAACACCGTTGTTGTTTATAGTTTGACTATGTGTTGTAGCTATTTTTGTTGAAACGGTTGGGGTTATAATACAAACACTGAGCGAGGCTGGGGTTGAATCCTCGAATTGAAAGTTTCCCAGTAGTAAGTTTCATTCATGTCTAATTAATATAAGTATATTTTTGTATACACAGATGTGGACGAAGTCGTAGGTTGGAAGCCTCACTCAACCGTGGATACCGGTTCATCGGTGCGATCATTGGATCCCGACATATTGGCGAGTGACATGTAATGAGCTGTTAAACAGTTGAAGGTTTAACGCGACATTTATATATATATTACATGGTTGGGGATAAAGCGGACGACCAGCTCTTTCTACCCAACCAGCAGGGATACGAGGTGGAGGTACATCACATGATACTCTAGTTGTGCCGCTTTAGTATTGCATTTCGGCGTGATATTGACTCAGCAACATTCGTTGTTTCTGTTCACCTCCTATGTTTAACATGATTTGCGGCGTTGTTCATTTGTTGAAATACTTCGGTCCTTGGTAGCGCGTTTCGTGTGTATGCCATGGTTATATGTCTTGGGTTGGTATTACTACGACCGTATAGCAGTCGACCTCTTGAGTCGCAGCCGTAGTCGAAATTTTAAAAGGGAATTTGTGGTGAGGGTATACAATGTTGCAGTATTATACCATACTTTTTTCGTGTGTTGGCTTGTGGCATATATCTGTTTAATCGACCAGGGGGGGGGGGCGGGGGCGTTCCCCGGTGCTTAGTCTATATACCCGTACTCTGTTGTTTGTGTCTATCTACTGGTTCCGGAACGCCTAACAATTGAACGCCTATATTAGCCTTTCTTCGCATTTCAATTTAAATTCCACCCTCTATACCAAAGATGGAGCGGGCGGGGGGTTTAGATGAGTCTGTGGTGAGGGCATAAAAGGTCGAAGAATTATTGCATACTTCTTGCGTGTGTGTGCATATGGCAATTTTTTCTTTAATCGTACCGGGGAGGGGGGGGGGAGGGGGGGGGGGGACGGCGCGGGTTTTCTCCCGTGTTCAGTCTGTATCGTTTTTATCTACTGGTTCCGAAACGTCTAACAATTGAATAACTATGCCTGCCTTTTTTTTTGCAGTTCAATTTATATAACACAAGAAACCACTCTTCATACGTAACGATGTATATCTGTAAGCGACTCAAACAAATTTGTAGGGGGGCATAAAAAAGTATACCGAGGTGGGTCGAATACTTTTGAGAGAGCCGACGGGGCCAGGAAAGCCTAGTGACGTAAGTTGCCGTCTACAACGCACATTTCTCGGGTCACTTGTGCTACCACGTGGGGCCGTCTGGCCGCTTGGTATAGTATAGAAAATATAAATCACACTCCAGCTGTGAGATCGAAGATTTTGTCGGAAGTTCATTTTTGAAAGCTGTGTGTGATACTCCGACCGCGCATATTTCTGGGTGTGTGTCCTTCTTAAGGATATAGGTCGGCCACTCCCCTTGCAACTACAGTTTGCCTGTACCAAGGTCGACAAGGTGCTGTTAATCAGCCTGTGCACGGAAACTATAAAACCCGTTTTTGAGGGGAAACAATCCGACAGGTGTGGAAGAAAAGGCATCAGTTTATCAAGTGTATCCTGAAAGTATTTTAACCCGTGAGGGAAGGGCGGCGTGTGTAAGGGCGTGGAGGCTTGAGTTTGAACAAGAGGGAGCGCCTGGGGGTGAAGCGGGGCGAAATCTATCTTCGCGGGGACTATAAGTTCTTTAAGGGCACAAATCTGACGGTTGTGGAAGCAATTCAGTAGTTTATCAGGTATGTTCTGTACGACGTATAACCATTGAAAAGAGGACGGAGTGTTCGGAAGGGTGGGCGATGCGGGGGAGGGGGGGGGGCAAGGGGAATTCCAACAGCTTTAGGTCGTATAGATGTGGGAACTTGCTATACGCATGGTTCTAGTTCTAGGCGGTAGTGCGGGTGTGGTGGGGAAGTAAAGGATATTGGGGGGAAGGAAGGTGGGAGGGGGGGGGGAGGGGGGGGGGAGTGGGGGAGGGGATGACGGGCGGGACAACTCAATCTGTGCGCGGAAACTACGCATCCTTTAAGGGGACATATCTGACGGTTAAAAAATAATGCATCGGTTTTGTCGTGTATATCCTGTCAGTCATACGACCAGTGAGGGGAAGTCGGGTTGTTCGAAGGCGGGGGCGGGAGTGGATTTCCAACAGCTTCATGTCGCATACATGTATACCCGGGAGGAACCTTAGTCAACATGCTAGATAGGCGGTGGTGCGAGTAGTGAGTAGGCAAGGAGGGGGCGAGCGGGGAGGGGGCGGGGAAGGGAGGGCGGAAATAAACGAAGTGGAGCTCCCGCATGGCTGATTGGATAAGCCATGCGAGGATATCACCGCCCTGTTATTGTTTATTTTTCTAGCAGATTGTATTTCACGTGTGGTATACAAAAATATATTTTTTAGGTGTATGTAATGAACTTGTGTTTTGAGGTGACATGCATTTGGTCAGGGGTGTTTTTGTCTCGGCCTCAGTATGGGTTTCTCGGATCTGCAGTTTGTCCATATAAACGCTTGGATCGAGGCCCGTTCTCGGGTGGCGGCTGTATCGCCCCCCCCTGCACCCCTTATCCGTTCTGTACCCAGACGTGAACGCGGACGGATGCTGGGCGAGACAAACAAGAAGCGCGGGAAAAAAATGTAGTTTGAACGGTATTCCCCAGTTACTCTTCGGATTTTGATGTAAGGAGAGGTTGATAAAGTTAAGCTTGGCAAGACATTATGTCCTAATTGGATTCATATTTTGTCACAAAACAAATAATACTTACCTTATATGAAATACCGATGGTCCTGCGGTAGGTATGATGTCATCGCAGTGCATACATTTATTGAATTTCGGTAGCTACACGGACGTACATGGATGTAGGGGTAGCAAGCGCAAGCATGACCATATTGAAGAGGTAGTTTTTACCGTTTCTGCGCCAGAAAATGTCACATAGCAGCATTCCGAGTGGGTGCGTCCCCGGCCGCGAGGATGGTGGCTCGAACACATTGACATAGTGTGTACTCGAGCAGGGAAGTAAATGGCATGAAAAAACGGACGAATTAACGACTGTGAACGCCCAGAAGCGCGGGTAGGTACAGTTTGACGCGAGTCGACGCGGGAACAAAATGCTGTATTCTGCTCGCGACAAAGATTTAGGAATGTACCGTAGTGGAGACGTGGCAAGAGGGCCCCCTATGTGACCTCGGATCCGAGTGATACTGGGAAAGTGAGAGTAGTTCAAGGGGAATAAATGGGATGGAAACAAAACTACAACAGCGTTTCAGACAAACTACACCAACATGCGATAAACTGAAGTACTTTGGGGGTATTCCGATATAAAGTTGCCCTGCGACGAGCCGCAGCAGGCGCTCATTTCTATTATCTGTGGTTGGCAATGTGTGGCGAGTGGTATCCCGGGACATGGCGATTTGACCGCTCTTATATCCCGAAAGGAATTATCCTTGATACTCTGGATACAACCTTCATAGATTAATCATGGGGTCGTTTTTTTTTTTTTCCGAATTGCGGTCGAATGGCGATTTTTCGCTCTTCCCGTACGCAACAAACCCGCTAAAATATTAGCAAGCTCAGGTTTGTGCTCGATAAGCGCAGGCAAACAAGTTTTTCATCAATTGTTTTCTGCGTGTCGCAGGCGACAAAGAGGTGACTATTAGCCAGTTGTTTAGTAGTATTATGACAATAAATATACACCCCAGCTATGAGATCGATAATTTTGTCGAAACTCATCTTCTTTGCAACCTGTGGGTGATACTCCGATGGCGCGTATTACGGGTCGTGTGTCCTCATTAAGGAAATAGGTCGGCGACTTCCTTTGCAAATACGGTGTAGCTAGCAGGGTCAACAGCGTGATGCCAAGCAGTCTGTGCGCCTAAAATATAAAATCGGTTTTTGAGGGGGACAAATCTGACAGCTGTGGAAGGAAATGCATCAGTTTATCAATTTAATCCTGCAAGTCGAATATCCAGTGAGGGTAGGGCGGAGTTGGACGTAGAGGGGGGTAAAGGAACAATGTTTATCCATGTAGGGGCTTGCTATACGCGTGGTGCTAGGTCCAGCGGTTATTTAGGGTGGTGGAAAAGGAGGGGGCGTTGTGTGTGTGGGGGGGGGGGGGGGGGGAGGGGGGATGCAGCATCGGCGTGGGTGGCATTAGAAAGATAATGAGGTGATATCAAGTGCGTGGAAGTGTTTTTTTCCTTGGCAGATTTCGATGTTAGGTGGGGCGTTTGAGCAAGAGGAGGCGGAAAAAAGAAAAAAACAAAGGGGAGGGGGGGGGGTCAGGGGGGGGCGGGGGGGGGGGGGGGGGTTCAAGAAGTTTAGGTCACATATAATATATTTTACTCCAGCTGTGGGATCGAAGATTTGGTCCAAACTCATCTTTGCATACTCGTGCGTGATACTCCGATTGGGCGCGTTACGCATATATGTAGGGGCTTGCTATAGGCGTGGCGTTAGATCTAGGCGATCGTGCGGGTGATGGAGAAGAAGGGGGCGTTGGGGGGGAGGGGCGGGGGCGGGGGGCTAGGGAATGTGAATGGAAGCTACGTCATGGATACATTATAAATATCGGATTATTCATCGTTTTGAGTCAACAGGGATTTATTCAGGAGTTGGTTTCGTCTCGGCTTCAGTATTATATTCTCGAAACTGGAAATTCTCCGTCGAATCGCTTCGTTCACGCGCCGTCTTCGGAGGGCGGCTCCAACGCCCCTTGCTCTGCCTTATCCGATTCAAACCTGAACGTGAACGCGTATGGAGGCTGAGCGAGACAGGCGTGAAGTGCGCAAAATTTTGTATGTTAACGGAACTCTCCAATTATTCGTCGGATCTTAAAACATGGAGAGGTTAATAAAATATAACTTTTGGGAATACAATATTCCCAGATTGGCGCTATACTTGTCCCAAAACAAATACTATTACTTTAAATATTATCCCCATGGTACCGTGGTAGGTACGAGATCAAAGCATATGTTTATTGCATTTTTAAAGTTCGGTAGGTACTTACTTTCATGGAAAGACATGACAAGCACATTATGGCACCGCTCCAGAAAACACGTTTCAACCTTTGGTGGGGAGACACGCGGGAATTTCGTGTGTCGTATAGAGCCAGCTAAACGTTCGGTTGCAACACTAGGTGTACAAGGTAGCCCGCGTCTCCCATAAATAGCAAATAGCAAATAAATAGACTGCAGAACGTGGCCGTGTGATTTCCGCAAAAGTCCGCCATGTTGACCAACAAGTCGTCAGAAATGCATCGGGAGACAAGGTAACACTTTGTGTTGCTCTGGACCGAGGGCTGCAGGCATGCTGGAACGTGCCGGGGTATGCAACCTCGTCACCCGTTTTGGCGGACATCCATTCCTTTGGACACGTTTCACTACCACGACGACCACCGCCAGCCCCAACAAAACGTCTTCACATGTAGTTGAAGGAAAACCTATTTTTCCCGGGCGTTGTGTGGCATCCCCAAAGCATCGGACGTGGGACCAGTGGAATGGGTAGCTTAAGAACCCAATCTTCCATATTGATTGCGTCTACGCAACGCAACTTCTCACTAACAACATGCGTTCAATCAAGTCGTCGTCGAATAATTCTGCGACGTCCTCGGTCGCTTCGTCCCCGACTTGACGCAAACGCAAGGCTACAGAGTGGTGGGGTTATGTTGTTTTCAAGTTTTTTTTTTGCAGCGCCTCGGGGTCACTCGCGCGAGGGAGCCCCAAGTTCTTTACGGCCATGGCGCCTTCCGTGCCGATGGCATTTTTTGCGATGTGAATCCAAGATTGATGTTTAGCTAGACGTTGCCATAAAATAACCGCCCAACGTTTGTTGGTTGGTGAGGTGCAGAGTCACTTGTGCGACCGGTAAAAACCGGGAAGTGAAAAACGGCGGGGTACCCTGTACCGCAGTCTTGCTCGCAACGTTGTTGAAGTAACCCACAGGTATTCGAGATCCGATTACCCAGACCATTATGACAGTGGCGTAAGCCGTTTGAAGTATGGTGGACCAATCGGAAACCGCTCCAAGGACCCACACCCATGCTCTCATTAAAAACGAATAGAAGACGCAAATGGGTTGTAGTCAAGTCAAACACGATTGGGTTATCGTCGAATTCTCACGGCCACCTCATGGCGTCCCGATCAACTCGTACCCCCCGTTGGAAGACTCTTGCACCTATCGGAAAACCACGACTATGTAAACCAGCGCTCACGAAACTCTACTTCCCGACACAACACGCATTTTACGCTCAAGCCCGTCGTATGCGTAGAATCGCTGTTAAACAATTACAGAGGCAACGGCTCCATATGTCTCATCCGTGCCATAACCACAAGTAACTGTAACGCTGTTAAATAATGTTCCCCGCCACGCCAAGAGAAGCAGCACTGCTTTCTTTGGATACTTGAAAAAATTGTGCTATGAGACGAACGAAGACACAACCATCTTTGAATACCACCTGGCTACTCTCGACGATGAAGAAGGTTGCTGCCCGAAACATTACTGGCCCGGTATGGGACCCGGAATAACATACGGCTAGTGCATAGGAAGAACATATCTAAAAATCGCCGGAAGAAAGCCTACCTTACATAATAACACCATTCCGGGAGATAACAAACCCCGACACCAACCGAGAAACATTTTCTCGCCGTTGACACAAAATATTGCTCTAGAAACACGAATTTAACGCATCGGTACCGACTCGTCTCAGAGTCGGCAACGCCGAAAACCTCGAATATGAAGGAAGGTGTATCCAGGGTGTCACTTTTGAGGACAATGCTGTCCAAACTGTGCAAAAAAAATGGCAACGTTTGGCCATTCCGTGTTCGATACGGTAGGGCAACAAGAGGCTACGATATATCAAATATACTTAAACCGCCATTCATTCATGGATCGAGGTGGTGTACTGAACATGCCCCCCGCCCTGAACACCGACCGTGGTTTACGCGGTGGGTATGATGAACATACAACAACTGCCGAAATCCCTACCTCACACGCGACGAGCCGGCTCCCATTGACGTGCCCGCGCGCCCAGAAGCACACCACACTCACACGTACATAGCGCAACGTAACGCCACAGTTCAAAATGGAGGATACACGGGCCGTCAACGAACAAACACCCCAGGTGCCCTCTCAAGCGCAAGAGAATGGCGCTCATTCAAACATCAGCTTGTAAGGCCTTAATAAGACACCTTGCCTTCGTTGAAAGACGTTGGGGCCTCGTCCCTCTCAATCATGTCCAGCTTTCGAAAACATTCCTAGTGCTGGTGGTGTTTCGGTCGTCTGGTTTCACGGTTTCGTCTAAATCAGTTCCTTTTCTCCCAAGAAAGGAGTAAACCACCATCACCGCCTCTGTGATCACGGCAACTACCATGCAAACATTGGCAGCCAAAAGCACACCTCCAAACACCTCTTGGCTGTCAGTGCTCTCGTTCGAAACGTCGGCCTTGAGCACCAAAGCCTGGAACATAGCCATGAACACCACGATGTGAGCAGCGCGTGACATCCAGGAATCCTTCGAAGACGCGTAGGGAGCGAGCGATTCGAAAACCATGACGAACACGAACACCAACACCAGCGTGACCGCCACCTGCGCTGCCGTATTGGGGTAAATGAACACAACAACCCCCGTGAGCGTCACGCGGCGCGCGCATTCCACCAACTCGTAGTAGTACCTGGCCGGCTTGTATTGCCTCCAGAGGTCCGCGGTCATCGCCAAATCTGCCGACAGTTTCTCGGATCGGTTGCGCCTGCGCTGCAAAACTTCCCGATTGTTGAACAGAATAGTGCCGTAGAAAACAGGAATCCCGATGGGGTAAATCAGGATCATTAGCCCAGCGTACACCTGAGTTGTAGTGCGCCAAGAATCGACAAAAGAGGAGTGGAGACATGGTGAAGATGTGCAGGAACGAAACACTCTGTGTCGGCGGTGATTTTATATTATGTTTGACATACAGCAGATCGGTCCATGTCGAAGCAAATAATGCCACCGTATCAAGTTAATCTCTGGACCACGAACTGTACATGGACTGTGGAACGGTTTCGTTCGAGAAAGCGGTAAACTTCTGCGCTCTAAAATGACGGTGATGAACCGTTCGAGGTCGAAAACTAGCTGTGTTGGAACACCCATTTTACAGCGCAACGTCACTTCAACAATGCGTCAATTTATGGCGAAATATATTTTAACCATACACCTCACAAACTACCACAAGAACCGACCTTAAGGGCCTTGTGCTTGGCGGTAGAACACTCAATACTGTAGTCCGCGCGCAGGTATTCCTTGCCATCGTCCAGGGCTTCACAGTCGAACACCCGAAATACGGTCGAAGAAACAGACGAGTAAATGAGAAAGGTCATCAACAAAACCATAGAGAAGTGCTTCTGCCGAGCTGCCTGGAGCTCATCTTGGGAACCACGACTCCTTCGCGCCACCACGCGGAATGATACACCCAAGACGCCAAGTGCAATCAGTGGTCCCAGCGTAAAGAAGAGGAGGCGATCGTGGAAGTCGGTCTTCGCCATGCAACCGGCAGAGAGCACTAGGCCTAAGTCGAGGCTGACCAAAGATGATATCCCATCTAAGAACTGGCCGTACACGCCAGGGTAGATGACATTGGCCACCGTGTCGAACTGAAAGGGTTGCATGGTAGCATTGTCATGGACGGCAGCAAGGGTAGGTTAAGCATGCACGTTCAATACAGATATACGTATGCGAAGCACCGTAAGCTACTATTTTACTCCGAATATGTTTCTCCAGTGAGCGAGGCCTGTACTACACACACTCAGCACCGGGAGCATCGCCGACAAGGGTCCGAGGGAAGCACCACCGATTCCACGATGGAAACGATGTGGTTTAAACGCTCCTCAACAGCCGAACGGTATGCCAAAATGGAACAGGATGTTGTTTTAGCTACGAATTTTTCCACTGTACGAGCTCACCTGCGTCAAGATTTGCCACGCAACAACGACCGTCTTCAGGCCCTGCAACGGAAGCGTTTGTAACAGGTGCCTGAAACGTGTTCTTTTTGTGTCACTGGTTTTAGACACCAGATAGAAGATGACAGCAGCAAGGGACACAGATGTGACTAAGAAGACCACCACGGCGAACGCAATGCCCTCGCCGCTTGAACACCTACTGCAAGTGTATGCTAGCGTCGGGGCGTAGTCATCCGTACATATAGCACAGTCTGTGGTGAAGACGGTGGCGGTTGACACGGGGAGGGAAGAACAGGGGGGAAACGTCGGCACAAAGATTTTTAAGCCTTACCGCACAATCCAGCACAGGAAAACACTCTATATGGAAGTGATTTTCGATAGAAACGCGGATGAAGATCATCCATCGAATTATGTTTTTTTGAAAAAAGTTAAAAATTGAATAATGCCCATGCGACGCGTCGTGTACATGAACCAGCTCACATGGACCCCTGTATCCCTCGGCACAGTACGCCGCGTTGCCAGTGATGCCTCCGCCACACGCATCGTCATTCCAGCACGGTCGGATGGTCGCTGTACTGGCAGTTGCACGCCAATATCCTGATGAGATGTTGAGGGTCTCCAGGGTGATCGACACCCCTTCGGCATCGATCCCTATACTCTTCGTGTTTGCGAGAGCTGCAATGCACTGCTGGGTACCGCTTCCTTCAACCGGGCGGTCTCCACTCCAAAGGTTGCATCCCTCGCAAACGCTGTAGTAGTAGGCTTGGGAATCTTGTGTCACGTTTCCCTGCCAGACCGTGCTCGTGGTGGATACAGTGAGTATTGAAAGCGGGGTGTACAACGGATCACAGGCGCAGTCGAACGTCGCTATCAATAAATCTGTCAACACACGAAGTCGTGCAAAATTAAACCGGCACAAATCTGGGAAAGAAGTCTCTGCCACAACGCACATCCCCAGCGTCTTCTCTGGAGGTATCGGGCGGCGGAAGTTGTTACTTGGCGACATTCGACAAAGCGTTAAAAAATACATCAGTTTTACACTCTCAACTGCGGGCGGTGGTAAAGTTGCTATCCAAACATGATCGCTCGTATCGGCAAACATACCAATTTACCACCCTGGTGCACCTGGGTCATTAGCCAACCTACCAAGTTGTGGTATTGCAATAGTCACTTCATTCTGGTTCTCTGATCGCAGGGCGAGTACCTACCAACGTGTTCGGTGCAAGGCAAAATGTTTGTAGCCCATACGATGAATCTCACGTGCAGGTCACTCGGACGAAGCTAAAGCTAATGACTATAAAGTCAGAAATCATGCCGACGCAACATACCTCGACGGTGTAGTTTAGGAACGTGCCGGAAGCACAGAGCAATGTGTTGTTGGTGAACGTTGTATTGACCATGGACAGGGTACCAACGTTCGACACGGCCGGTCCTGCCTCCACCGCACCGTTGCTCACGAAGTGGCAGCCTGATATAATGGTCGTTCCCGCCAGCCTTAAGCCACCTCCTATTTTCACGGCAGTGTTCCCCTTGAAAGTAGTGTTAACCAATTCATCTGTGCCTGATGCGCTTTCTATTGCGCCACCGCTTGACGAAGCCGAATTACCCTCAAAAATGCAGCTGTCGTACGTATTAGGGTAAATGTGGTGGGACTCATCGACCACTGTCGCAGTACCTACGGAGTACACAGCTCCACCATTCAAAGCGGAGTTGGAAATGAAGCTCGCCCCTGTCCAACTCAGACCATTACTCATGCTTTCCTGATACACTGCTCCTCCCAGGAGGGTAGCAACGTTTCCGCTCAGCGACAACGTGTGCCCTAGATCCACCGATATGACGCCAACAAGCGCTATAGCCCCCCCACTCACGTCGGCCCTATTTTTTGCGAAGGTAGTCCGTCCACCCCATACAATGGTAGTTGACCCTTCTGCGTAAACTGCTCCACCATCAGAACTGACGGAGTTGTTCGTAAAGGTTGTCGCCCCGTTCCAAGAAAGATAGGAATCCGCGACGAATATTGCCCCACCATCCCCACCAGTGCCGTCCGCATAATACACTCGGTTGTTGACAAATTGTGTTTGGCCCGTCCAAGACACGTTGGAGGAGAAAATGGCGTATATAGCCCCACCGGAAAAAACTCCCTGGTTGTCAACGAAGATGGTTTCCCCTCCCCAAAAAACGTTAGATGAGGCAGCATAAAGCGCTCCTCCAGAGCCGCCACTGCCTCCGTTGAACGTTGTCTCCCCCTGCCACCAGAGCATGGATTTTTCAACGTGGACTGTACCCCCGCTTTCGGAGAGAAATATAATTTTGATGTTTTCGAACGACGTCATACCGCTCCACGAAACGTTCGAAATCAGTGCATAAATAGCACCACCGTGAAACCATGCCGAGTTGTCGACATATGTTGTTTCCCCTGTCCATGAAACGACGCTGGTATCAGAGTAAAACGCTCCGCCGCCATAATTGGCATAATTTTGCGTGAAAATGGTCTCGTCGCTCCAAAACACTTTCGCATGATATAGAGCAACAAATGCCCCTCCATATCCAGAGAATGACCCTCCGGCTTCTAATGTCGCATTGTTGCCTTTGAAGGACGTATAGCCACTCCAAGAAACCCTGGCTCCATCATTGGCGCTTACGGCACCTCCATTGTATGCGACGTTATAGTTGAACGTGTTTTTTCCATGGAACGACACGATCGAATCAACCGCTGTAGCGGCCACCGCTCCACCATAACCGTCATAGCTACCGTCCCAAACGTTTGGAGCGGCGTAGCCGTTCTCTAGCCCCATATTGGTGATATGTAGGGAGGAGTTGTGGACCGTGAAGAGCTGGGTACTGCCGCCACCATCTACGACCGCATCTAGTCCGACCCCAGTAATGGACACATTGCAGCCGTCGGTCAGCGCAAATGTCTTGTCAATGATAACGGTTCCTTGCCAGAGAACCTCGAAGATGCCCCCCCCTGAGCAATTCACGGCTGTCGCTAGATCCCTGGCGTCCTCCGTAGTCGTAACGTTTAGCGACTGGGCAGTAATCGGGCAAGGGATGCTCACGACACTTCTAGTGACCCAGAGGAAGAACACGGTGAACGTCTTCCATCCAGCGTGCGAACAACGTCCCATCATTCCTGATCCTTTCTTTCCCAAGGCGCTGTTGTCCCGAATATTACGTTTTCTGCCGAAGTACCGCGTACACAAAGGGAAAAGCAAATAATGAGAAGACTACACGAGGAACAAATAATCCCGGCTTAGTCTGTGTATTGTTTCCTGGCACAGCCGATTTTGGCCTGGAGTATGGCCAATATCGACGACGAGGGCAGCGGGGTGCGACGTATTGGCAACGCGGTAAATCGGGCACGAGTTTATGTGCGATATACGATAGAATCATGTTCTCAAGAACATATAAATCATCAACCAAACGCGCAGTCTTATGATGGTGCATCGGACATGCCATTACCACGACAACACATGTGAGGCAATTTTTCCGTCGGGTTGGACATACATGCGGGGCATGCGAGCGAATGAACAACCAGGTCCTTTAATGTTTTTTTTTTATTAGGTCGCGAATCAACCACATGCGCTCAAAGTAAGCGTCTGAAGTATTTGTTGGGCCAAACGGTGGCGTAAAAATCTTTGTGGTGCTCGGAGAGGTATGCAATGAGTACCCAACAACATGAGGAAAAACTCTGTCTAGAATATCAGTTGCAACCGCAGTTCATTGCACACCGTTGGTTGGAGTTTGTTTTGTCGGTGAGTCAAACAGCTAAAGTGGACGCCAGTTGCCTTGAAGAACTATTGTTTTACGTTTATGCGGGGTAAAGCTAAACATATATATGTGCTTACACTTCACGCACAGGACATCACCTCATTATCTTTCGAGAGCCATCCATGCCGCTGTGTTCCCCCCCCCCCCCCCCCCCCCCCCTCCCCGCCTCGAACGCCCCCTTCTTCCCCATCACCCGCACCTTCGACTAGACCTAGCACCACACGTATAACAAACCCCTCACCTAAAGCCCTGCCCTCCCGCCCGCCCCCACCCCCGCCCCCACCCCCCCCCCCTCCCCCCCCAACCCATCCCAACCCCACCCCCTCGAACACTCCACTCTCTCTTTACTCACTGATTGTACGACTTACCCCAGGATATACATGATAAACTGATGTATTATCTCCAAAAATGTCACATTTATCCCCTCAAAAAAATGTATAGTTTCCAGGCACATATTGAGCTGCCCCCCCCCCCCCCCCCCCCCCCCGCCGCCAAAAATATACTGGTGCCAAAACCGTCAGATTTATCCCCTCGAAAGGATTTATAGCTTACATGCACAAATTGCCCCTTTCCCCCCCCCCCCCCCCGCCCCCCTCCAAACCCGCTAGCTTTTGATCAAAACCAGGCCCCCCTTTCCCTTCACAGTTGTCAGATTTTGTCCCCCTCAGAAACGGGTTTTATAGTTTCCGCGCACAGACTGGCTGAAATCATCCTGTTGACCCTGATAGCTACATTGTAGTTGTAAGGGGAGTCGCCGACCTATATCCTTAATGAGGACACACAACTCGTAATGCGCGCGATCGGAGTATCACACACAGCTTGCAAAGATGAGTTTCGACGAAATCTTCGTTCTCACAGCTGGAGTGTATTTCAATTTTTATAGTATATGTGCTTTCATTGAGTTGACACGCTGAACATCGAGAAAATAGATCGTTTGCGTTGCCATTTCACCGTCGAACGTTCTTGTGCGACAAGCGGTTGTACATCTCGTAGCCAGTTGGATCTCAGACCCCATGATGTGATCACAACTTCGTATTGATCTTGTGCATCTAGCAGGGAGGCTGCAGAGTTTGCGAGCTGAAAAATATTGTTACAACCGTGAGTTTCTGGGAGTACGTAGAGACCTGCGGGCAGTGCATGTCCTTGAGACATGACACGCGCATGCTCAGCAGGATCCGAATTCGGTCCATCTTCAATGTCACCCTCCTTGTTCTTGCAACAGGGGTGCGTCGGTAAGCGCTCGTTCCAGCTTGGCAACCCACAAAATACCAGGTACTCATCAACATAGCTGATGCTCCTGCGATACCCCTAGTGACTCTGGGTTGCCTTCCAGGAATCGCACGATACGCGCAGATCGCGAGTCTGCCTGGACTTGTGCCAGTACTGTTACCCGCGCGAGCAAAACCACCGAAAGTTCGAATTGTCGGTTTTATTCTAACGTCAACACAAAGTTCATCAGCACCAAAGCGGATAGCGCACCGACGCAACCACAGCAACCTCAAGGATAATCCTGATAGCACGAGATAGCACCCAGGGCCCGCTAATTGTTTCGGGAATAGCCTACCGCTTTGGATAATAAGTTGGTGAGTATGCAAGCCGCTTTGGATTAAACAACAGTTTCAGGTTGAACGTAGGAAAGCTGAAATTTGTGGAGCGGAAACGAACGTTAAATATATTTTGGAAGGCGCGTTTATCAGGGGATATTTTAGTACGAAATAGGTAGTTAGTTGAGGTGACATGATCCCTCAGGGGAACAGGGAGGATACAGAGGGTAGCACAAACTCAAAGCGTATAATGCGGGGTACAGGGAACTCGGAGTGTGTGATTAGCACGTACAGAGTTGCCGAGGTGTTCTACGACACCCCCCCGCCCCCCAACGTTTAACGAATACCTCTTCAAAACGAAGATCTGAGTGCCTAAACAATGGTTCGGACCCGCTGCATTGGCTCTATGTCCTGAACTCTGGCGTCTCTCGCCACCCGCACTTCATCATTCATTAGTTGGTGACACCCGGCATCAATTGCTAGTTTCAGCAACTGTTTCAGTAATTGGCACAGTCATTCTACGGTAGCCCGCCCAACCCTCATTTAACGAAACCGTCGGATTTTAAACCAGCTCCCGGCCGTATCTTCTGAAGTGTGGTGCCCCTTGCTACCCCGACGTCATCGTCTGATAGTCCTTTGCAATCAAGAAGAAACTAGTTAGATATTTCTTTTATAGCATTCGCCCACGCGTCGAGCACCCATGGAACGTTCGTTAAAGAAAACCACTGTCTTTTGACGGGGCTATCGTAGAATCAGTCCGAAACAGATAAATGCAACGAACATGTTGCAATGCGAACAAAATGTTAAGCGCATCACCTAGATATATACCTATCGACGATAGAGGGACTCGGCGCCAGCGCCAAACCAGTCGCGAATTCCTATTATAACGTACATGTTCCACGCGTTTTTGAAACGCGCTGAATAGCAAAAAAAAAAAACAGGGCCGCCTTTCTGAGACATTACAACTTCCGTCCGCCCCGCCATGAGTGGTGTGCTCCTGTTCGACACCGATGCTTCTCCGATTATCCCTCGCTGCGCTGTCATTCTCAGGGAACCCTCGCCGCCCGCCTCGGAGCATGTCCAGGAGGGATCCAATCTCCTCCTCAGGGTATAAAATAATGGAGATGGGAAGGCGTCTTCAAACTCTCCCCTCGAAAGTTTTGAGGTATCCGCCGTCCGTTGTCAGCTTGTCCACTGAAGGAAGAACTTGTAGCGGTACTTCTGCACACCCCCATTACCACCGAGGTTCCGGTCGAGAGCAAGATAGCCACCGTCGTCACCATCGTCGCCTGGTAGGTCGTGTAGTCCTGCCGCAATTATTTTTATTCCAATCCTCCTCTTCGATGTTGGGTATGGCACTCCCGTATACCTTAACGCGCAACCTCTCTAGAACATCCCGGGCCTTGGCCATTACGCTGAAATGCGCGAAATATGCCACAATAAGTACCCAAACAGGCCCCATGAGTGAATAATTAAAACTCAACAACGCGATGTCATTATAAATCGCTGCTTTCCAAACTATGACATATTGGTACTACGAAAATTCTTGTACTGTTAGTGATTGATCAAAAGGCTTGTGTCGACTCCAGCGACGGTAATGAGTCCTGACCTCGCCTACGAGAATAATGAAAATTCCGGTTTCAAAACCAGCGACTGTCATCGTTATTCTTTTGCCTACCCGCGATATCAACACGCCGTTTGATCGAAACCAGCGAGATGAGATCGCGTAATGTCGAAGGTGGTACACGATTCGACATAGATGAAACACACTTTGTTGAAAGACGCAAGCGTTAGCATTGTCGTCGAAACCAACGACACTTAAGTGTCCGGCAGGGTGAGGAGTGACGGTTTCAAAACAAGCGATATTCGAGTATATCCATGTAAAAATGTTACAAGATAGAACACGTACGAAGAATGCCTTGCTTTGTTCAAGACTCGAGGGTTGGCGTTGGTTTAAGAACCAGACGCGACACTAAAAAGAACATGGTAAAATATGGTGAACGAAAGTTTCGAACCAACGAAACTCGAGTGTGTACTAAAAAAGGCTGTTCACGATTGGCCTCGTTTTGTTCAAGACTCGAGGGTTGGCGTCGGTTTAAAAACCAGACGCGACACTAAAAGGAAGATGTTACGAGATGGGGAACGAACGTTTCGAACCAACGACACCCGAGTATATGTACTAAAAAATTCTGTTCACGATTGGCCGCGGACGAAGAATGCTTCGTCCAAAGACTGTAGCATTCAAATTGGTTCCGAAGTCAGCGACGCTCAAGCGTGTAATACCAAAATACGCTGGTGTAGGATAGGGATTCGACGAAGATCTATTGGTTAAAAGACTCAAGAGATCGCGTTGGTTTCAAAACCACTGATACTCAAGCGATACTCAAGCTTAATACTCGAAACAAAGCTGGTTCCTTAAATGAACAACAGCAATCAAGGTATAGAGGCAAATTGCACACATTGCGAAACGATGCGACGCGTTCATCTTGCCTCTAATGCAGTGGTCGTCGTAGAAAGTGATGACCGTGATCACCCCCATGCAGTAATGGGGTGCGCGAGCGCGAAGTGCGTGTCCTTTTTCAATAGATTATTCATATATATCGGGTATGATACGACGGGTAGGGTGCAACATTTGAATTAGTTTTTCTGTGTATCTTTATGTCATTTTTTTTCGGCCACGTCTGTCCATGGCACATGATGTACACAGGCACCAAGACCAGGACCGACAGATTCTGAGCACCAAAAATTATCAGTCACCTCATTGCTCTTATTTGTTGTGGGTAATATAAGGCTGGTGCAGTATGCTGGAACATTGCGTTTTGACCGCTCTTATGTCCCGAATGGCTTCGTCTTTAGGTACCATGGGTATATATTCATCCTGAGGTTGAGCGTTTTGGGTCAATTGCGGCCGCATGGCGAACAGTTGCTCTACTCTAGTAGTATGTCAGAGACCTGAATAAATATTAGCAAGCTTAGATTTGTGCTCAATCAAACTGTGAAAACGTGATTTTCAGCTACTGCTTTCGGTGTCGAACAATACTCCGGAGTAGATTTTAGCTTATGATTGATTTTCCATGAATAATTGGCCACTACGCGAGTCACAATGCGCACTGGTCTGGCCTCATTTCAGTTTTTTTTCCACCGGTATTATGCTCGAGTTGTGCCCGTCTTTTAGTTCCGATAATAATTGATTAGTCTAGTCTATGTTCTTTTGCTTGGAACACTTCATTTTTGCTTAAAAATGTGATTTCAACCAGGGGTAAAATATGTAGTACTTGCAGCCTGCCCAATGAGCCGTACATTTATGTAATCTACGGAGATATGATCAATGATTCACGTATGTACGATAATTTACGATTTTTGGTAGCGTGAAATGAGTGCTTTCTATTGGATGATGGTGTGTTGTCAGGTTGTCAGCCACCCCGCTTGAAACTTGCCTTCTATGGCATGTTATGTTGTTGGTTGATTCCGATGGGATACGCCCTGTATTTTAGTGTCTTCGTGTATTGTGTCGTGTTTTGTTTCGGTCTTGTCTTGGTCCAGTCTCGGTCTCTGGTTTCTGTGCGGCTTCTGGCCGATGTTGACTCATCACACTTCTACATTGTGATATATACTAGCAGGTACGCGACAACAATAAAATGGATAATAATACAATATGATCCACACCGGGACTTCTCTCTTATCCGCTGCCACCGCGCAACCAAGGCACCCGCATGAGGTGGGCGACGCGAGCAAGCTGACCCTGAGAATAGGTTTTCCCATCAGGGGGAACTTGAATCCTGGATACAAATCGCTCTAACGCGTCCATTTATATTGTGTTTGGTGCCGTTGTCGTTGCTGTTCAATACATCTCATCGTTATTTGGAGCATGCTTGCTCGGCACGACAAGCTGATATAGGCCTAAAGTCGCTCTTTTGAGCGACCTATCATTCAAACAGTTGTCGAATTGCGCTGGCATCGCAAGGATTTGCACTACACGGAAGTACGCGAGAACACCCGAGACGGTTGAAATAATTGTGAGCTTGATGGGTCAACGCCTACCAGCCAATCACGAATAAGCCAATAAGGTGGGGGTTGACACGCCGTGCGGGGAGGTATCGACCCGGGAGATCATCGTTATAGTTGTCGCCTGGTGGGAGCTGTAGATATTCGGAGGATTTCTGAACCGGGGATGGGGCCCTATATTCCCCGTGTGCGACGGAACTGCTCCCCATTGGTTGGTGAGCCTCTATCATCCTCGTAGAGTGCGGCGCCGTGAAGCTCGAACCAATCAATGATTTTAGCCAACGGAGTTGGGGCTTCCACACACCATGAGGGGCGATGACGAACCATGAGAACTCGGTTTTACTACCGGTTTGTCGAATTTCTAGACATATAGAACGGCCTCCGGACCAGGGATGGGACCCCATCATCCCTGGGTGAAGCTGGCTCTATAATGTACGACCCCCTGTAGTGCGTTAGTGGACGGCCGCGTGAAGGAACCGCCAAAGCGTTTTTGGGCAGCGTGACTGCCGAGCGAGGGGACCGCCAACGGGTTTTGAGCCGCGGGACCATCGAGAGAGGGGACAGCTCAAAGGTTCCGGGTAGCAGGACCGCCGAGTGAGGGGACCGCCAAAGACTTTAAGGCAGCGGGACAGCCGATTTTACTTTATACTAAAACGTACAGATTTACTTTTTTGCTATATCGTATATAAGTTTAGTACGCGTTTTGAAAACGAGGTATCCGGACCGAGTTTATACTAAAACGTACAGATTTTCCCAATTAAATTTATCTAAATAGTAAATCTGTACGTTTTAGTATAAAGTAAAATCGGCTGTCCCGCTGCCTTCAAGTCTTTGGCGGTCCCCTCACTCGGCGCTCCCGCTACCCGAAACTACTTAGCGGTCCCCTGTCTCGGTGGTCCCAATGCTCGAGACCCGTTGGCGGTCCTCTCGCTGGGCGGTCCCGCTGCCCAAAAACGCTCTGGCGGTGCCCTCACGCGGCGGTCCACTAACGCACCACACCCCAGCAAATCAGAGATCGGCCGGTCGGCGGGGTTGGACAAAATTACCACAGGTGTCAATCCTGGTGATATCCGTGCTCGTTCCCGCGGACTGTCGGAGTTGTATTTGTTTGTGTGGATGGATTTTGTTCATGGGATGGGACCCTATTGTCCCTAGATGACAGTTCCTCTATGAACCATTCCCGGCCAATGAGCGACCAGGAATTAGACTAAAAGCCTATACCAGACAAAACATTTTTTTTGTTTTTTCAATTTCCGTGTAAAACTCGAGCTGAAAATATTAACTGCCAAACTCTTAGTGCATTGCTATCGCGTACTACCAACACTCTTATCTACCAGATAGTAACAGGTAGCAGCATTATAATAGCATTCGAGGAATGGAATGACAAAGGCAGTGACACCTTATAATGCTGTCAGCAAGTCTCTCCACTATCAGAATATACACAGACAGACAGTCGGTCTGCGAGCCTCGGATATAAACCTAATTACTTAGCCCTCGACCCCCTCGGAGGTCTCGCTCGGCATATCCTTCCCCCTCTCTGCCCTTCTCGGCCCGTAATTGCCGAAAAGAAAATTAGTTGCTGGGGAAAAGAACCGTCCCGAAGTTCCTTCCCTTCCTTGCTTTGCCTGTCGTCTAATTCTTAGCTCTCATTCTCTGATCTTTTTACTGCTTTTCTCTGATATTTTTATTTTGCTTTTTCAGCAGCTTTTTTTTGTACTTTTACATTTGAAGTTGGCCAATTGCTGGCTGTTGAGAGGGAATTGCCGTTGACGGCTGCAAACAAGTTGAATTTGAAATTTGCCGGATCGGCAACAACATCTTGAAGTTGAAATTTGCGAAGCGGACCAAGGCTACAACGGGAGGAGGCCCCGCCAACAGTGGGGGTGGTGGAGGTTCAGGATCAGGCGTGTGGACGCTGGTCGGGCAAGAACGGGACTCAGCTTTTTCTGGAAATCCTGATTAGCCGTGCCCGAGCAAGGGTTGTGACGGCTTCCTCGTCGCAAGAAATAGAAAAAACAGGAGTTCCCATTACGCTGTCTGCGACACCTGCAGGAGTGACGACCCTTCCACGTGCCAAGCTTTTCATAAACTTAACAAGAAGCACTGGGGAAGCGGCGAGAACTCTCGTGTATGTGACTGGTGTGACGCGGGCACCTGTGATTCACCTTCGATCGGCATTCCAAACGAAGGAGCTGATAGTATGACGAAACGTGAGTTTCATTTCTTCGTGTTGTTGGAATGTGATGTTTGCTGTCAGCTACTATACTACTGATGCTGAGAGTTTGTTCCCGTTGTCAGTGTGTTTAGCGCCGTGCGACATAGGTAAGACACTAGATGTCAACACCCTGTATTTTCGGTAGTGCTGCGTTGAGTGTTGGCTGAGTGTGCTGCAAGTTGTGCGCAATAGACTATGTGGTTTTGGGTGTTGGTGAACTCAAGCGAATCCTGTTTCCAATAATGATGCACATTGAAATTTACATTGTTTGACCTTGTGTGCCTGTCTGCAACGTTTGCTGTAGCATGTGTGTGCTACACCAGCGTGGTCGAACTACTACACGGTGTGAAAGCTGTGCTTGGGGACGCGTAGCCTGAACAAACTCAAGTTTGCCTTGGTGGTCACGGAGGGCAGTCCCGTCGTCGCGGTAAGCATGTTGTACTAGTTGTCTACGCAGTGACGCTGTGTGCTGTGATTTATTTTTCATGCGTACAACCAAACCCACTTTTTGTATGTACGAGTACGTGTACAGGGCAGTCCCGTCATCGGGTTGTAAGCGGGGGTTGTACAACGTACTACCAAACACACTTCATGTATGTACAACTACGAGTACAGGGCAGTCACGTCATCGGGGTAAGCGGGGGTTGAACAAGTGGTCCATGCAGTGACGCTTTGTGCTGTGATATAAACACACTTTTTGAATGTACGACTACGACTACGTGGTATCTGTACATGTAAGACGCAATGAAAACGGGCAAGTCCCATCACGGGGGTCAGCCAGGGTTGTAAAAATGGTCCATGCAGTGATAAATAACACAGCAGCATGATACCATCAGCACCAGTCGCAGTACACACTGGAGGTTCATATATAGAATTAAACAGAAGCTGAAGTTAACCTGGGTGGTGCTGGAGAGCAGTCCCGTGATTGGGGTTAGCGAGTTGTTCATGTAGTGACGCGGTGTACTACTGCTGTTACTCATTTTTCATGCAACCACATAAACTCTTTGTATTAACGAGTACAAGTAGGGTGCGCAACCTCTTCAGGAATTGCAGTACACGTCGGTCGTAATAGTATTGATAGCAGCAGTACTAGAGTAGTACGGAACAATATATACAGCAGGCACTGTCTCTTACCCTTCGTTGTCGGTATTCCGCCGGTAGGCCTTATATAGCAGTATACCGGGGCTTACGCTTACCAGTTGCGACTGTGAATCCCGTTCGTTCCTGTCCCAGAGGTGGTTTCACGGGTGTTGGCAACGTTGTGGTACCAGGCAGGGCTTTGCCCATAAACGACCGCTTTTATTACATTAGTGTTGAATTGTACGACTTCCGATTAAACTTTGAAAACCGACGACAGCTACGTGGCCTTACTATTTTGAACATTCACTGAACGCTAGGTATTCTCATCCGTTGTTGTCGTTTGCAGAAGCCCTGCGAAGCAGAAGCCGAGGGCCGCCAATTCGGCGAGGACATAAATACGAAGTGCACCGGCGACGTCAAGGTCGGTGACCTCGTGAGGAAGGCAGGCTACCACTTGCTCGATATACATCCCGCATTCCATTCCCACGGTGCCAAGAGCGCGTTCGACATCGAGGTACGTTCTACTCTTATCTTGCGTCCTGTGTGTCACGAGTCGAGACATCCATGTCTCTTGCTCAAGACTAGGGGATTGCGTGCGGATATAGTCTATGAAGTGCGGCTCTTCTTCCAAATACCAAGAGCAAGTACAAGGATACCACAACAATTACTAACAACGAAAGAAGGAGCTCCAATAGTTTGGATGGTTACGACGTCTGCTGGAGAGAACTACGAATACTTTTTTACATATACATATCGACGTCCTCCCGCTATGCTTCAACGTTTGTGGACAGATTCACAAGATCATCGACAAAAAACAAGAGTGCAAGGTGCTGGGTACCTCCGCTGAAGACGAGTCCAAGGAAGCCTGCATGATCCTTCGGAAGCAATGTTGACAGCACATTCTTTATAGAACGTTGTGGTTTCAATATACCAGCATCGTTTTTTGAGCACTATGCCTAAATGCATGCTCTTCGTCCTTCGGAATACAAATGTACTTCACATGTTTGCGGTGTGTGCGTTCAAGTTCCTGCTTCCAGCATGTTTTTTGTTGGTACTGCGCTCCTTTACATCTTAGGTTGTAGTCTTCCTGTCTCTGTTCTTGACAAGCGCGTGCCTGGTGTGTATGCACGGCGATAATTTGTTATTGATGATCGACTTAGAGAGAGCTACTAATAAGTGTGCAGATGCTACCTGAGAGGTGGAACGATATGCCAAGCAAGTCCTCCGACGTGCCTATCATGAACAGGGCGAATGGATGATGATATCAAACTCATAATCATAATCGTCTCCATCGTTTACCGTTGTACTGTATATGGACCTCTTGGCATTTTCAAGTCGCCAGTTGCGCCATTTGTGATTACTTTCCGCCTTTCTACTGAATGTCCATTCCTCCTTCCGCGAGCGAAGGCCTTGTAAAAACTATCATGCATGGTGTAGCAGAAGATGGATCAGTTCGCGCCTCTCAGTGGCCGCGTAGAGAACATGCAGCATACATGGCCACCCCCGTGCCAGCCTTAGATGCTTTGTTGGGTCTAAACATCAAGGCAAACACTCGAAACGTCTCTTCGTGGCCAGACTAGAGGGTCAGTCTGCGTGGGCTCGGAGTGATCTGATCAAAGTACGATAAACCTCGGAATCGGGTTCGCGCAAGCAAAGGCGCAATTAGTGAACTGTTAGGTTATATCGATCTCTTGGCATCACTTTACATCTTACACGCGTAGACTATATGTTGTGAGGTAGCGGTTTTCAACCTATCGCATCGAACAAGGTAGAGTGCTTCCCTGCCCCACCCGGAGCATGGATGCCGTGAAAATGCCGGAACCCATGCGGAGCCATTGTATCACTGATTATATATCTGGTATGATACCTGTTTGCTGTATGTAGAACGTCATCATTACTACCCTACAAAATCAATACAGCAATCTCGACGTTGCGAGCCTTCGACAGCAGAGTTGTTGGGTGTGATAAATATATATTTTCCCCGCCAAAAGGAGACAGTAGCAGCAGCATTACAACCTCAGAAACAGCACAGCAGCAGCACAGCAGCAGCACCAGCTGCAAAGGCAGTGGTGACTCATTGTCACCAACCAGAGATTCAAATATAGCAAACGGACCAACAACACCGTCTAGTCTAATTATTCAGCATTCGGTTTTACTTTTAGTAAGTTGTGTTTCAAAATATAAATGCTCGGAAAAAGACGGACGGTGATTCGCCGCCCGCGGTGCGTGGTGCCTATATGAAAATGGTCTTAGGCTGCGTGCAGAAATCCTTCTGCAAAGCGGGTGGGGTTACCATAACGCCGGATTGCAGGGTTTTTCAAGATTGGTGCGATCGCATCGGGGACCTTCCTCTCCTTCACCTATGTCTGGCGATCTTCTGCATACGAGGAGAACCTTCGAAGTTTGCATCGTACGCCATGCGTTAACCGTCCCAGGCTGGCGCGTCGAGTTTCTTACAGAAAAAACATCCCACGTATCGGCAACAACTGCTGCAAGCCTGCCCGCTCCCTCGACGACCGCCTGTCGTCTGGCAATGCCATGGCTAGCGCAGTCAACATATACTGAGGCAGGTTTCACCGTCTGTAGAAACAACACCCAACGGAGTTTTTTAAGGAAAAGCGAGTGATTTGGGAGGACGTCTTCTACAACCTAAACTAGATTTTCCAACGAAGGGTCGGGTTTCTTGAATCTAAATCGCACAGGCGTATGACGGCAACGGGCGCTATTCCATAGGGGTACTTAATAGGTACACCCAGGTCGTTTGATTATGGTGAACAGGTGCCACACGACCCGAACCCAAACCCGAACCCTAAACCTAACCCTTAAGCTATGGGGCGACCAATAATTGGATGCTGGCGCTAGTGAAGGCCCTAGGTTGATTCACCAGGCTTGGACACTGTACTCGAAAATACTCAAAGTTGATTGGACATTGATTGGGCCACTAGCGATCCTGGGGGTTTCTATGTACCCTACGTTGTTGTTGTTCTCACGGTATCTCGCATATCAAGTATATGTCACAGGACAGGCTCCAGTCACTTTGGAGCTGAGGAATACCCCAGGGAAAAAACACAAACAAACCAAAAGTGGTAAACGCATGTACCACAGCTGACGCAATGCATGCTTCCGCCAGACACATGAAATATACGGAGTATCAAACACAGCTTGCAAAGATGAGATTCGACAACATGTTCGATCTCACAGCTGGAGTGTTTTTGATTTTCAATAATCGATCGCCCGTATTACGGGTCGTGTGTCTTCTTTAAGAATAAAGGTCGGCGACCCCCCTTGCAACTACAACAGTGTAGCTATCAGGGTCAACAGGGTGATGTTTGTCAGTCTGTGCGCGGAAACTACAAAACCCGTTAATGAGGGGGACCAAATCTGACAGCTGTGGAGGTAAATGTATCCGTTTATCAAGTGAATCCTGTAAGTCGAATAACCGGTGAGGGGAGGGCGGAGTTTCGAAGGACGTGGGGGCATGGTTTTGACTAAAAGGGGGCGGGGGGGGGGGGGGGGGAGGGGATGGGGACGGGTGGAACAGCTCATTTTTTGTGCGTGGAAACTATAAATCAGTCAAGGAGATATATGTGACGGTTTTGGGAAGAATGCACCAGTTTATCAACGGGGGGGGAGGGGGGGGCGGGCCGGGCAGCTCAATCTGTGTGCGGAAACCATACATTCTGTAAGGGGATAAATGTGACGGTTTTGGAAAGTATATAGGTGAAATGCATTTCTTTCCACAGCTGTCAGATTTTGTCCCCCTCAGAAACGGGTTTTATAGTTTCCGCGCACAGAGTGACTAACAGCACCCTGTTGACCCCGATAGCTACACTGTAGTTGCAAGGCGAGTGGCCGACCAATATCCTCAACGAGGACGCACAATCCGTAATACGCGCCATATAAGTATCACACACAGCTTGCAAACATCATTTTTGACCAAAGGCTTCGATCTCACAGCTTGATTGTATTTGTTTTTTTGGAACATATAAGTTAAATCGGGAGTCAGCCTACGATGTGCCAAGTTCATACCGGTGCATACAACTCACTACTCACGCCTGGAGAAACCGACTACACCGCTTTCCACCCAGGACAGTCTACGACGTATATCTAATACACGTAGTACCTATTACTACGTATACGCACGTCAAACGTAAGCTAAATGGAGAAAATCAACAAAGAAAGATAAAAGAAGATAACAGAAAGGAAAAGAAAGACGAGACGAGAAAAATAATGTAATAAAAAAGAGACGAGGAAAAGAAGAGGAAGCAAGGAAAGGAAAAGAGAAAAGCGTCATACTCGCAGACCTTAGAAACTGACTAAAAAACAGCACTGGGCTCATAGAGGGCATCAAGAGGGCATCAAAGGCACTGGAGAGAGAACGCGACAAGCCAAATAAGTCAGGGCGTCCTTACGCTCTTTTGTGACGGCCACTGGAAGGCCCACAACTTCCAAGACCACGATGGCCAGACCCGGACTTCAGTCTCTTGGTGAGGACGCACCCCCCACACCCCGTCCCCCCCTCCCCCCTCCCCCCTTTCCCCTTCCCCCCTCCCCTCCTACCCACTCGCCCCGGCCGCCTAGAGATGCCGATGGCGGATGGCACTGCGGCAGTCTTTGCGTGTCGCTCTGCAGCTTTGCGTCAGTCAGTCTCGTGCCAATTCCGCAGAAACAACTCGGCTCCCTCCTCTACCCGTAACCATCTACCACCCTTCTGAGCAGCCTGTTGCCACCCTTCGAATTTCATTCCAGAGACCGATATATCCTTATTCAGATGCACCAACCAGTTATTCGCTTGCCCCCCTGAGTACCCCTCACACCCCAACAAGCTCCCCAAGCATAATCATCTGTGGCAGACACTTCTCCCTCATACGTGCTACGAATCCAGCAAACAATATCGTCCCTTTGCGCACTATCACCTCCATGCTCTCGGAAGCGTTCTTGGCGAGCGCGTCGGCGTACGATAGGGTGTGGTCGTCGCGCTTCCGTTTCCGCCCACCGAAGAATCGGAGGAGCATGGGGTGGTGAACCCGTCGTTGCCTGTCATTGTCAGGTTTGTTCGGACTCCACGTCATGCAACGGTCAAGAAGTGTCTCGACCACCTCAGCTTTCCGCAACCGCACCTTCAACCGCAAGCACACACCCGGCATATCACAGATTTCCACCTTGTACCGCTGGAAGCACGCCCAGGCCCTCTGAAGACGCCGCGTTATTTCCATGCCAAGGTCAATACATGCGGTAATAGCCCCGCCCTAGTACACAAACTCGATTGTTTGTTTGTATACCTGGCCGGCAGTATTTGTTTTGAATGTCACCTTCCCCCTGCCTTTGGTTCGCAGGCAAAAAATATATGTTTTCGCCTCGGGAACCGTAAGCGCGAACGAACGCCAAGAACGCATTCACGATATCCGACATCACCCTTTCCAGCCCTTCTGGTGATCGCGATTCGATGCCAGCATCATCCGCGTACAGCATACCCCACAATCACAGCGCTTTTCGCAAAACAACCTGGGCGTACGTGTAAACTACCCGCATAAAGAGTTTTTACGGAAGTTTCTTTTGTGTTCCTCCATTTCAGAGACTGTGAGAACAACCACAATAATAACTCGAAGTTTAAAAATAGATGAAAAACGTCCACCAGGTACAACCTAAAACAAGACTTTCCTAGGGTCAGGTTATTTGGATCCATGACGGACAGGCGTTCAAAGCCAACGGTTCATACTTGAAGTTTGATTGCTCAATTGTACACTCGTAAGAAATACGCCGAGATTCACCTGAATTGTGTTCTTTTTTCCTGCCCTGACTCGGCAGTGCGGATACTCCCCTATGCACTCGGCACATCGTCTACGAAGTGCATCCTCATTCATACAAACAAGTAAGCGACCGGAATCGCTAAGCGGCATCACATAGACCGCCAAGGAGAGTGCTGGTCGAGTTCACTGCGTATTAATCTTCTCGGCGAGTCGATTGCGATATTATCTCCTGCATCGCCTCTGTAATCGCCGGAAGCAGAAACATCTCCGGCCCGCGACAACAAGAGCGCACTTTCACGGTTAGTGTGTGGAAACACCGAAAGGAGTTTTAGTAGGGGGGTTGAGGCACGCGGATAGCAGCAGCGCAGTTGGTCTTCCTTGCAAGACGTCGTTTCGAAACGTTCTTCCGGCATTGCTTTTAGCCGTGCTGCTCTCCTGAATTTTGTTCCGTCACTGTGGGTTAACGTCGTCGCGATCGTCGCTACAGGCCCGCACAACAAGCACGAACATATCTTACATGGTTGCAGGCAGCACAAATACAAAGATACCTAGTTTTAAAAAACCCAACGGCCTACCTCACAAGAACCAAACGGTCTTCGGGGTCGCAAAAACATCAATCACGATATATTTGTAACTGTTTGTGTTTGAACGTAAACCCAATTTTTTTTAGCTTTGTTAGTTCTGCAATAGGGTTTGGTAGTATCCGTGCACAGAATGACTACTAATATGGAAAATCGTCCTGTTGAGCCTGACAACATCAAGGGGAGTCACCGACTTAAATCTTTCATTTTGAGGACATATATAACACGCGCAAACGACCTTCCGCAAGTTTGGCGCAACTACTGTGTATTACGCGAAATGTGGATGTACCACGCAGTTTGCTCATCTGATTTTCAACCATTCAATCGGTCGAACTGACAGCTGATGTTGTTTAATCTTGTAACATCTCTTACTCCCATGCACAGCTGTTGCGAGGAGGGAGATTGGAGGCGGAAGAACTTTGAAGACTCCTCTCCACAGTTAAAGCAAGAGCAACAAGTAATTTTTGGCTGTTAAGGTGGGCGCTATATTGAAGCGAAAGCCTGCATTTCGAAAAATTGACCGCCTGACATTTGAGAACAATTTTGACACCCTGGTTGGTAACTTAGGAAGAATTTATTGGAGAATACAATACATAGAGAGCGTAGAAGATTCAGGGGATAGTAGTGTGATTGGATGTGTAGAGCAAAGGGTCAATATCCAATCGATAATAATACCAGATTTTCATTAAGCATAATAAAGCTAGAATAGGAGTAAGGTTACACAACAACGATGGGGCATTGAAGACAAGGACCACGCGACTTTGATAATATGAAAACCACAGGATGAAGCTATTATAAATTATAGCGGCGACTACCGGAAACTTGTATAAATAATCGTACGTTTTATAGAGGAGCCTATACTAATCGTTACAGCTTCAATACCAATGAAGAAGGGCAGACAATATATTTCCCCTATGAATTTACAAGCTGAGCCGGCCAAGACGCTCAAACCAAGCCAATATCGCTATGCTTGCGCTCATTTTTTCCGAGTTCGGACCTGAATTTTTCACACGTGATTTGGACCGAGCTCACCAAAACAGTACCCGACGAACTCAAGAAAAAATAAAATCGCTGACTTTTCATCATTTTCATGATTTTGGAAAAATTTTGGCCGGCCATAGACTATGTCGGCCATTTTTTTTTGTTGAGTTCGTCAGGTCAGGTACTGTTTTAGTGAGCTTGGTCCAAATCACGCGTCAAAATTTCAGGTCCTAATTTCAAAAATAGAGAGGCGCATGGCCAAGTTTCGACCGATGGGCCTCTGCATACAAACTTACATATACTTCAGGGATTCATCCATGACTTTCGAATGAAAGTGACCCATGAAAAAAAAAGCATATTTCCCTACTTCTCGTCCCCAGATGTACACGCCCAGAAAAATTGAGCCAACTGTATCCAGTTGTATTTCAGGCAATTAATTTTAGAAAAAGCAATACAAAAAAATCATGAGAAAAATGCTCAAACTAGAAGACGTGAGTAGCAAACCACTTTTTTCGTCACCAACTTGGCAGATTCTCAGGCTGGAGGGCTTAAAATGACCACCGTATCTATCTAGCTGATTACGAGGATATGCTCAGTTTGCAGTGCGTCACTGTCGTTCAAAAGGTGTGTCCGACTGACGCATGATGGGTTTCTTGGCCGGCCAAGCTTTTACGAAGAGCTGGACATTCGTTATCATCAGTCACTCGTCCCTGCGGCACAGCATTTCGAAGCAAACTGTCATTTAGAACATCGAGTACCACAGCAGGATGATCAGTTCCTTGGCCCACGGCTCCGCGCTAAAACGATATCAGAATAATGATGATAATGAAACACCACGATTAGCACTCTGCGCACTAAACTTCGGCATCATACTATATTGCTTTGAAAACAATTATTGTATCGATCGACCAAAAATCGCACAACCCCTCTAGACTAAGCATAGTGCGCCTGGAGTCGAATCCTTGATAGGCCCCAGGCAAGTGACATGTGCGTGCATGAACCATGTCGAACATACCTTTGTAACTGGACTGAGATGCGGCCCATATATGTTCCGACATGTCTCGTACGTTCTGTACGTTTTGGCCCGATTTTTCTTCTGTGAGTTAATCTTCGCAACCGGGCGCCCAGCGACAAGCTTACCTAGGGTTTCGGCTGGGTTCATAGGCATAGTAATATGTACCAGTACCCGGTTTCGTACGGGCAGCACAGGCACGCATAGCATATTGTTACAGCAACGGCAGTACGACCAATGCCAGCAACTATTGATTGAAGTCGCAGCAACAATCTCTACGCGAGCTCTTTGTCCATCGCGTATTATTCGAAGTGTGCAGCCCGCAACATAAAGAAGATTATGTGAACTGAAAGCGCGGGGATATAATAACGCGAAAGCGTGGACAATAATATACATATAATAATTATTGAAGAAAAAAAAAAAACACTCCAGCTGTGAGGTCGAAGATTTTGTCGAGACTCATCTTTGCAGGCTGTGTGTAATACTCCGATCGCGCGTATTACGAGTTGTGTTTCCTCATCAGAAATTTAGGTCGGCGACTCCCCTTGCAACGACAGTGTAGCTATGAGGGTCAACAGGGTGATGTCAGTGAGTCTGTGCGCGGAAACTATAAGACCCATTTTTGAGGGGGACAAAATTTAACAGCTGTGGAAGGAAATGCATCATGTTTTCAACTAAATCCTGTGAGTCGAATAACCGGTGAAGGGAGGGCGGAGTTTTTAAGGACGTGAGAGCCTGGGTTGGATCAGGGGGGGGGGCGGCGGGACGGGCGGGCCGGACGGGGCAGCTCAATCCTTGCGTAGAAACTATAAATCCTACCCTGTAAGTCATACAAGCAGTGAGAAGAGGGTGCAGCGTACTAGGGAGTGGCCGTGGGGGGGGGGGGGGGAAGTGGGGGGGGGGGGGGGGGGGGGGGGGGGCGAAAGGGTTTTTTAAGCAACACCTTTTCGTCGCATAGATGTAGGGGTTTGGTATACGCGAGGTGCCAGGTCCAGGCGATGATTCGGGGGATGGGGAGGAAGAGGGCATGTGGGGGGCGTTTGAGGGAGGGGGGGGGGGGGGGGGGAATTGCAGCAGAGGCATGGATGGCTCAAGAAAGATGATGACGAAATGTCAAGTGCGTGGAAGTGTGTAAATATATAATAATATGAAATACGCTCAAACTGTGAGATGGAACATATCCCCGAAAGACCTCGATCAATTCAAACGGAGATATTTCTGACACATCTGCGACGACGTAGTATGAAGCCCGCTACCGAAGGTGACTGGGACGACCTGAAGTGTACATTAAAAAAATTATATTAAGGACTTCAGCTGTGAGTTCGACGAATATAGGGTAATTGTGTAAACAAACATAATCACGTGCAGGCTAGCCCTCCTCCTACATGAACAGTATATATATTATCCTGCTTAGAGTGTGTATCATGTGTTTTTGTTCGTACAGCAATGAGACCTGGCTTTGAGACCAAAATGTCCTGTACGAGCAGGGCGGGAATGAGGAGCGTGACAGGCGCTCAAGCACTTGACTGCGCATTAAGCTACTGCTAAAACTACTATGTTGGCGGCTCTTTCACTTGGCATGTATTGAAGTCCATGCGCTGTGTTCAACCTGATTCATACATCTGCAATAATAGTAATGCATATTAGTTCACAGCCTTGGGATCCTTGTCATCAATTGACGCGCCTTAGCGCAGAAACCTTGCATTTATACAGCTTAGTTGTTGTAGTAGTACCTGTACGGTAGTCCAGCTTTTGACTCATTGTCATAAATCGATGCGCGGCGGCTTAGAAACCTTGCGTTAATTGTGCCTGATTTTTGTACGACGTACCTAGTACAGCGTACATGTCATCACAGCCCTCTGTTGTGCTTCTTTTACCATCGTGACGACATGGGATGGGAGCACAATTCAGTCCGGTGTGTTCCCAGTTATCACGAGCCAACACTGCAATATAATTACTGCTGCTGTTGTTGTGCGTTGGTTTTCGTTTTTCACAATCACTTTAGCTTCTGTAATGGTGTGCATTCGGAGGCCGCCCTCGGCAGTTCTTTGGCCTCTCCTGCTTCCCTCGGCTCTTAATTGCTTAACAGGAAGAGTTACTGTTTTCCGAATAGATCCGTGGACCACGCACAGGCTGTCTTTTTGCTATTTTTTTTCGCCGTCGTCTGCGTCTATCGCGCTGAACACGAAGGCTTTAACCACCTGTAATAGCCACCACAGTATCAACAAGTATGTACCACAAGCACAGCAGACCAGCCTGAGATCACCCACACACAGCGCATTAAACTACATACAGTGCAGCATGTTTATGTCGACCACAGAGCGACAGCGCAAGCATGCAGAAAATAACCAATGTCATGCCGAGATCCACACTCTGTTTCCTTTGTCCTCTTTGTCGTTGCTGCTATTGTGAGTATTTTCGTATCTCTGGTTGTGTTGACGTAAAACCACTAGTATCTTCTTGTAGTGTGTTTTTATTTGGGAACACCACTGATTCTCAGCCCAGTGACGGACAGCCCGGTGAAGACGTTATATCCTATATTTTCCTAGAATATATTGCGTGTAACTGGCGTGACCGATAGCAGCCTTCTCTTTGATGGCACTTGAACGACACCGCTGTGTGTTATCAAACTTATTGTTCCATCTATCTATTTCTAGCACACCCACTGTCCGTGACGAATGGTCATATATATAACATCGTTATTACTACCAAAGCGTTCCAAGTGCATAATGTATGGTCATGCATGTGGCCTCCAGGTTGTTTGATGCATCATGGCGGCAGGGCCGTTCGCGGTTTCAAGTCGACAGTTCGCAGCATCAGCATTCGGCTCGCAAACATGGATCGCTCGTTACCTAAGTTGTACTATTTTTCGTTCCTGAGCTACCGTAGCAGGCGGCGCGGATACACTGTAGTTGTGCGTTCGATTCCACTGTTGTAGGCAAACATTTCGCCACCTTCATTTTGAAAGTTGTTTTCCAAAAAGCACAATTTGTTTGTCATGACATTATTACCCATTTCTTACACTGTAAAGGACAAAAATATTTATGTCACCTAACACGTTATTGTCTCCAGCACACTTCATTGCAGACTTAATGTCCGTTATAGATATTAACATTAGTATTTATTACAGTAGGTTATACAACGCCTGATATATTCAGTCTTCACTTTAACACCGATAACCCGTGACAGCTTACTAAAACCGGGCTGTCGGTGTATTACGTAGCTTGCTTGCCACGATGAGTATCGCCCGCTACATTTGTCCAAGCCACAGCTAACGCTAGGAATTTGTTACATATCATTATCAGATCGCGGCATATTGTTTCATGCTATCACTGACCTCTTGTCAGTTGTAGGTCGCCCATTGCATTGAGTCATGAGCAACCTTTCCCTCGGTCTTCTTCACTATTTGTGACATCTAGTTCCTTGAGCGAGCGGAGAGGAAGACGGATGGATGCCCGCGGAGCGCACCTTTGTATATCCTACATAATATTCTAGGTGATCCTACGACACGTGTTCGCGGGGGTGAGATGAGGTGAGAGATCTAGGGATACACGTTGTCAAAAGGGAAGACAACAGAAAGCGGTGTACCGCCACCATTTCGCTCCACCGTACGATACAGCAGAATACACCTAGTGTTTTTACCCCGATCCGCGACGCTTTTTGGTCAACTCGGTTTTTGACACCAACACCTTGCGGTACATCGTACCGCTTCTTCTCAGCTCGGCCGTCACCGTTTCCTGACGCGTCCCATGCGCTTTCTGTCGCAAAAAACACCATGCGGATCGACTTCGCCCCAGGCTCTTCAGGGCCCATGGCCTTTCAAGTTCCGACCGAGTCTCAACCATGCGCACAACGTCATGTAGCATCCATAGAACGACGCCCTTTCAAAAACTTCATATTTCGGATCCCTTCAGAGATATGGATTTACCCTTCCCCACCCAACGAATCTCATGTTTTTCACACTATTAATACTCGATCCATCTTCCTCGCCTCGACAAAATGCTTTTAAGCTGGAGCATGCATCCATACCTCTTGTGCGTTCGGCTAAACCAAACCTACGCGACCATGTCTATGTCCATAGACTGACTCCATGGCTACAAGACTACATGTCGACGACTATGTACAAGGCTGAATTTCGTAATACACTCCCGATATTTCAAAGTCCACATTTTCAAAAATATTCGAAAGCCGTGGTTTCGTACTATACACAACCAGCAGTGTACGACGACACAGATGGCGCCACCACTCAAGAACCTCATTTTTGTTTAGTAGGTTTAGGGTATGGGCAGTGTACTACTCCGGAATATAAGTTTCTCTCCGGGCATCTTAAGTTTGCCCAAGTTCATGACTACGAAGTTTAAGTGGTGGCGTCTTCTTCTTGCTGCGTGGATTACAACATAATGCGGAGTACGAACTCGCAAAGCGGACGGCCGACGTCAACGGGTGCATGTGTGGGCCAACAGGGTCGACCGTCGTGCGCGTGAAGCGGGGCCGTCAATTCCTCTTCTTTCCTTTGCCTTGGCCTTTCCCCCACCATTCATACACACCTAACCCAATGCTGGAGCCTGTCCTGTGACCAAGGACTGAATTATGCGAGTTAATGTGAGAACAACAACACCAACATCATCAACAACAACAGCAACAACAACAACAACAACAACAACAACAACAACAACAACAACAACAACAACAACAACTATATTGCGTGTACGTGAGGTGTGCGAACTTTGTATGGTTGAGCCGCGGTTCGTGCTGTGTGCGCGGAAGGGGTGTTGGGTTAATTTCTCCGAAGGGATCCGAATTACGAAGGATTATGAAAGCGCGTCGTTCTATGGATGCAAAACGACATTGTGCCCATGATTTAGATTCGGTCGGAAATCGGAAGGCTATGGTCCGTGAAGGACGTGGGGCAAAGTCGGTCCGCATGGTGAATTTTGCGACAGCAAGCATTTGGGTCGCGTCAGGGAACGGTGACGGCCGAGCTGAGAAACCGCGGTACGATGTACCGCAAGGAGTTGGTGAAAAACACCGGTACGAGGCTGAGTTGATCAATCAGCGTCGCGGATCGGGGTCAGAGACCAAGGTGAATTTTGCCTTACTGTACGGTGGCGCGGTATGGTGGCAGTACACCACTTTCTGTCGTCTGCCCTTCTTAAAACATTCGCCGGCCACTTTCGGTAAGAGATATACCGCCCATCGCATATTTTCGGTGTGTCCGAGATGTTAGGCGACAAATTTGTGTTATTTTTGACAATTTTTTCTTGTCCGATAATGAGCAGCTGATCTGCACATGATTGCAGGGGGAGAGCGATGGCGGAGGCGATGTTCCTCATATTTATCGCAGCCTGTTGTCTATAACAATAACTGTGTGGTTTTACCTCATGCTTGCGTAGTGTTCATTTCACTTGATAACCTGTCGTGCTACACGTGTTAGTCTGGGATCGGCTGCGGGCGAAAGACAAGCTCTACTGTAGCTCGGTCCCGTCTGATGTGTTTTTTTGCTCGGGTGCCGTCTGTCAAAACACTCTAGCAACCCATCAATCACAACAACCTACATGAAAAATGTTGCGGTGGTGGAAAATGAGTACATGACGGGATCTGGTGTAACAGAGGATCGGCACCACGTGCAGCGGCATCATTAGCGGCAACGACGTCAGCGGCGGCAAGCAGCGCAAACAGTATAAGGCGACCCGACTATATATCACCTGCAGGCGGGAAATATATCGACTAAAGTTCCATGTACTTATGCCAAACAGAAACAACCGCGAACGTAGATACGCAGCCAACCTCACGAGTACTAGCATGAGCCTCGTGAGGGTCAGAAAATATTGGGTACTTGTACGGGGAAGACGCGAAGTACAAAAGAAGTGCAATAAAGTTTCCATCCAGATTCCTCGATTTGGGAGCTCAAAACCTGCCCCAAAAACTGATTTAAAGACAAATAAACTGCTGACCGGATGCAATATACCATGGCCTAGGTACACAACGAAAATGATCACAAAATACAGCTTAAATTTGCCGATTTTGAGTTAAGGAGCGCCGTCATTCAGAGACCATTTCAGACGAAAGGTGCTACCTCTATCGTAGCGTGCATCGGAACAGGAACACAAGAGACGCAAGCTTACCTACGATTTGTGGGTATCCCGTTCCACCTAGTCGAAGAGTTCACCCTCCCTGTATCGCTCCCACAATGTCTCTGCCTGTATTCTTGGTCGTCGATTCTGCGAGTCGCCAGATAATACCACGCTGTCAAGTCGTAGCGATGACATAAATATAAGAGCGAAGAGAGGCAGGATTTTGAAAACCTGTCTAGCGGTCAGGTGCGGAGGTATGAGGCGCATAAGGGGTGCGAGAAAAAAAAAATGCTGCCCTGGGACTTGTTCTTTTCGCCAAAATTCTTTTTTAACAACTGATAAACGACGGACGAACGGCGAACGAGGAACGACGAACGACGAACGCACGACGAACGACGGGCATGTGATATGAATTATTCCGTGCGTGTGGCGACTGTCCTACCCGAAACCAGATTAATATATGAAACAACCGACACCGTCTATGAAGGCTTGTAAGTAATGCCTCCATCTCTGCCACTAGCGTTACCCGGTGTTCGACTTCGGTGTGTATGCTTGCATTATGCTCCTACTTATGCCTCTACCTCGGGCTTCAGAGCTCTTATCACAGTGTACTTTGTCAACAACCCAAACTCGGAAATGTATTTCCACAAGCAATCTGTTTACGAGACCCCGCGCGGTCCCTCAGGCACAGGGTGCATCTGACAGATCAAGTAGAAGGTCTGTGTCAAAGCAGAGTGCTCGAGGGGGTGTGTGTCTCGAGTTATTGCGGGATGAATAGAGAGGTTGCTTAAAACATCAGAGGGATGTTGGGAAAGACACGTACATCAGACAACCATAGAGAAACAAAAAACTAACGGCCCCTGTACCAGGTATTGTGATAAGAGATGCATAGGTTGCGCTGACGCCAATCGATGACGCATGGAAACGATCCCAAGGCTGAACTTCTACTTCCTATACTACAATAGGCAGGCGTCCCCGTAGATGCGAACCTCGTGTTGTCAATAGTAGTGTGAATGCGGGCTCGAACCCTCCCGATTGCATGCTCGTGCGTACATGGCTTCTTCTTGCGTAAAAAATTGACAGCGGGAAAACCCGGGAGCGTGATTTAGAAAGGAATTATATTGAACCGACGAGAGTAAAAAAAATGAAAAGCGGGGAATCGGAGTCCTATGAACGGTAAATAGGAAGATACGTGTACAGTGCGGGGGAAGAGAAGACCCCTGCTACCATGGCTTGTCGAAAACGTCGCTGGGGGTAAACCTTCATACCGAGTTGAGCTGCAGAGTACACGTGGCCATTGACAACAAAGCTTTACTTACAGGTCGTGCGTTTCGCTCAAGTAGGATTTTATCTGACAAGCTCAAACTCTAGTGACTGCGAATGACGTATAGAACAGTGCACTCAGGGTTGTGATCAAACAGGCATATGTGACAGTCCACATGGTGCTAAAATTTTACAAAGTAGTATGAACATTCCCAGACGCTTTGCACGGGTCATGACGCTTCCCGCGGGTCGAGTCAGTAGGTTGCAAACCCTCAGGGGTAGGGCCGGGCAGAGTTGGTTGAATAGGTTTATATTGTCACCGGTCTGGTCGGGTCTCAAGGAGATTTTAGAAATAAACTTAGCGGGTCGAGTCGGGTCGGGCCCACAGGTTTTGAAACTTCGTGGGTCGGGCCGGGTCGAGTGCGGTTATTAGATGGAACAATGGCCGAAATCAGGTACACCCGTTCGACCGATAGCCGTTATCGGGTACCCCTCGAACACACAGTCCCACAACGACTCAGGACGACATGTCATTGGTCGAAACCACATCGCACCCGAACCCAGCCGCATGTCCATCGGGTGCACCCGATTATGGCTGACCAAGTCCTCGAAATGTACCCGACTCGCATACAAGCCACCCGATTATGGCCGGACTGATCGACCACCAGCCCACACGCACACACGCACGCGCAGCGGGCGCGCACTCGCGCCACGTCACGAGGCGGGGCATTGTTTGTTCTTTCGTCTCGTAGCTCTCTTTCCGGAGCTCTTTTTTTGGGACCATGAAGTCGCAGTTAGCACCCCTACACACAAGTCACAGAAGCGCATCTATGCTGACGGTTTAGACATAGATCACAGACTACCTGGGCACGGACCCGGCTCGAGAAGGGCTAAGAATTCAGATGCTCCTTTCCAAAAAGCACAGGAAGATATGTTCGTGGCGTGGTGGGCCCGAGAAATGTATGGCCGCCACCTGTCACGTCACACCCCGAGAAATCATTTGATTAAATGATTTGGGTCCAATGATTTCCTAGGTCTCGCTAACAGGTGCCCTGCAGGGACGCCGTTTTCAGGAAAAGCTCTGTGGGTCGTGATTGTACCTCTCTTACATGGGAATTAGTTTTGCAATGGCTATCATCCAGCAGTCCTGTACACAGCAATGCTTCATGTTATGTGTAGAGTCTCAGGTATATTCGGGCACATGTTGCGTTGTGTTGCCGATTTTGTGCGTACTCGGCTGTCGCTGGTGGCCGTTGTCGCACATCATCATTAATACTGCTGTGGCTGTGGTCGGGCGCGCCGGCGTGAGCGGAGCGGGGTCTCACAAGCCACAAAAAAGAGCTCCGGGAAAAGCGCTCCGAGACAAAACAACAAACAATGCCCCGCCTCGTGACTTGGCGCGAGTTCGCGCTTGCTGTGCGTGCATTTGCGCATGTGGTCTGGTGGTCGAGTAGTCCGGCCATAATCGGGTGGCTTGTATGCGGGACGGCTACATTTCGAGGACTTGTTCAGCCGTAATCAGGTGCACCCGATGGACATGCGGCTGCGTTGGGATGCGGTATGGTTCCGACCAATGAGATGTCGTTCTGAGTCGTTGTGGGACTGTGCGTTCAAGGGGTACCCGATAACGGCTATCGGTCGATCGGGTGTACCCGATTTCGGCCAATACTGTACTAGATGTGTCGGAACCTCTCGCATCGGGTCGGGGTATGACTCGGGAGAGGTGCGGGTCATGTCATGGGTCAGGACGCTTTGACCCGAGATTTGCTTTCTTCCGACCCGCGGGAAGGACGGACCGGTGGATCTGACCCGCAGATCCAACACATGCAAATTTGCTGTCCGAGGAACTCCATCGTGATGACAGTCGATTTAATAAAAATGATCTTCGGGCGTTGATACGCCGACAAACGTTTGGCTGGTGTACCACGCAGCTTGCAAACACGATCATTGACCCTGAATTGATCGAAGTCACAGATGACGTGTACACATTTTGAGCCATGTTGTCAACAAGAATCATTTAGTTCAAATCTGTCTATCATACCTCTACGACAACAGGAAAATTCAAACATTCGGAGGGTCATCGCGCGGGTGAGGAAAAAGTACTTCCCGCATAACTGTGACCCTACCCGCGACATCACCTGCTTTTATGGGTCCTTCGGAGCATCGTGAGTTGGCTCGAGTAGGGTCAGCAATTGGTTATCTTTTTACCGGTTAGGTTTGGAGGGGTCGCGAGGTTTCAAAACCACACGGGTCGGGTTGGGTCGGGTCTGGTCGGATCGGGTCGGGTCGGGTCGGGTCGGGTCGGGTCGGGTCAGGTCGGGTCGGGTCGGGTCGGGTCGGGTCGGGTCGGGTCGGGTCGGGTCGGGTCGGGTCGGGTCGGGTCGGGTCGGGTCGAGTCGGGTCGGGTCGGGTCGGGTCGGGTCTGGTCTGGTCGGGTTGGGTCGGGTCGGGTCGGTTCGGGTCGGGTCGGGTCGGGTCGGGTCGGGTCGGGTCGGGTCGGGTCGGGTCGGGTCGGGTCGGGTCGGGTCGGGTCGGGTCAGGTCGGGTCGGGTCGGGTCGGGTCGGGTCGGGTCGGGTCGGGTCGGGTCGGGTCGGGTCGGGTCGGGTCGGGTCGGGTCGGGTCGGGTCGGGTCGGGTCGGGTCGGGTCGGGTCGGGTCGGGCGGGTCGGGTCGGGTCGGGGCGGGGCGGGGCGGGGCGGGGCGTGAGGTTCTGAATTCTCACGGATTCCGCGCCGGGTCGGGTCAGGTCAGAAAGTTTGGAAATCCCACCTGACCTGTCGGTAACATTACCCGGCAGGACCGTCGAGGTTTGACCTGGTCCGTGAAAAACCCTAGTAGAAATAGCGCGCAGCAGTGGCCACATCGCGTGCCAGCGTCAGCCACTCCACTTGAACAAATACAAAAACCTCCAAAAATTAAAAATATATAATGAATCGCCGGCTTCCATGCGAAGTCCTTCGGTGAAAAAGAGGCGATGCTTCCTCATCCGTTGTTAGAATATACGACCCAGGCTACGGAAGGGGGGTCCCCTTTTGGGCATTTTATTCCAGTGGCCAGGGGTCACTCGCGCGAGTAACCTCTTTGTTCCTATGCGATTTTACGTATTCTTCATGTTTTACATTGGCGAAATTAATTCGCAATGCAAGGGTGATCTAAGCTGCGCCGAAACAAGTGCCTAAACCACCTTCATCTGTGGGATACAGAGCCACTCGTGCGAGTGGCTCAAACACACCAGTGAAAATTGGGGTACCCCCCCTACCGTAGCCTTGGTCATACATCATGCATCATTCACACCAACAGACGCGTGCTACAGTAGAGGCAGTGGCAGTTTTTGTCTGAAATGGTTTCTGAATGCCGGGGGGCTCCTTAACCTAAAATCGTCGAAAATAATAAATAATACGATATTATATTTTCCATCCTTCTCGTTGTGACCCTACGCCATGGGATTGTTCATTTGGTGTAGAACTTTGTTTTTTCTCTGAATCAGTTTTGGCGAGAGGTCCTAGGTATCGAAATTGATGAACCTCAAGAGAAAGTCGTGCATCTCCATCGAAGCACGTGCGCGTCAAACACAGGTATAAAATTATTTCTTGAAAAAAAACAGAAGATCGATACATGAAATATACACATAAAAAAAGGGAGTACCCATGCAAAGTTTTTTTTAAGGCCCAGATTAAAGATGATCACGGAAAATCGTAGTTCATATATTTTTTTCAATGGAAAATACATCAAACATTCAACTCTGCTCCTTTTAGAGGGACGGCGAAATGTATTTTAGGAAAAAGAAACCCAAAAGGGTCAACGAACACCCGTGAGCAAACGACCGACGCGAGCGATGGCTTGCGGCCTCCTCGGACAGCCGCGGTTAGCGGCAGGTTGGTTTTTCAGGCAGTGGCTAGGAGGCCATGTCTGTAGGCGTCTCTTGCATGATCTGGCGCCACCCCGCCGCCCCACACGGGCAGCAACGACGGGGATACAACGGTCGAACTTCTTAGCGAAGTCGTGATGTGGTAGTTGGTGGTGTAACTTTCTGGTGGAGAGCGACAAAAAACCGGGTTTGCTGCGGTCTCGGATGTTTTCGAGGCGTCCCAGGCGGTCTAGCCTGTACTTAGGGCATGCTGAGGGCGCGCTGGGACTGCTCCGGTGTCTATCTCTAGAAATGCTGACTTCTCGCCTCTCAATCAGCAGACGACATGCACCGATTCATGTTGCCGGCTTCATTCACATGAAACATGCCATGCCTAAGTGCGCGAACTCCTCAAATATAATTCGATTCTGCACTACATTCGATAAAACAACTATTTTTTTGCTCACTTGTTGAATTTCGATTTTCGTCATTATTCTGGAAACGCCTGCTCGGTGATTCATTGTCCGGTCAATCAAATTCAAAGTGAAACCATTTCTAAAAACGATCGTATTTCGATTTGGCAAGATCCTCGTCAATCAGACCCCTCACAATAATGCCACAGTAATCAATATAGTTGGGATGTTTGGAGCGAATACCTGTGTGGTCGGGAATTTAACTTATGCTGCTATTTTTACATAATTATTCTATGTTTCTGACGTGGTCGCAAATATTGGAACACGGGGGCACCCCAGGTTGCGTTACTCGGCGAGAGAAGCCCCTGCCTGCAACCCGCTCCCCACAGTAAACCTTGAGCCGACGAGGCGATAAACCGGCCACTACCCCGTGTACCCGAGCCCCTCTACATGTCTGCGTCCGCCGGAGCCCGTGCCGGCGTTGCGCTCGCCCACGACTACGACGCTACCTTCAATGGATCCCTCTAATATCATTAAGCGAAAACGAAAATACAGCGTTGAGGCCTCCTTCCTTCCAACTCCCCCGCCGAGTCAAACACAGGTCCGCACGGCACAGGACGACGCGTTTCGCCCTGTGTGTGTCGGACGCCTCATATCCACGTACAAATCCGGGGCCAAAACGCCCCGGGGCAGAACAAGGTGCGAGCCGAACGCTCCGCGAATCACCGACGGACGATGGACGACAGACGACGACGACAGGAGACGCAGACGTTGAAGACGCCGACGACGGCAGCGCCGACGATGACGACAACAACGACAACAACAACGCCTTCGTTTTAAATAGAACGTAGATCAATGAACCACAGTACAAACACATACATTGACTGGATGTGGGCTAAACAAAGTGTACTCGTTCGTGCTCAAATCAACGCGTTGAGATGTTGACGGACAAAATGATGGTGGCCCTTCCATTTGTCCGTCACGCTCATACACATGCACCTTTTGGTTTATTATTATGACGGCTACCACCGGCTACGACAACAGTAGTCAGTATGTTTCTATTATTTCGACAACCAATACGGATAGGTAGGGCGGTTTATGCACTGCCCTGGTTAGGCGGGCGCGTCCTTAAAACCAAGTCCACGCCACCCTGTACCTAACGACGATAGACATACAGCCATAGTGTCCGATATGCTTAATTGGTGAACGCACCACTCTGTTCCGCGTCCTGATCATGGACATGTTTGCGCCGGAGGGAGCGGAGGGGGGCACACGGACTCTGAACAGTAGATTCGTTGAATGGCGCAAGACATGATTAAGGTGTTGCTGTGCCGTACGGAACTTGTAAGATGCTGAGTCATTTATTGGCTAGCCGAAAATACCCATGTGAAAGTGTCCCGTTGACCTTGGCAGTATCATTAGCATACAGGTATGAGGTCGCGTGTACAATAATCATGCCCCCGGCAAACCACGCAGCTGAAAAATCTGGGTATAGACCGCTCAACCGGTCGAGCTCACACTGCTGATGTATTGAATCATGGCAGGGGATAGGGGTTGCGCGTATTGAGCCAGGTTTTGTTTCCGACCGGTTGAACTCCTGTAGACTATTAGTGTGGAACGATCGGTTAATATGACAATTTTACGAGTGTGTCTTAGGAATAGCATATAGACGTGCTAATCGGGTTTTGCAAACGAATATCTTCGAAGTCATGTTCCGGTTGACATGTTGAGCGCCTCATCCATGCTAGGATCTCAGAAAAGTCTGCCACATCCCCAACGTGTGGGATGATTCCGAACTGGTAAATTTGGTACATTGTGAGCGAAATATATGCGTGTGGCACAATGGTATGGGACCGCGAGGTCATAGCAGGAGCAATAGTCTATATTCCCTTCGTCAGACACTCTGCAAGGGTCATTGTGGGCACATCTACAAACGCTGTCTCAGACGACATTGCTGAGGAGCACGATGCACGCCTTTGGATTAATGGTAATATGTTCGCAGAACAATCCCCAGCGAGCACGGTGTTGATATCGTGAACATCGGCAGCGGATTACCGAACACGTAGAAGAGGATCACATCAGCGTGGCTACTTTGGAATGGCGCCCCTGCGGAGACCACTGAGCCAAAGGGCGCCCGTGCCTTTAAGCGGTAGCTCGAGACCAACCACGTTACAGTTTTCTAATTACCGCTCTCCCCGACTCTTCGTCGCCTGCACGTTGCTGCGCTCTACAGTTAAAGCAAGTTTGGGCGAGTCAGCCGACGCCAGTCCCGTGGAAAACGGAGAACACTGAAAAAACAGTGAGGTATGGGAGGGACCACAGGCTGAGGCAGAAGGCCTCATGTCATTCAATGCTTTTAATGATTGGTGTGGGCGCACACGAATACACGTGTGCTCCGTATCGCCTTCAATGGGGTTTATTCTCTTTTGCCGCGACAATACCACTGACACACCAAGGCGTTCCGCGGCAGCTGCTGGCCGCAATATGGTACCACAGCGGTACCAGTACAGTTCGATGTCTTCTCCACCAACAAGTAAGTTGCACAATCCATCGGTCACACCCGGGTGCTACTGCGCCAAGCACGCGTAGCAGCCTGCAACAGATGCTATCGAAGCGGACCGGAATAATAAAAAAATGTTTTGGCCTGATTTGTTTGCTAGTAGTATGGACTTTGTCGTAATCCGGCCAATTAGCGAGAAACATGCCAAAATATGCGTCGCTAGAAATGCCCCATATCTGGTCATACCTAGTACCAGGCTATCTCCTATAACACCGACAGAACCGCGGCATGTGCTGTGTGGCAATTGCCGCGGACTACCGCGGATATCCGTGGTACTCGACGCGTACCGAAAGATCGCCATGGCAATGGCCGCAGATGACACCGGATGACGGGGTAAATCGCTTCGGTTGGACGTCCGCGGAAACTCCCGTGGTAATTGCCGCCGATTTCCGCGGATTTCCATCGTGATTGCTGCGTTGCCGTGGCAATGGTCGCTGACTTCGGTGGTTTGCCATGGTTGTGCGACGGAGTTTGCCACGGGCAAAACCACGGCACGTTCCGTGGTCACAGCCGTGGCATTTTTCGTGGAAGTGCCATGAGCCGTGGCACTTGCCGTGGAGACCCGCGGGTTTCCACGTTAGCCTGTGGTAACACCCAAGAAAGTGCACTGAAGTTCCACGGCCATTGCCGCGGACATCCGTCAAAAAAGTCGATTTCTGTGCATCCGTGATCAAGCGAGGGGGGAGACAACCCTCCTCGCCTAAACCGCACACAGCCTATTCTCCCTCGCCCCACCTACAATGCTTCGTTTACGTGCCTAGTGAGATGCTTTTGTGCAGCGAACACCGGTGGGAGTATGTACGTAGTCAAGCGATAGCCGTTGATTATTTTCCACGGGCACTTAGTTTCAAAAACAAACTGTACTGCGGGTTTAAACTTTTTGGGTTGTCAATCCGATTATGCACGGTCTGATTCTGCGACACAAAAACCTGTTAACTGTTCGGACTCGGATACAGTATGCAGCAATGCTCAACCGTACAAGTACCAAGAGCAGCGCAGTCACAGTTCGCTACTTCCGGTCATGTAGCAACAGCACCGAGCTCGACCAACCGTCGAGGATGTGGGCTTTTACCACACTTCGTGGAATATATGTGAGTAGTCGCCGACCCAGGAGCAGTAGCATTGTGGTATCAGTAGTGCAGCGGCCGCAGCAGCAGCAGATAAAACATGAGAACCGAGCCCGATAACATATCAGCTGCAGGCCGGGAAACTATATCGACCCTGTGCTCCGGCGTGTAACTCCCTAGTTGATATTGTTCAAACCCGATCAGTCCCAATAGGTTCTTTGTGCGGGGAAAAAACGGAAAACACAGGGGCGGGCAAGCAAGTGAAAGGCCAGCAGTGCTGTGCCCTGTTATTATTATAAAAATTAAAATACACTCCAGCTGTGAGATCGAAGATTTCGTCGAAACTCATCTTTGCAAGCTGTGTGTGATACTCCGATCGCGCGCATTACGAGTTGTGTGTCCTCATTAAGGATATAGGTCGGCGACTCCCCTTACAGCTACAGTGTAGCTATCAGGGTCAACAGGATGATTTTAGTCAGTCTGTGCGCGGAAACTATAAAACCCGTTTCTGAGGGGGACAAAATCTGACAGCTGTGAAGGGAAAGGGGGGGCCTGGTTTTGATCAGAAGCGAGCGGGTTTGGAGGGGGGCGGGGGGGGGAGGGGGGGGGGGGGAAAGGGCGATTTGTGCATGTAAGCTATAAATCCTTTCGAGGGGATAAATCTGACGGTTTTGGCACCAGTATATTATTGGGGGCGGGGGGGGGGGGGGGGGGGGGGGGGCAGCTCGATATGTGCCTGGAAACTATACATTATTTCGAGGGGATAAATGTGACATTTTTGGAAATAATACATCAGTTTATCGTGTATATCCTGGGGTAAGTCGTACAATCAGTGAGGAAAGAGAGGGTGGGGTTGAGATGGGTTGGAGGGGGGAGGGTGGGGGGTGGGGGCGGGGGTGGGGGGAGGGGGGGGGGGGGGGGGGAGGGCTTTAGGTGAGGGGTTTGTTATACGTGTGGTGCTAGGTCTAGGCGAAGGTGCGGGTGATGGGGAAGAAGGGGGCGTTCGAGGCGGGGGGGGGGGGGGGGGGGGGGGGAACACAGCGGCATGGATGGCTCTCGAAAGATAATGAGGTGATATCCTGTGCGTGAAGTGTTTATCAATGTGGCGGATTTCGATATTTGGTGGGGCGTTCGAGTAAGGAAGAGCAAGAGGGGGGGGGGGGGGGAGATTTTTTAGGAGGTTTAGGTCACAAATAATATTCAAATACACTTCGGCTGTGAGATCAAAGATATGTATCAGCTTGTTATACGCGTGGTGCTAGGTCTCGGGAAAGAGGGGGCGTTGGAGGGGGGGGGGGGGGGGGGGGGGGACACAGCGGCATGGATGGCTCTCGAAAGATAATGAGGTGATATCCTGTGCGTGAAGTGTTTATTAAGGTGGCGGATTTTGATATTTGGTGGGGCGTTTGAGTAAGGGAGAGCAAGAGGGGGGGGGGGGATTTTTAGGAGGTTTAGGTCACAAATAATATTCAAATACACTTCGGCTGTGAGATCAAAGATATGTAGCAGCTTGTTATACGCGTGGTGCTAGGTCTAGGCGATCGTGTAGGTGGTCGGAAAAGAGGGGGCGTTGGAGGGGGGGGGGGGGGGGGGGGGGGGGATAATTGAAACCTTCGTCATGGATTATTATGTACCATAGATTTTTCGCACTGAATTGATACACCAGGTATCCTGTTTTCAGGAAAAACAATCGGTACTCGCAAGGTACTTCTAGTCCGTACTCGTAGCAAGAGCAAGGCAACAACAGTAGCAGCAGAACTAACAGCGGCAGGAGTAGATGCAGAAGCAGAACCGAAACAAGCCACAGCAGAAGTAACGTCAGAAGCATGTCTGTGATCAGCTCTCGGCGATCATCGCCCTGAAAACATACAAACTAGCGAGGTAATAGTTCCCGTTGGGGTTTGTTACGGGGCTACTAATCTTGCGGGCGGGAAATCTGCATCTTCGATCACCGAAGCACGTCCAACATCGGAGGTAAACTTAGTCCGAATCACGTGCCACCACTGCGATATCTACAGCAGTGCTTTTCTGTCCCCCCATCCGTATGGTGGTCCTGACCATATCGTTAAAAGTATGTGTTTCTCCGGGATACTGGCCAAAATAGAAATATGCGCAGCCTGACACTTTGGACTCGCTCGAGTAAAACAAAATATTTCTGGCTGCGGGGATCTTCGGGGCGGTAGGCTGTTCTTTTTTTAAGCGCTAGGAAGCACTTTCTATGGCAGAATCAAGGCACAGGCGTCATGGCTTCTGACTTTTGGAAAGTGGTTTTATTTGAATTGGTAGGTCTTGTTTCGCCGTTTGCCTTTATTTTTGAAATCTGGCAGTACACTGTCGCCGGCAACGATAGGTCACCACCGCCTCTGCTGCGGTCTCTTCTGCTGCGCTGCTGCTGTGGTGCTAGTGAGGTGTGCCTGTGGTGGTTTCGGCGGTGATGGTGCTGTTGCTGTCGCGTTTGTGTGAGGATGAAGCTTTGTCTTGCACACAACAAGCGCAGTATGCTGTCGTAGTTGTGTTTGTAATTCTGATGCAGTTATTTCTGGAGCCTCAAAACTACAAAAATAATCGCCAGAAATAATCGCCAATTTTTTTTTTCATAAAATAGTAGGTCTTATAGCGGACCAAAAATACGACCCTCCAAACAAAAACTCATCTATTTTGTATATTACAAGTACCAACAACACGCAGCTTGCAAAGATGAGTATTATTGACCAGAAATTCGTCGAACTCACGGCTAACGTCCTTGAATTTTTTTTATAAAATAGAAATTCAATGTAGGCAATTTGTCGCCTAGACATGGATGGCTTGTTCTGTGCAACCGAAGGCGGGCACGCGGATTGGTGCGATGTCGTCGGCTGATTGAGAGGCGAGAAGCCACCATTGCGAGAGGTAGGACCACCGGAGCAGCCGCAGCACGGCCTCCGGAGGTCCTTAGCACAACGTAGCCCGCCTGCGACGCTTCGAAAACAACCGAGACCGCCGCAAACCCAGTCTTTCGTCGCCCTGCACACTCGAAAGTTAGGGCCCGTATTAACGAGGAACTTGCTAAATCGAATTTCGATTTTATTTTATAGAATTGAATTTAATTTGCATCTGATTGGTCAAAAAATGAATCACCAAGCAGGCATTCTCAGAATTATTACGAAAAATCAAATTCAACAAAGAAGTAAAAAAAGACTTTCTCGGTCGAATTTAGTCGAAAATCAAAATTGAATTTAGGGAGTTTGTCCACCTAGCCATGGCTTGTTCTGTGTAACCGAAGCCGGCCACGCGAATTGGTGCCATGTCGTCGGCTGATTGAGAGGCGAGAAGCCAACATTGCGAGAGGTAGGACCACCGGAGCAGCCGCAGCGCGGCTTCCGAAGGTCCTTAGCACAGCGTAGACCGCCTGCGACGCTTCGAAAACAACCGAGACCGCCGCAAACCCAGTTTTTCGTCGCCCTGCACCTCGAAAGTTACACGACCAACTACCACATGATGACTTCGCTCAGAAGTTCGACCGCTATATCCCCGTCGCTGCTGCGCGTGTCGGGCAGCGGGGTGGCGCCAGCCCATCCAAGAGACACCTAGAGCCATAGCCTCCAAGCCGCTGCCGGCCAAAAGAATCTGCGGCTAGCCGCGGCGCTCCGGGGAGGACGCGAGCCATCGCTCGCCTCGGTCGTTGCCCACGGGTGTTCGTTGACCCTTTTGCGTTTTTTGAATTTTTTTATTTCCTAGAACGCACTGCGCCGTTCCTTGATAAGAACCAAAGTTGAATTTTTCGTGTATTTTTCATGAAATTAAAAAAAAAAAATCGAAATTCGATTTTGCAAGTTCCTCGTTAATTCGGGCCCTTACACGGCCAACTACCAAATGATGACTTCGCTCAGAAGTTCGACCGCTACATCCCCGTTGCTGCTGCCCGTGTCGGGCGGCGGGGTGGCGCCTGCCCATCTACGACACGATTAGAGCTAAATTCCCTCCATGCCGCCTCTGTATCAAACAATCTGCCACTAGCCGCGGCTCTCCGGGGAGGACGCGAGCCATCTCTCGCCTCGGTCGTTGCCCACGAAAGGTGTTCGTTGACCCTTTTGCGTTCTTTTTTTTTTTTATTTCCTAGAACGCACTACGCCGTTCCTTTTGACAAGAGTTGATTTTTTTGTGGATTTTTCATGAATTTAAAATGTACTCTTTGAGTTTCGTCTGCTTAAGTCTCCTGCTTGCTGGTCTTTCGCTTGTTGGTCTACCCCCCGTGTTTTCCGTATTTCCCCAGCACCGCAGGTTGGACTAGTAGCACTACGGCAGTGTTGTGGTCACCACCTCGGTATCACTGCCAACTCAACTGCTCTACTGGGTAAGAATGATACAGGAGCAACAGACAAGCAAATTCCAGCCGACATATAAAATCATCCTGTTGACCCTGATAGCTACACTGTAGTTGTAAGGGGAGTCGCCGACCTATATCCTTAATGAGGACACACAACTCGTAATGCGCGCGATCGGAGTATCACACACAGCTTGCAAAGATGAGTTTCGACGAAATCTTCGATCTCACAGCTAGAGTGTATTTAAATTTTTGTAATATACGACGTCGTATATATGAACAAGTGGAACGACGTGGGATCCAGACAAACAGCAGACCAGGTACTTTCGTGTAGTCGCGTTGGGAACCGCAGCACGAGAAGCTCCTCTCCTCACATTTGTCTCTTGGTTTCTTGCCCAGTGTGGTAGAAGCCTTGATATTCCCGGTAAAGCCCCGTCACCCTCTGGCAGTCTCTATTGTGTTTGCTGTCCCTCGTCCCCCAACCGTGCGATGTGCGGGGATGCTGCTCAGCTATATTGTGATGAAAAATTGTGACTATTTATTTCGGAGGAGACAAGGGGGTGGAGATCAGAAGATGTGATAATAAAACAATATATTAAACATCGGGGCGAAGCCGCCTTTTCATCCGTTTCGGAACTGTTTCGGGACGGGGTTGGAGTCAGGGTTACACGAGGAAACGCTCCCCACCTCGCAAGCGCGAACCGCCTACCTCCACAAAGATCCGCGTGACGAGATCGGAGCTCATGAACTTCCCCCCAAAATTCAACACGGGTTCTTCTGGAGATGCAGCTTGTCCTTCTTCAATAACCACACGGAAAAATAATACGGGACTGTTGGACGAGTAGCTATTTCCATCAGGAAGATGAACGACGATACAAACGCACGATGACACCGACCCGGCTCTGGTCTGGTGTGCCTTGTTGCTGTTACCCCCGTTGCTACACTTTCTGCTTCTGCTGCATCTGCTGCTGTTGTTGCTACTGCTGCTGTTGCTTCCTCTGATCTTAATGATGCACCTAGTACAGCTCCACCAGGCAAACGAGTGTCGCGTTATTTCCATACGAGAACCTAAAATGTCAAACCGCGTTCCTCGCTTCGTTTTTAATCAGTTCAGCATCTACCACATGACAACAGGTAACTTGCACGCTGCTTGTTTTTCTTTCGATTGCTGGTATCCCCTGGTTTTTTCGGTACTCACCCTGCATCGCAGATAGGTTGTATGCGGTGCGTATCTCTGTTTTACTAGTAATAGGTGGTAATGAGGCGCGGCCTCAATGCCTGCAGTAGTAGTAGTCATATCTGCGTTGCATCATATATATCTGGAGTTCCTTGTATACAGTCGATCCCGCACACATGTTTGTTTTCTTTCTACAGTTGACGCGGGAATCGGTACCTATCCAGGTAAGGGTATACCGGTAAGTTCCACATCATCACTGCTACGGGTACCCCGAACGAATAAGGTACGATGAGAGAGATCTGTTGTTGTTCTCGACGCGCTTGTGAGCTTGCTTGTGGACTTAGCAGGTTCCCGTACGGCAGCAGCAGCAGCTAGTACTCTACTGCAGTTATCCCGCTAGGTTCGGCTGAACTATTTACAGGACGAGCAGCATCTCTATCTCCGGAATTGTGGGCTTTTTATTCTTCCTTATTTACGAGCTACAAAAAAACGAATATCTAAGCTGTTCGAGCTGTTTGATATTTACGTTCTGTATTCGGAGAGAATATTAACTCGTCGATCAACCTGAAAATAGGTACCTCGTACTCGTACGGCAGCTGCGTAGACAGTTTTTGCAGGAAGAAAAAGTCGTCCAACAACGTCCCGAAAATAATAGCTACTCGTACAGCAGAAGATGGCTCAGAAGCAGCTGTAGTAAGAGCAGGACGGCACACAGGGCCGTAACTGGGTCGGTGTCGCTCTGCGTGTGCCTCATCGATCAACCTCCTGAAAATAGGTACTCGTACAGCAGCATGCTGCAGCATACAGCAGATACTTGTAGTGCTCCAAATTTTTCGGTTGACTTGTTGAATGCTCACAATATCCTTAATGAGGACACACAACTCGTAATACGCGCGATCGGAGTATCACACACAGCTTGCAAAGATGAGTTTCGACGAAATGTTCGATCTCACAGCTGGAGTGTATTTTCATTTTTTATTATATGATCTCCAATCACAAAAACTCGATCAGCATTGGAGAAACTCATATTGTTATTATACTCGTATATAACGTAGCCCAGCAACAATAATACCTGTCAAATCATAACTATGCCGCACGCCCAGCAGCAATGTCTTCAAAGAAGAAAAATAACGGCACCTCCGTACGACTGGTGGTGCTGTACTCGTGGCAGGGGCGGCATTAGAATCAGCAGCAGAACAGCAGAAGAAGCAGAAGCAGGTGTATTAAAAAAAAAAATACACTCCTGGACCAGCTGTGAGATTAAAGATATCGTCGAAACTCATCTTTGCAAGCTGTGTCTGATACTCCGATCGCGCGTATGGCGGGTTGTGTGTTCTCTCGTTAAGGATATAGGTCGGCGACTCCCCTTGCAACTACTGTGTAACTATCAGGGTCAAGAGGGTGGTGTTAGTCAGTCTGTGTGCAAAAACTCAAAAACCCGTGTCTGAGGGTGACAGAAGCTGACAGCTGTGGAAGGAAATGTATCTGTTTATCAAATGAATCCTGTAAGTCGAATAGACTAATCCGGTGAGGGGAGAGTGGATATTTTAAGGACGTGGGGGGGGGTGGGGGGGGAGGGAGGGATAATTGCGCATAGATGTAGGAATTTGCTATACGCGTGGTGCTAGGACTAGGCGATATTTCGGGTGGTGGGGAAGGAAGGGGCGTTGGGGGGCGAAATTCAGCAGCGGCATGGATCGCCCCAGAAAGATAATGAGTTAATAACAATGGCGTGGAAGTGTTTAATAACAGCGCATGCACCACCAGCGCTGGGTTGGCAGGGCAGCCGAACGGTGCTTGGATGCTACTACTAGCAGTGTAGTGTGTGTTGGTGTTGGTGTGTGTGTCCCAAAATACATGTTTAGTCAAGTGCTTTTCGGTGTTAAGTGGAGAAGTGTTTTGTCATACTTGACTGGTGGCTCGCTGCGCGAGAAGGCACCTGACGATCGTCGGGAGTGGCGGAATGTTTTATCACAATTGACTGCGCGAGAAGTCACTCGGCGATCGTCTGGAGTGGCGGAATGTTTTGTCACACTGGACTGCGCGAGAAGGCACTTGGCGATCGTCGGGAGTGGCTGAATGTTTTGTCACACTCGACTGCGCGAGAAGGCACTTGGCGATCGTCGGGAGTGGCGGAATGTTTAGCCGGCGACTTTCGCTTTGAGGCGGAGAATGTCGCCGATAGGATGCTCGTACTTAGTCCCCTGTAAAGGGAACAGCAGAATTTGGCGAGGAAGGCCGCATGGTGTGATGACAATGTGCGCATGGGTTACGTTGTACGCAGGTGTAGGATGTAACGTGCTGAAAGACACGAACACTTGTTACAGGACGCACAGCCGTAGCTGGAGACGCATAGTCTAGACTACATACGTGGGAGATGGTGCATACACAGGGGATGGAAGGGATTTGTACCGCAGGAACGCTGGAGGAGGGTGAGGTAGTATGGCAGGTTCGAACACGTACGCGTATCCTACACACGCAAACACACAGGAGTACTGCTGCGCTACACATGTCATGTATGTGCTACACACAGACAGCGATAGCTGTGTGCACACCGCTGTACACACCCGCATACACGGGTGATGGAAGGGATTAGTACCACCGCAGGAACGCTGGAGGAAGGTGAGGTAGTATGGCAGGTTCGAACACGTACGCGCATCCTACATACGCGAACACACAGGAGTACTGCTGCGCTACACCTGTAGAGTATTGCTACACACAGCGAGAGCTGTGTGCACACCGCTGTACATACACACACTGCTGTGACCATGCTGAGTGCGCAGCGTATAAGCAGTGCCGTGTACACACCTGCATTCACATGCGATGGATGGGATTTGTACCGCAGGAGTGCTGGAGGAAGGTGAGGTAGTATGGCAGGTTCGAAGACGTACGTATTCACATGTGATGGAAGGGATTTGTACCGCAGGAGCGCTGGAGGAAGGTGAGGTAGTATGGCAGGTTCAAACACGTACGGGTATCCTACACACGCAAACACACAGGAGTACTGCTGCGCTACCCATGTATGTACCACACAGAGAGAGCCCTGTTAATGTGTATCGGAAGAGTTGGTGTCCCCAGTCGTCAAGATACCGCTCTGCTGTAGGGACGTTCCGCTGCACGGTGTGTGCAAAGATTCTGCCGCAGCACGAGGAGGTGGTACGCCGTAAGGGTCGAAGAGGGCGAAGAACACGCAGCCGCAGGGAAGGAGGAGCCTAAAACGAGGGAAGAGGCTCATAGCAGACACCCACAGCACGCGGCGGAGATGAGCTGCGACAGGAACCAGCGAGAGAAAGTATGCAGCAGGTGAACTGAAGGACGCAGTCGCCGCCGTACGCAGACACGGCAGACCACACAGGGCAGGATCGAACAGCAGAGGCGCAAGTTCCAGCGCAACGTCGAGGAGCGCAGTGTATCCGACGAGGGATATAAATACAGGGTGTGCGGTGTGCGCTGCGAGGGTGTTTGTGCCAGGGTGTAGTTCGTAGCGCCGTCTGATTTGAAGCGCGGCCGTTTGATTGCCCGCAGACACGGCAGACCGCAAGGGCAGGATCGAACAGCAGAGGCGCAAACGTTCCAGCGCATGCACCACCAGCGCTGGGTTGGCAGGGCAGCCGAACGGTGCTTGGATGCTACTACTAGCAGTGTAGCGTGTGCTGGTGTGCTTGGATGCTACTACTAGCAGTGTAGTGTGTGTTGGTGTTGGTGTGTGTGCGTCTCGAAATGCACCACCAGCTGGTTGTTTGCGTGCCAGGGTGTAGTTTGTCGCGCCGTTTGATTGGAATCGCAGCCGTTTGAATTTTAAGGGTTTGCAAGGACGAGGAGGGTTTTTTGGGAAGGGTTGTTTTTGTCCGCCAGGGCACAACGAAGTGAAATGGTTTTGCTGTGTGTTGTGTTGGTTGTCCCGCACGAGCAGGATCGAACATCAGAGGCGCAAACGTTCCAGCGCATGCACCACCAGCGCTGGGTTGTCAGGGCAGCCGAACGGTGCTTGGATGCTACTACTAGCAGTGTAGTGTGTGTTGGTGTTGGTGTGTGTGTCCTAAAATGCGCCCACGAGCTGTTTGCGTGCCAGGGTGTAGTTCGTCGCGCCATTTGATTGGAATCGCAGCCGTTTGAATTTCATGGTTTTGTAAGGACGAGGAGGGTTTTTTGGGAGGGGACGTTTTATCCGCAGCCCAGGGCACAACGAAGTGAAATGTTTTTGCTGTGTGTTGTGTTGGTTGTCCCGCATCGTGATGCAGCAGGGTCGAACATCAGAGGCGCAAACGTTCCAGCGCATGCACCACCAGCGCTGGGTTGGCAGGGCAGCCGAACGGTGCTTGGATGTTACTACTAGCAGTGTAGTGTGTGTTGGTGTTGGTGTGTGTGTCCTAAAATGCACCCACGAGCTGTTTGCGTGCCAGGGTGTAGTTCGTCGCGCCATTTCATTGGAATCGCAGCCGTTTGAATTTCATGGTTTTGTAAGGACGAGGAGGGTTTTTTGGAAAGGGACGTTTTTTCCGCAGCCCAGGGTACAACGAAGTGAAATGTTTTTGCTGTGTGTTGTGTTGGTTGTCCCGCATCGTGATGTAGCAGGATCGAACATCAGAGGCGCAAACGTTCCAGCGCATGCACCACAAGCGCTGGGTTGGCAGGGCAGCCGAACGGTGCTTGGATGTTACTACTAGCAGTGTAGTGTGTGTTGGTGTTGGTGTGTGTGTCTCAAAATGCACTACTGAGCTGGTGGTTTGCGTGCCAGGGTGTTCGTCGCGCCGTTTTAGTGCCAGGGTGTTCGTCGCGCCGTTTGATTTGAATCGCAAACGTTTAAATTTTTGGGTTTGTTAGGACGGGGAGGGTTTTTTAGGAAGGGATTTTTTTGTCCGCAGCCCAGGGCACAACGAAGTGAAATGTTTTTGCTGTGTGTTGTGTTGGTTGTCCCGCATCGTGATGTAGCAGGATCGAACAGCAGAGGCGCAAACGTTCCAGCGCATGCACCACCAGCGCTGGGTTGGCAGGCCAGCCGAAGGGTGCTTGTATGCTACTACTAGCAGTGTAGAGTGTGTTGGTGTTGGTGTGTGTGTCCCAAAATGCACCACCAGCACTGGGTTGGCAGGACAGCCGAACTGTGCTTGGATGGCAACCGCACGGTTCTTGGATGGTACTAGCAGTGTAGTGTGTGTTGGTGTTGATGTATGTGCTGTGTTGGCAGGGCAGCCGAACGGTGCTTAGATGCTAGTAGCAGTGTCCCCCCCTTCGGGCCCGACACAGTGTGCGTTGGAAGGACCCTCACCAGTGTGCGTTCGAAAAAGTACATGGAAAAACTATTGTATGTATTTTTAAAAACTATAAAACCCGTGTCTGAGGGTGACAGAAGCTGACAGCTGTGGAAGGAAATGTATCTGTTTATCAAATGAATCCTGTAAGTCGAATATACTAATCCGGTGAGGGGAGGGTGGATATTTTTAGGACGTGGGCGGGGGTGGGTGGGGGGGGAATAATTTCGCATAGATGTAGGAAATTGCTATTCGCGTGGTGCTAGGACCAGGCGATATTTCGGGTGGTGGGGAAGGAAGGGGCGTTGGAGGGCGAAATTCAGCAGCGGCATGGATCACCCTAGAAAGATAATGAGTTAATAACAATGGCGTGGAAGTGTTTATTGCTGTGTCAGATTTCGATGTTAGGTGGGGCGTTTGAGCGAGAAAGAGTGCGGAAACGGGGGGGGGGGGGGGGGGTTGGGGGTGGGGGGGAGGGGGGGGGGGGGGGGGAGGGGGGGGGGGAGGGGGGGGGGGGGGGGGGGTGAGGGGGGGGGGGGGGGGCTTAAGAGGTTTACGTCACATAATATAGAAAATACTCAAGCTGTGAGATCGAAGATTTAGTCGAAACTCATCTTTGCGAGTTTGTGTGTGATACTCCGATCGCGCGTATTGCGCATATTTGCAGGGGCTTGCTGTACGCGTGGTGTTAGGTCTAGGCGATCGTACGAGTGGTGGCAGGTGTGCGTAGCAAGCAACGGTAAAACAGCTGTACGGCACATAGGGAAAAAGCCGGATCAGTGTCGCTGTGCGCGTGTGTCTCGTCGATCAACCTCCTAAAAATTGTTATACTAGTAAAGTAGCATGCTGCAGCAGGAAAAACGGGTATGCGATCCTATATGAAGAGGCGTTTTCCTTGCAAAACCATGAAAAAATGGCTCAGTGCCGCGCGCTTCGCTTGCCTCATTACACTTTGTTACCTGAGAGGTCGACGTCGACAACGACATGGATTGTGTTGGATGTAAATGGTTGGAGATGGTACTGCTGCGAAGGTACAACAGAGAGGAAAATTGAATGTGTAACGTAATCGTATCTGAGAAAAAATGAAATACACTCCAGCTGTGAGATCGATTTGTTTCGTCGAAAATCATCTTTGCAAGCTGTGTGTAATACTCCGATCGCGCGTATTACGGGTTGTGTGTACTCATTAAGGATACAGGTCGGCGACTCCCCTTGCAACTACAGTGTGGCTATCTGGGTCAACAGGGTGATTTTAGTCAGTCTGTGCGTGGAAACTATTAAACCCGTTTCTGAGGTGGACAAAATCTGACAGCTGTGGAGGGAGATGGATCCGTTTATCATGTGAATCCTGTAAGTCGAATAGCCGGTGAGGGGGGGGCGGAGTTTTGAAGGACGTGGGGTTCTGGTTTTGATCAAAAGGGAGCGGATTGGAGGAGGGGGGAGGGGAGGGTAAGTGTGTGTGGGGGAGGGGGGGGGAGCTGGAAACTACTATGGGGGGGGGCGGGCGGGTGGAGCATCTCAATCTGCGCGTGGAAACTATACATTCTTTCAAGGGGATAAAAGTGACGGTTTTGGAAAGAATGCTCCTGTTTATCATGTATACCCTGTAAGTCATACAACCAGTGAGTAGAGGACGGAGTGTTCGAGGGGGTGAGGGTGGGATGGGGGAGGGGGGGGTGGGGAGGTGCGGGGTGGGGGAGGAGGGGGGGGGTATGTGGGAACGGTTTTAGGTGGCTTAGATGTGGGGGCTTTCTATACGTGTGGTGCCAGGTCTAAGCGGTGGTGCGGGTGGTGGGAAAGGAGGGGGCGTTCGGGGTGGGGGGGAGGGGGGGGGCGGGTGGGGGGAAAAGCAGGGGCATGGATCGCTCTAGAAAGATAATGAGGTGATATCCAGTGCATGACGTGTTTATTTCTCTGTCCGATTTCCATATTAGGTGGGGTGTTGGAGCAACGGAGAGCAAAATGAAAATATATATGGAGGCAGAGAGTGGGGGGGAGTTAGGAGGTTTAGGTCACCTTTAATATCGGAATACACTCCGGCTGCGAGATCGAATAAATTTAGGGGCTTATTATACGCGTGGTGCTAGGTATAGGCGATCGTGCAGGTGGTGGGAAAGGAGGGGGCGTTGGAAGGGGGGGTGAGGGGGGAGGGTGGGGGGAAGAATGAAAACTACGCCATGGATGGTTAGAAATATAATGACGTGATATTTACTGCGTAGATGTGTTCATTTCTCCGGCCGATTTCGATTTTAAGTAGGGCGTTTAAACAAACTGGGTGGAAAAAAAATAACAAAGGGGCGGGGGGGGGGGGGGGAGGAGGGAGGCATCGGGGGAGGGGTGGGGGGTCTGAACAAGAGGGAGCGGGGGACGGGGGGACAGGGGGGGGTGTGGGGGGTGGGGGGGCGGCGGGACGTTTCGATATGTGCGCGGAAACTGAATATTCTTAAAGGGAACAAATCTGACGGTTGTAGCAAGAAGACATCCCTTCATATCATCTCCCTGGTAATGTTTATACTATTCTTGAAGCTTTTATGTTAGATGCAGTTTGCAACCCAGTGCTTAGGTGTAGTAAACAACGTGTTATATCTTCATAAATTGTTATTGTACATGGATCAAAATATAGAATATTTGTAGATACAATTATTATATTAAAAGAGGTAACCGTAGCAGCGCAAATCATTGTAGCATTAGCCAACCACACCACCTCCTTTGCAATTGATTTTAGGCATCAGCGAACCGGGTCCAACGCATGCCCGTAGTGTCTTAGGTGGAGTGAGGAGCGGTAGTAAAAATCAAGTGCGCTGCTCGATAACCTGTTCCTGACCGTCGGTGTTCTGAACAATCATCGGGCCGCGTCTCCACTGTATAAAGTGTGTGCGGAATTTTCTTTGTCGTTTTCAAGCAAGCGGTTGCGTTGACATATACTACCTGGCTTGATGCAGAGGAAAGGAACACCACTCAGCGATTATCTACTACACGCTAGGGCATGTTTTCATGAGCACCAGTAACAAGAGCACCAGACATGGACGCGACATCTACAGGACCACATCATCTTCGACGACAATGAGGAGAAAACAGGGCGTATAATCGTACACTAGATAATCACAATGTCAAAAAAAAGTGCAGACAGTTATGTTGACACTGCGGTAGACCACACTACCAACCTATTACGCAGGGTATTTCGTGCCTCCGGCCGTTTGCATGGTCCCCTGACAACCGCTACCAAACGAAGTAGCTATGTCTAACAAAGTAAAGTCACCCTCGAGTTCAATAGTGGTGACATCGCATGCCCACGTCACCTCGCTTGGTGTATTTGTAAGATGTATCTCTGTCTTGGATCTGGCGACCTTGGAGCCCCACATGGGCACGGCAAAAGTCGTAGGCGTAAAATCCTATATGTGAGACAATAATAATGTGCAAAGGAGATACAGACAGATATGCTAAAATTACGGTAAACCGCACTACCAACATATTACGTAAGATATTCCGTACATACCGTCTGCATGATCGCCTCCCAATTTATGCCAAACGAAGTATGACTAACGAAGTAACGTAATTGAGCGCGTGTACACTAAGCGTTCCTTCCGAAACAATACCGATTCGCACTTCTCCCTGTCGTTCTCAATGGCGGTGACATTGCATGACCACATCACCTGGCCTGTTGTATTGGGCAATATGCACCTCTTTCTTATAATCAGCGATGCCATAAAAAAATGGTATTTACATGATTGTACCTATCCATTGAAATATTCTATCTTTCGATCCATGTACAATAACAAGTTATGAAGCTTTTAACACGTTGTTTACTACACCTGAGAACTGCGTTACATACTACATGTAACTTCAAACCTTCTGGAAATATTAACATTACCAGGCGGTTGATATAAAGGGGTGTCTTCTTGCTGCAACCGTCAGATTCGTCCCCTTCACGGGATTATAGTTTCCGCGCACATATTGAAATGTTCGCCCCCCCGCCGCCGCCCCCCCGATCCCTCTTGTTTAAACGCACGACCTGAAATCAAAATCTGCCAGAGTAGTAAACACAACCAGCCAGTTGATATCATCTCATTATCCATCTAGCCATCTATGCCGTAGCTCTATCTCATCCCCCCCCCCCCCCCCCTCCCTCCCCCCCCCCCCCTTTTGTTCCCCCCCAGTTCGTTCAAACGCCCCACTCACAATCGAAATCGGCCAGAGTAATAAACACTTATAAGCAATTGATATCACGTCATTATCTTTCAAGCCATCCATGACGTAGCTTTCATTCATTCCCCCTCCCCCCCTCTAACGCCCCCTCCTTCCCCACACCCCGCACGATCGCCTAGACCCAGCGCCGCGCGTATAGCAAGCCCCTATATATATATGATTAATACGCGCGATCGGAGGATCAGACACAATGTTGCGAACATCAGTTTCGACCAAACCCCGATTTAAATAGTATATGTGACCTAAACCTCATGAAACCTCTTGAAAACCCTTCCCCTCCCCCCGCCCTGCCTTTTTTTTTTTTTTTTGCTCCCCTTGCGTTCTCTTGGTGAAACGCCCCACCTAATATCGAAATCCGCCACAGTAATAAACACTTTCACGACATGGATATCGCCTCGTTATCGTTTCAGAGCCGTCCATGCCGCTGCTGCAATTCCCACCCACCCCCGCCCCCAACGCCTCCTCCTTCCCCACCACCCGCACCATCGCCTAGACCTAGCACCACGAGTATAGCAAACCCCTACATCTATGCGACCTAAAGCCCTCCCCCCCTGCCCCCGCCCCCCCCCCGCCACATTCCCCCCCCCTTCCCCACAAGGAATATTTATAGTTTCAACGCACAAATTGACCTGCCCCACAAGTCCCCTTCCCCCGCCCCCCCCCCTCCCGCCCCCCTTTTGATCAAAATCAGGCCCCCACGTACTTAAAACCTCCGCCCTCTCCTCACCGGATATTCGACCTACAGCACTCACTTGATATACTGATGCATTTCCTTCCACAGCTGTCAGATTTTGTCTTCCTCAGAAAAGGGTTTTATAGTTTCCGCGCACAGATTGACCAAGAACACCCTGTTGACACTGACAGCTACACTGTAGTTGCAAGGGGAGTCGCCGACCTATATTCTTAATGAGGACACACACCCCGTAACACGCGCGATCGGAGTATCTCACACAGCTTGCAAAGATGAGTTTCGACAAGATATTCGATCTCACAGCTGGAGTGTATTTTCTTTTTTTTTCTTTTTATTAAATGAAAATACACTCCAGCTGTGACATCGAATATTTTGTCGAAACTCGTCTTTTCTTAATATTTCTTGACAACGCTAGTTATAAGAAAGAGATACGTATTGCCAAATACAGCAGGCCAAGTGATGTGGTCATGCACTGCTGTGACCATGTAGTTACCAATATTTTGTTACATCGCTAATTATAAGAAAGAGATACGTGTTTATAAATAAAACATGCGTGGTAATGTGGTCATGCAATGTCATCGCCATTGAGCACGAGAGAGTGAAATGCGAATCTTTAGTATTTTTAAAGGAACGCTTGGTGTACACGCGCTCAATTACGTTACCTCGTTAGTCATAGTTCGCGTGGCATAGGTTGGGAGGCGATCATGCAGTCGGTATGTACGAAACACGCTACGTAATGAATTGGCAATGCGGTTTACCCTAACTTTAACTTGTCTGCTTGTGCTTCCTTTTCAGATTATTATTGTCTAAAATGTACGATTTCACGCCCATGATCTGAGGTCGCCAATTCGACGACAGAGATACGTTTTACAAATACAGCAGGCGAGGTGGGCATGCGATGTCATATATATGCGATGTCACCACTATTGAACGCGGGTGTGACTTCACTTCGTTAGGCATATGCTACTGCGTTTGGTATGGTACAGGCTGCCAGGCAATCATGTATACGGATGGAGGCACGAAATACCCTGCGTAATAGGTTGGTCGTGTGGTTTGTCGGGAGTATTAACATTACTGTCTGCACTTCTTCTTCACATTATTATTACATATAGTGTACGATTATACGTCCTGTTTTCTCCCCACTGTCGTCGAAGATGTTGTGGTTCTGTAGATGTCGCGTACATGTCTGGTGCTCTTGTTAGTGGTGCTCATGAAAACATGCCCTAACGTGTAGATGATCGCTGAGTGGTGTTGCTTTCCTTTACATCAAGCCATGTAGTATATCCCAACGCAACCGCTTACTTGAAAAACTACAAAGAATTTCCTCATACATCTGACCCAGAGAAGACGCGGCCCGAAGATTGTTCAGTATACCGACGGTCAGGGACAGGTTATCGAGCAGCGCACTTGAATTTTACTACCGCTCCTCATTCCACCTAAGACACTACGGGCATGCGTTGGACCCAGTTCGCTGACGCCCAAAACCAATTTTAAAGGAGATGATATGGTCGGCGAAGGCTGCAATGATTTGCGCTGCTGCGATTACCCCGTCACTCGTTCTGTTTGTTCTGGCGTCCTTGATGAACCTGTCATTGACAACGAGCAGTAGTGACGCATTTTAGGTTTGTGTAAAGACTTTGTGTAGACTTACGTGATGTTTGTGATGTTTCTGACTTGTAGGGACCTCACTTTGGAACCCAGGGTAAATGGGTCCCATCTTTCGACTGGGTTTCGTATGTGGACGTACACATGGTTTTTGTGCGTCGTGTGTCCGCGTGGTTTTTGACACACCTGTATGTTTTTATTTATATTCTATATATACTTCGTTATCGTATTGTTCCAGAGGAGTGCTTCCCGCGTGGTGGTTGCTAAACGAAGATGTTTTGGTTGATGTTCTAGACTTCGTTATCATGATGTTTCGGAGTGGTGTTTTCGAACACATTTTTTTATGTAACCACGTGTTTTTGCTACACGTGAACGTTTTGGTAGATGTTCTAGACCTCGTTATCGTATTGTATCAGAGTGGTGTTTTCGGACTTTTTGTGTCCTCATGGTTGTTGCTACACGTGTATGGTTTGGTTCACGTTCTAGCCTTCGTTATCGCGTTGTTTCAGAGTGGTGTTTTCAAATACATATTGGTTTACAGTGGTTGGGGGGGGGGTGGGCTGTTGTGTATATTTGCAAAACGTGTTTATTTACGCCGAAGAAACTGCTTCCGGGGGCTAAAAACGAAGGTTCGAGGGGCGCTTGGGAATTTCAACGTTCCCCCTCGTGGTTTTCGTCAAGTATAGTTCAATGCGTATATGTCACGTTTTGATGCAATGGCACGCGTGACGTAATAGAGATATATTAAAATAAAAGAATGAGATATTCCGGATCGTCAACACCAATTATATATATATATATATATATTGCGATTTGCGATTTTCCCGAACCACAGAGATTTAAAACTTAATGTGCGGATAATCCGTGCGCTGCTTCCACTGTTCAAATAAGTAGGCAGCAAACTACATGGATCAGTGTACGCATTACCGGTTCGTTGCTTTTAACAAGGCCGCAAACTACGTGGAATTATTGTGTGGATAACCTGTGCGCTACGTTGCAAAAACAGCAAACTGCTTGGAAATAGTATGAGGATCACGAGTACAATACTTCAAGAACAAACAGAAACTGCGCGGAAATGGTGTGCTGATTACCTGTGCGTTGCGATAAAGAAACACGGCAAACTACTTGGAAGTCGCGTGCGGATCACCAGACTAGTGCGCTACTTTGAAGAGACAGCAAACTATTTGAGAATATTGAAAAGATTACGAATACAAGACCTCAAAAAAGACTGTAAACAAATTGGAATTAGTAGACGTTCTGTTTTTTCGACCAAAGGTAGCAATCATTTAACACACATGTGCGCCAAAAGACTTTCGTGCAATAGCTACGGAACTAATTGGCACCCCCGCCCCCATGGCGGAAGGGCCAGATGGACACGTCATGAGATGGGCATATCGTATTGTATACGACTGACGTCAAATCAAGAGGTATGAACAGCAGTACATATTTCGAATCATAGGTGGAAATGCAACCGTAAGCGAGCGTAAAAAGCGTTCATGTATGCGCTGATCTGCACTTCTCCCCCTCCTCGTGCTCATGGCCGGTGGCATTGCACGACCACTATTAATAATTATGACGATATTTACTTTGCTTGCTGTACTTGCGATGAGTATCTCTGTCCTAAAACATAATTTGTGGCTTCAGTGGTCGACATCGACACGGATATGGATCGTGCTGGATGTAAATGGGTGGGGAAATATGTTTAGCGTCAAGCACACACACCTACCTACTCAACAATAGCTATCTTACCTAGCACGCATTCTTAGTACTAATGGTACATAAGACACCATAGCATGCAGCAACAGCAATTTTTCGCAAGCTCCCCGCACTAGTCATCATAGAAATGTTGTCATGGTGGTACTACATGGTTGCACATATATCGAAAGTTCTATCTTACAACCAAATACTCGATCCCCTGTGTGACAAAACACCGCAAAAATGTGTACCACGCATTTTTTAGTGATTGTTCCAAATGGTTGTCTTATGTTCATATGCTTGTCGCACAAATGGCTAGGCTTGGTTGTTCGAGTATAAAGCAGGTGTACCCAACAGGCCGCGGTCCCCAAAGGTTGCCTATAGCTCAGGTGGCACCATCGTATATTGATCTTTGTCATGGATAAAATGTGTGATACCCTAGCAAGGTGGTTTGAGAGGCTGTGCTGAGGACGTTGGCACGGAGCGAAAGGATATATCCTGGAAGACGAAGTGCTGCCGAGATGAAGAGAAGATGTTGAATCGTACAACGTTGGCGCGTAATCTGGTCAATACACACAGATATAAACCGCAGAGTTGCAGGAGCCCAGACGACGGCTGCTTCCCAGAGATGACCAGGACAGCCATGATCCGGGGAGATCTACAAGAGAGAGGCACACGAAAGAGTGAGCTACCTGGATATCAAGCGGACAATCCTACGGGAGTAATTCCTCCGCGCACATACGTATCTTACACTCGAACCGACACATATATATGAGATCTACGATACACAAGAGCGGTGCTGCTGAACATTGACTCATGATGGCTATGTGTTGACATGTCCACAACACTCCCCCTCAAAATGAAATTGCTCTAACTCGTACCAGATTAATTCAAGCAAGTATTTTCGTTTCATTCGTTTCAACCGTTAAAGTACCACGTGATGTTTCAATCTTATACGTGCAACAATACATTCATGCGCTTGCTAAGAGTACCTGCGACTGCACAAATTAGACTACCATGACTTCCAATTCTCCGTGGGTCGTTCAACCAGTGATGGGGCGAGGTCGAATGTCGACTACAGGACGAGCAAGTTGATTCGCACAAACAGAACGGATTCAGAACAAACACACAAACATATAACACGACTAGTTGAACTGACCGTCGTTGATGATGAACTGGCTGTTGATGAAGTCTTTCACGTTGAAGGTGCTGATGATGTCCAGCAGGTTGGTGAAGCGATGCTTGTTCAGGTGTTTTGTGACGATGTCGGCAGGGTTGATGTCGGTCGGGATGTAGTGGATGGAGATCCTTCCCTCCGACACGAGCTCTTGGATGAAGAAGAAGCGCAGCGTGATTTGCTTCGTCCTCGAGCTGAAGGAGCGTTTTTTCAGCGCGTGCAGCGTTGCTGTGTTGTCGCAGTACAACGGCATTTTGCGCGAAGTCCTTGCTGTACCCTAACTGAGTCAGCATGTTCGAGCAGAACACTCTTCATCGCTAAAGCCGACGCCACCAGCTCCGCTTCCATGGTCGACATGGCGGTCAGACCTTGTAGCCCGGACTTGAAGCTAATCGACGTATCGCACCGCATCGACAAGTAGCATGAGGTGGATTTTCCGTTGTCCAAGATGTTGGCCCAGTTGTAGTCCGAAAAGACTGCAAGCTTGAAGCCTCCCCACTTGTACGTAGTGCTGAAACCGGTTGTCCCCGCGAGGTAGCGAAGAGTGCGCTTCGCCGCCATCAGGTTTATCTTGCTGGGTTTCGCCATCGGGCAAGCTATTTGAATAACGGCATACACGATGTCGTATCTAAACACTTGGGAAACATACATCAGGCACCCAACGATGCCCTGGTAGGACTTATTTTCTTCCTCGTCCAGCATAGTCTCGTCAGGCTGCTGGTTGGAGAGTTCGGGACCGTACCCCGGCGTATTGGTCGGCTTGCATTCCAACACTTCGAAACTCTCCCGGATGGACTTGACGGAGGCCTCCGGAGAGATCGTGAGAGTGCCACGCTCAATGTCTCGCTTCATCTCCATGCCCCAAGACGAGCGACACTGCTCCTATATCGGTCGTCTTGAAAACCCTGCTTCATCTTCTATTTTAACCGTCGCCATATCGTCAGAGTTGTTGCTGGCCAGAAGGAGATCGTTCACGCAGAGGGTCAAGTACATTCGAACATCGTCGTGATCGTACTAGTAGACACACGTGTCGCACAGAAGCGGAACGAAGCCGATCTTGGCAGGCGCGGGATCGATGGTGTTGAACCAATTCCCGTGGCTTTGGGCCAGCCCGTAGAGGCTCTTTTGTAGCTGAATCAATAGCTCACCTCTATCCTTGTCCTTGACCTTGAAGCCAAGCGGCTGCTTGACGAACACCAGCTCCTGAATATCCGCGTACAGGAAGGCAGTTGAGACGTCCATCTGGTGTAGAAGCAGGCTGAAGCACACGGCTATATAGCATATGATCCGCACGCTCTGAATCTTGCACACCGGGGCGTGGATGCTGCCAGAGTCAAGGCCAGGGACTTGGTTCGAACCTTGAGCAACTACACGAGCCTTGATGGAGCCGTCCGTCTTGCGGTTGAACACCCATTTGGAATTGATTCGCTTCCGTCCAGCTGGGACGGCAGAGCGCGAAACAAGATTGAAAACTTGATGATCTTTAAGACTCGCGATCTCGCGTTCTGCTGCTGCGTTCCGCTGTACGGCTTCAGGCGTGGCCCGCGCTATTTTGATTGTCCGTGGAACGTTCAGTTGCGTTGTTCCCACAGCGTACGCGTATTCCTTGAAGTCGAATGTGCCGTCCCTGTTGGCGACGTCGGGAAACTCTCCCTTCACGGTAAACGCGTGAGAGAGACGACGAAGCTCACTGATGGTCATTCAAGTGGGTACGCGCGTGGAACATATGAAGGGGCGGACGGTGTCGCCTACACGAGGTTGTCCCTCCCGCGAAGAAGGCACGAGCACAACGAACCTTTTTGGCACCAACACCAGCAGCATCAGCAGCAACAGCGTTCCGAACGCGAGTTTTGTTTTTGCCTTTGCATAATTTCGTTTTATTGTGGTGCGGGGTGTATTATTTTTGCCTCACGTTGTGGCTTTTGGCTTTGCAGTGTACGTACTGGTAATAGTAGCTTGTTTCGTATTCATACACACGGGTACTACTTGCACTACTCTAATCGTGCTGTTTTTCGACACAGCACGCATCTTTGCTGTACTCGACTTCCGTCGACATGTTTTTTCAGTATATTCTATAAAAAATAAAATTAATGTCGTTCGCCGTCAGTTCGACGAATTTCAGGTCAACACTCATATTTGCAAGCTGCGTTGTTGGTACTTGTAGCATTCTATATGGGTGAGTGTTTATTGGGAGAGGTCCTAGTCTTTTTCCACTTGACAGTTAGCGTTGGTATTTTTGCTTTAGGTGGAAACGTTTGAGCTAGATCTAACATCATATCTATTATATAAATTTATTACTGTAGTTTCCACTATGATAATGTATGTTAAGCGGTTTATTTTGTTTTGCCTCCCCCCCGCTTTAATATCGGGAGGAGTACGAATACCAAATATAAATATTATAGTTATCTTATATGTTCTTATTACAGTATTCGAGAATAAAAGCCGGCTACTCTACCCCCCCCAACTCTGTGGGACACGAACTCACGGCTCCAACTCGATACGCTGTCACTCTAACAATCAAAAACAAAGTCAGGACGTCAGGTGTGAGTTCGACGAATTTTGGGTCAGTACTCATATTTTGAAGCTGCTTGTTGATACTTGTACTATACTACGTGGGTAATTTGATCAATGGGAGGGGTCCTATTCTTTCATATTCCAAAAAGGTTTGTCTCCACTACAATGACTGGTGTTAGTATTTATACTTTAGGTCGGGAATGTTTTTGTTTGTTTTTGCAGTCTCGTCACTCTCTTCAGTTTCTCGCAAGAAAAACGCTTCATGAAAGCTCATACAAATCATGGCTACGATTGCGTACTGGACTCGACCATTGAGATATTTCTTTGGCTCCCAAGCAGTTTTTTCTTTACGAGGTATTAACAGCTGTTACTCCAACTAGAAAACACGGTTGAGTTTCAGCGACTGGCGGTTTTTATTGAGGCGTATAAACGTAATGCATCATTATTTTGTGTGAAGTGTAGTCAACAATTGCAGTAGTATCACCTTTGTTCTACTAGTGTAGGTACAATTATTATTCCGTAGTTAATGCAAGCACCTTATGCTCACAGATTGTACGTGGCACATGCATAGTGCAGCATAGCATTGATGACATAGTATGTCCACAATTTTTGGTAGGTTGTACGTGTGCAGAGGGCAGTATAACGCTGGACAAATGGTAAGTCCACAACTTTCTGTAAGTGGTAGATGTGTACAGTGAAGTGTGGCGCTGGACGCATGGTAAGTCCACGATTTCGAATTGTAACGATTTCCTATTTGCTGCAGGATTGCGAGGGCGTAGTAACAGTACAACATATAAGTTCTGACGTTTTCTTCTTCTATAGGATACAACTCGCTGATCAACAAAACAGGATCACGTGTACAGTTTTTGTGGAGCGACTGCAGTCAGCCTACTACCGTACTACACGCATTCATAGAGCTTTCTTTGGACTACGTACGCACGTACAAAAATCTGGACAGTACGCGTTTCCACTGTCGTACTGGACAAGAGTCCACAGTTGTCTTGTACTTCAGTTTGTAGCTCTGGGTATAAATTCAGTGGGGGTTGAACACCCAGCAGACTGTTTGCCCTACATTTCTAGGTGTTAATATACGGCCTCGAAAGGCCTGTGATTTTCCGAATTTGAGATCATTTGGATAGGTTTCGTGTGATAAGGTTGGCGTTTTATGCACGGGAAGGTAAGGAAATAGATCGAAGGCACGTGCTTCTGATTTCAGAAGCTATCCCGGGCTCTGGTGGAATCGAATAATGCAACGTCTACACGAAGGAAAACGAAGTAAATACCCTCCGAGGACCTGCTCAATTGGCAGACCTGCAGGGCACACTCTGCGTCTCCACCTTTACCCTTATAAATGGCGTCGACGGCAGGACTTGGTCCCGGCAGGCCCCCTCGGCCATCTTCCAGACGAGGTAAAACCCTGTCTCTAGTCCCACGGCCGCGGCCAGCTCCGCCCGCCGCCGTGACTCCTGCTCTTGTCGACTCGCTGGTCCGCACGGTGCCACGACCGTCCGACCGCGACCACGCATATCCTATATGGGAACATCTCTCTTACGGCTCACGCCTTCTCCTGGTGACTCGCCAAATGCATACACAAGGTCGGACGCCGTCGTGTACGCTGCTCAATCGCAGTTCGTTGATTCTGTCGCGCGTTATTCACACGACGATTGCGGAAGAGAGAGCAGCACGCTGAGCCGACGTGCCACGCCATGATGCGTTACGTTTCTACCGGCCGGCCTTTAATCCTGCCGCCGACGTTTTGGCATGCTACCTCTCGCACAAGCGTCCATCCCTCTCAGCCCTCAAGGAGCTAGCGGGTAAGTGTCGACTACATACAACCGACGAGGACATCGTTCTACTCGTCCGTGACCCGACACTGCCACCAACAAGGTAGGACACACCCAACTCTGTGGGTCGAGCTGCTTGCTTCCTAAACGACGAGCCAGTTCGCATCTACGTTCCTTTGCTCATTCGCCCTTGGGCTAAGCAAGCTTGTCGCTCGACGGCCTCTTGTCACCTTGGCACCACGCGCTCGTTGCGCATGCTGGAGCGCTTTTATTGGGGGATTGGCATGAATGTGTGCACCCGGTCGTGGCTTCGCCACTGAATGAAGGGCCAAGCGCGGAAAACCCCATGGCTAACTGTCCGCTGGCCGATCATCCCAATGCCTCCACCGGAAGGTCCAGGTGTCGCCGTCAACGTTGACTGTTTTGGCCCTTTCCGGTCACGCCATGAGGCAACACCTACATCCTGCTGTTCGCCGATCGCTTCAGTCGTCGGGCCGACATGTTCCCCGCCACTGACGCTGAGTCCACCGCGGAGGGCACAGTCAATATCTTGGTGAACCAATACATCCCCTTGTGGGGGTGCCCGCGCACCATACTCTCGGACAACGGACTGCAGTTCTGCTCCAAATTTTCACAAGCTGTATATCAGCTATTGGGTGTGCACAACCTTGCTGCAAGCTCCTATCATCCCAACTGTAACGAGAGCGTTGAGCTGGTCAACCACACTATGGCCTAAATGCTGGCTATGGTCGTCAACGAGCGACAAGACGATTGGGAATTGCATCTGCCTCACGAAGAATTGGCTTTCAACAGTTCCGTCAGCGTGGCGACGGGTCTGGCGCCCAACGAGGTCCACATGGGCAAACTCCCAAGACTCCCCCTGACGGTTTTCGACTGCACTTGTGTCGTAGGATACCAGAGTCTGGCCCGTGACCACCTGGCTTATTGCGACTTGGCCATCGACCGGCAAACGCGCGCGCGACCGATTTTGTTCGCGCACGCCAAGCCTTCACCGTTTCCCGTGTTGACCGCGGAAACTTCGCCCTCGCCGACACGCTGCGTCCAGCACCAAACCTCGCTACGGGTTGTTGGGCGAAGGTGTATAAATCTGCCTCTACCATCCGCCAGTTTGTGAAGGTGAACGCCGACGCCAAGATACTCAAGGCTCAACTACTGGACGAGCCCGTACAAGGTCCTTGCCGTCGGCCCCTGCTCCGCCAACGAGACCCCCGATGGGTCGCCGTTCGGGAGCAACCTCTTTTACTTGAATTTCCCTTCCGATTTACCCGTTCCGGACGCTCGTCCGCGTGTGGCGATCGAGCGCTGCAAACCCTGTGCCAACCCCCACGACAGAGGGGACATTCCCAAATAATAACCAGCGGGGCTGACGCAGAACGTGCTTAACACATTTTCGAAGAAGTCCCCGCCGTATTACGTCACTCAGGACGACGTTTCGACTCCCTTACAGCGGCTGGAAGTGGCGCAGATCTCTGGTCATCAGTTGGCACGAGGGCGGGGTGGCGTCATCGCGGTGCTATACAAGACGCATCGGGCGGAACTCTCCAAACCTTCCTTGGAGCGGGAAAAGCACCTCCACCTCTTCCATTCTCACATATTGCGTTATTGGGCCCGATATTCGGGCCAGCATCGCCAAATCAACCGCCTCTACCGCCGAATGCGGATCGGGGCGGAACAGCGTGAGGTCTCCCGCAACAACGGTTAACGTTTCTTATCGCCGCGCTATGCCTGCGTTCTCCGCGCCGATTGGCTCCGTCGCTACCACGACGCAGTACTTCCTGAGCGAGCCCACTTTTGGTATAAGGGAGACGATGGGTTATGGTGGGTTGGAAAAGTCAGCGCGAGCACTACCGAGGACAAGATATACCTGGTCAGCTTCCTGGACGACCCGGGACCGATTAAACCTCCTCTTCCACCGGCGCGCTTCACGACTTCGACGAGAGCCGTACGAGGCTCTTGGAGCTCGCAAGTTCCCATCGCCAGTGCGTTTCGTTGGAGAATCCAACGTAACGTAGACGAATCTCAAGGGGCGGCCGTGGCTAGTTGACTTCCAGGCCGCCACCGCTCCTCGATAGTTCTTCAATTGTAGGGTTATGAGTTTTGCGTCTTTATCTTTGGGTTGTTCGTAGTGTCCTAAGGAACTCCGTCGGGTTTTGGAGCGGTTCTTCCATTCATTTTTCATTCTGTCCTGTCGAACCCCCTGCTAAGTGCCGGGTCAGGGTCGGGTAAAACGCCGCTATCTGAGGCGCAGGGCTGTCACCTATTCGTCATTGTTCAAATCCGCCCTGCCGACGCCCTCCTCAGCCCAGAGCCGGGGTGCGACCAGGGTACCCTGTTCGCAGGTCAAGTGGTTCAGGGCGATGTACGGGTCTGTGCGTCATTGTTATCTCTGTTTGTTGTATATGTTTTATTTCTTGTTTTTTTCGACTGAACCCTTCCCCCCCTAGCGGGGATGTAGGTGTTGCCACCTTCCATCATGGGTATTTGTCGTTTCGTCGTCTAACCCCCCGCCATGCCGATGGCCCGCGCGAGTTTCTTCTCTGACTTCTCTCTTGTTTTAGCGCCTGTGTTCCCCACCATATCGACAAGGGTTCGCCTCTCCAGAGTACCTTTTCTGTTATTGGTTTTCCGCAAAGCCTTTTCTGCCCCCCCCGCCACACCGGCGGCACGCGGCAGGTTTTCGATGGGTGACGTTTTCCTAGTTGTAGGGTCTGCGTTTTTTTCAACTGCTTTTCTTCGCGTGTCCCCTGGCTCCACAGCCAGCCGGTTAGAGGTATGGGAGTGGTTTTGAGGACCCGCATCTTCGACTCATGGTCTAGATCGTAGAACAGGAGATTCCACGAATCTCCCATATATCTGCATATGCGACTCATCAGGGTGGTCTAGTGTTAAGATACGGCCTCTAAAGGCATGAAATTATCCGAATTTGAAATCATTTGGATTGCTTTCGTATAACATGGTTGGCGTCTTATATTCGGGAAAGTTAGGAAATAGATCGGAGGCGCGTGCATCTGATCTCAGAATCTATCCGGGGCTCTGGTGGAATCGAGTAAAGCAACGTCTCTACGAAGGGAAAGAATGTGAGTGCTTTCCGAGGACCTGCTCAATTGTCAGACCTGCAAGGGGCACTCTGTGTCCCCACCTTTAACCTTACATAGAACCTTTTTTAAACACGCCATGCCCATCACAGTATTTGCTCGCGTTCTGATAGCAAAAAGCAAAAATGGGTTCCCACCAACGGTCCTCCTCCGTCAAAGGTAGCTCGGCTGGTTACCTTTGCTAGAAGCCCCCTTGTGTATTAAATCTTATCTCTGCCATGCACAGGATATCGTACCTGATCATCATGCCAGCGAGCAATCGGCGGCAGTCTCCACTTTTGCCCATGCTACAGTAGGTGCGTGGGGGAAAATGTCATTCGCTCGAGTGGCCCTATAACGCGTCCAACAAAGGACCCAACCCATATTTTGTTGCCGCAGAGGGCATCGGTCAACGCGCGCTACGATTGGACAATAAGGATGGCATACTCTCGAGACGAGGCCTTTTCTGAAGGGAAACCGTCTCTGCCTATTGTGGATTATAAAAAAAAAAAAGGCGCAAAAAGCACCCGTCTTTCCTTAACAGCGTTTATGATGAGTTAATTTTGTTGGCTGGTTTTACCACGTGTACAGAGCCTCAATCAAACAACCGAACACACTCGTACGTAGGAGAGCTGGCCTGAAAGGTGGGGATGCTATTCCGTGTTAGTGTGCGATTTTATCCTGGGTTAACAATGGATCTCCGTAATAACAGTTACGCTCAACATGTCGTAGGCCGTGTCGCGGTTCTTGGGGGTGTGTCCGCATTTCCGCATTTCCGCATTTCCGTAGAGAGGTCACTTACAGAGCTTGGCGTTTCAGCATCTCAGGGCGACTGGCGCGGTTATCTGCTCCGTTTTTATTTCAGTTTGTGCCACGGCGTATGCATCGCCGAGGCATGTGGAATGCTGCGTTGAATGAACAAAACCAAAGTAAAGCACTTTAAGGACAGTTCCTGATGGTGAAAACAAAATGTCACAAGTGGGTGTGACAAAATACCACGAATTCCGGCATTTCATTTCTTACGGTAAAGTATGAGAGACGTCACGGTATATTACATTAAACACGCAAAAGGCGACATACTTTTTCATCTTTTTCATTAAGCGGTCGCATCGTCCGTTGCACCTCGTCTTTACTCGCAATCTGCATGGTCAGCAGGGTCTGCGACACCCCATGCATGCCCGCACCAGCGTTGAATATCTCCCTTTGGATGGATATGGGGTGCGGAGTAGTTTTGTGTGTGTGTTGATCAGACGTGTTTCCGTTTTATGAAGAGGTATGAGATTGGTCACGAATCGCGATTATGAGTCTCGGTTTAAAAAGAGTATAGAAAATGTATAGACTATATGTCGTAATTTGTGATCATTTTTTGTCACACATATTGACGTGAGATATAAGGATAATTCCCGGCAAAAATCGTTTTCCTTTTAATGAAATGTTTTGCCAGTTAGGAACGGCCCAAAATATATTGTATTTCATTAAGAACGACATAGAGCGACCCGTGCGCGAGTGACTTCAATCGGATGAGAAAATAGGAGTATCCACGCAACCGTGGATAACCCCGGTCTCCAGTCAATGTTTGGGTCTGAGGTGTAGAGATGATCACAAGCAGGAATCCTCCGACGACCACACGTTGACCGCTTGTGCGAAACAAACGTTTGTCACTGCACCCCAGGATTGTCTTAGGTGCTGCTATGTGTCTATATTCCACGGTCTATATTCAACGTTGACTTTTTGGTTTGACCGGTATATACTTTCCAATCGCACACTTTGTTTTGAAGACCATTAATATGAGGACCGCAGAGAGCGGATTTCAACCAACCCATCGTCCACAAACGCGGGCCTGATCTCGTCTACGCATGAGGCGAACCAACACATGTTGGATACAGCCGCCGAGATATCGAGGTTCATGGTGACCTTGTGTGCTTTTCGTACAGCGGAATTTTGCTTCTAGTTATCAAATCGATATTCTGACAAAGCTTGACCTGATGCGTTTCGACGTTCCGTTCGAAGACAACCCTAGTCAATTGAGGTATCTCGCTTGCCGCACAGAGCTAGCCGACGCCCGGTTCCAACAATATATTTGCTAGAGTACCTCCGTCTACTATTTTCAGCGAACGTAAAGTACTGCAGAACATGATGGTGTGCCCTTCCCCAACGTCTAGCTTTTTGACCAAACCGTCAATAAATTACCGGGAAACGCGGTATACTGTGCGTTCCTGTGGACCGAGAACCGCAGTCATGCGGAGCTTCCCGGATGATGCAACCTCTGCACTTGTTCTGGATGCGGGCTGTCCCGTAGACCCTTTCCGATAACCAAAAGAACCGCCGCCAGCCAATAAATCATCTTCCCACCCAGTGAAAGGAAGATCTAGTTTCTCGGAGCGTTGCATGGCATACCCAAGGAGTCGGACGTGGGGCCCCAGCTGAGCGCCTTGTTGAATAAGAAAGTATTTTTTAGTGATGCCGTGTGCGAAACGTAAGTAATAACTAACAATATAGACGCATTCCGTGAAAACATCAACAGAGTTTCGAGCGACAACCTCAGCCGTTCTTCCTGATTTGAGGTTTGCTCGATGGAGAATTTTATCCAACTTCAGGGGATCCAGACGTTACAGTGGCGTAGGCCATGAACAATAGGTAGCGATTCAAGGAATACTCCGAGGCCACACCCTCGTGATATAACAACACAATGCAGATGTTAATGGGTCGTAATGCTATTCGAAGCGTTTGGATTTTTGTCGAAATGCCACTGTCACCTTACGACGTCCCGTGAAACTCACCTCCACCGTTTAGACTCTGGCACCCCCCGGTAAACTACAAACATGTAAACCAGCGCCCATAAAGTGGCAATAAACTACTTTTGACATAACGGCTTGGGGTCTCATCCGCGGCTCAACCACAAAAATGGTTCCTCGTCACGCTAAGAGACGCAGCACTGATTCGTTTTCATATGTTATTATGTTGGTTTCTGATTCTAGCGTAGACCCCACAAGCCGTGAACATCACCTAACTCCTCTCGAAGATGGAGAACATCACTCTCCGAAACATTTCTGATCCGACGTATGACTCCGAAAATTAACGTCAAATGTATACGAAGAATTTATCTATAAAACGCGGGAAGAAAACCTAACATACATGCCAACGGACTTGAACCCCAACACCAACCCAGAAACATTTTCTCGACGCGGACAAGCAATCGTGCTCGACAAACGAGAGTAAAACGCATGGGTACCGACTCGTCTCAGGGTAGACAACACTGAACAGTCCAATGGAAGTGCATCCAAGATCACTCGTGAGGACAACACCGTTGAAACTGAGAAAAATGCCTGGCAACACCTGGGATCTTTGTGTGCGATGTGGTAGGGTAACAAGAGTCTAAGTTATACGAAATACATGGTCCACCGTTATTCATGAAATAAGGAGATACCCCGAACATGTCCCCTTCCGATTTCCGCCCCAGGTTGACGAGCGGGGTGTTGCGCATACACAACAACCACCAAGCTCTACCGTACACGCGACGAACTGGCGTCCGCTGGCGTCCCCGCGAGATCAGAAACACACCACACTCACACGTACATGGTGCAGCATGATGACACAATTCAAAGAGGAGGGGACATAAGCCGGCTAACAACAGACACCCCAGATGACCCCTCACACGCACGAAGCTGTCTCCCCTTCATACATCAGCTGGCTGCCAGACCCAGACCATCGCCCGCACTCGCATCGCAATCACTCATGTATTGTGTGAACGACGATAACAAGAACGCTGTAAACTCAACACTTATCGCCGTGTCTGGGTTAACTTCTCTGGGTCAAATTGGACGAGGTCAAATTTGTCCATAAAAGAAAAAAGGAAATATGATTTATTACTCGTGCGGCAATATACAATGAAACGTGGAGGATACTTCCCGTGAGGATACGGGAACGTAGCCTCCAACGGATGTTTGATCGTGGCAAGAAACGTGTTGATCAATATTCACAACTCGGCCACTAATCGCTCAAACGATGTTTACCTTGAAACCGTCAAGGAATGGGCAACCTTCATTTGCCAATGTAAGGATATCTTGGGTTCGTTGAAAGGCGTGGGGGCCTCCTGTCCCTTAATCATCTCCCAGCTTTCGACAACATTCCTAGTGCTGTCGGTGTTTCGATCACCAGTTTTACGGCGTCGTCGAAATCAGTTTCATTGTCCCCGAGAAAGAAGCAAACAACCATCGCCGCCACTGTGATCACGACAGCAACTACGCAAAAACATTGGCGGACAAGAGCAATCCTCAAAACACCTCTTGGCTGTGAGTTCCCTTGTTCGACGCGTCAGCTTTGACCACCAAAGCCTGGAATATAGCCATAAACACCACTATGTGGGCAACGCGTGACATCCAGGCATCCTTCGAAGACGCGTAGGGAGCGAGTGATTCTGATACCATGACGAACACGAATACCAACACAAGCGCGACCGCCACCTGCGCTGCCGTATTGGGGTGTATGAACACAACAAACCCCGTGAGCGTCACACGGCGCGCGCATTTGTCCACCTTGTAGTAGTACCTGGCCGGCTTGCATTGCTCCCACAGGTCCGCGGTCATCGCCAGATCTGCCGACAGTTTCCCGGACTGGGGGTGTTGGCGCTGCAAAAGTTCCTGATTGTGGAAACGAATGGTGTCATAGGAAACAGGAACACCGATGGGGTGCAACAGGATCATGAGCCCATCGTACACCCTGAGTTGCAGCGCGCTAAAAACCGACAAAGGAGGAGGGCAGACAGGGTGAGGATGTGGAGGGACGAAACACGACGTGTTGGCGGCACGATAGAGTGGTGTGTTTCGCATACAGCAGATCGGTCCACGTTGAAGCCAACAATGCCGGCGTCCCAAGTTTAACTCTGGACCAAGAACTGTACGAGTACGGTTGTAGGCTTTGGTGCCTGAGAAGGATACCATTATGCGCTTTACAACGACAGTGCTGTCATTACCGAGGAAGACCCCTGGCTATACCTGAACGCCCTATATACAGAACAACGTAACTTCAGCATTCCGTCAACTGATGGCTTAATATAGGTTTATCATACCCCCCAGGTACTATCGTCAAGGACCGACCTCAAGGGCCTTGTGCTTGGTGGTAGTGCCTCCAACGCTGTAGTCCGCTTGAAGGTACTTCTTGCCGTTCTCCAGGGTTTCGCAGTCGAACACCCGGAACACCGTCGAGGAAACAGACGAAGAAACGTGTGACATCATCAGCAAGACCTCGGAGAAGTGCTTCCACCGAGCTGCCTGGAGCTCGTCTTGTACGCCACGACTCCTTGGCGCCGCTACGTGGAACGATACGGAAAAAACGCCAAGTGCAATGAGCAGTGTCAAGGTGAAGAGAAAGAGACAGTGGAGGAAGTCGGTCATCGACATGCAACCGCCAGGGAAGCACCATCCCTAAGCCGAGGTTGACCACAAAGGATATCCCTTCTAAAGCCTGGCCGCCCCTGCCAGAGTATGTGACGTTGACCACCGAGTCGACCTGAAAGGGTTGAATGGTGTCAGTGTCAAGGACGGCAGTCAAAGGTGGGTTTTTCACACGTCCAATATACATGTATGTACGCGAAGCACAGTAAGCTGCAATTTGACCCCGAAACTAATTCGCCGATGATGGAGACACGGACCACACACACTCAGCGGTGGCCACAACGCCGACAAGGTTGCAGGAAAAGCGCCACCGATCTTTCGATGGCAACGATGTGGCTTAAGCGCTCCTCAACAATTGCACGCTATGCGAGAATTGAACAGGATGTTGTTTTAGATACGAATCTATCCACACGAGCTCACCTGCGTCAAGCTTTTCCATGAAACAACGGCAGTCTTCAGGTCCTGAAACGGAAGCGTTTGTAACAGGTGCCTGGTACGTGCTTTCTTTGTGTCACTGGTTTGGACGCCAAACAGAAGCTGACAGCAGCAGAGGCCACTAATGCCACTATCAAGGCTGCCACCGTGCACGTGATGCCCTTGCCGCTTGAACATTTACTGAAAGTGTATGCCAACGTCAGGGTGTAGTCATCCGTGCATAAGGCACAGTCTGTGGGGGGAAGGACGGTAGCGGTTGATGCAGATAGGTAGGAACAGGGGAAAAGCGTCGGGACAGAGAGTTGTAAGCCTTACCGCACATTCCGACACAGGGAAACACTTCATATACACATATATTTCGATACCAACGCGGGTGAAGACCAACCGTCGAAGCAATGCCTTTGAATCTCGTAAGAAAGTGCATGACGCCCATTCAACGCGTCGGGTAGGTGAATCAGCTCGCATGGACCCGTGCATCCCTCAGCACAGTACGCCGCCTTGCCGGTGATGCCTCCGCAACACGCATCATCATTCCAGCACGGTTGGATGATCGCCGATATGACACTTGAACGCCAATATCTTCATGAAATTTTGAGTGTCTCCAGGGTGACCGGCACACCTCTACGATCGACTCCTATACAATCCGTGCTTTCGAGAGCTACAAAGCATCGCTGGGCACCGTTTCCTTAAACCAGGCAGTCTCCACTGCAAAGGTCGCATACCTCGCAAACGCCATAGTAGTAGGCATGAGAATATTGTGTCTCATTTCCCTGCCAGACTGTACTTGCGGGGGATACGGTGAGCATCAATAGCGGGGTGTAGAACGGATAACCGGCGTAATTGACTGTCACCACCAATTACTCTGTCAACACACGAAATTGTGGAAAGTTAAGCACGCACCTGTCTGGGAATTATTGCTCTGCTACAACGTACATCCTCAGAGTCTTCTCTGGAGGTGTCGGGGGGGGGAGGATGTTATTTGGAGACCTTCGACGAAGCTCAAAAAATACATCGGTTGCACATTCCCAACTGCAGGCGGTGGTAAGATTGCTATCCGAACATGATCGCAGCAGCTCGTACCGCCCAACATACCCAATTAACACCGAGGCGGGTGTACCCGGGTCGTGACCCAAGCTACCACATTGTGTTATCGCAATCGCCGCCCCATTCTGGTCCCTCTCTTATCGCAGGGCGTGTTCATGCCAACGGAACCTATGCCGGGCAAAATACGTCTAGACCATAAGCTAAAGTCCAACATGCAGGTCACTCGGACGAAACTACAGCTACTGACTGTTAAGTAAGAAGTCGTGCCGACCCAACCAATCTCGACGATGTAGGTGAAGAACGTCTGGAGCGCAGAGCAACCCGTTGATGGTGAAGGTTGTACTGACCGCGGATGGTGTACCAGCGTTAGACACGGCCGGTCCTACCCCATCAGCACCGTTGCCCACGAAGATGCAGCGTGATACAGTGGTCGTTCCCGTCAGTCTTAAACCACCCCCCATATTCCTGGCGGTATTGCTCTTGAACGTGGTGTTAACGAAATAATCCCTGCCAGCGGTGATTTCAATTGCGCACACCACCGCTCGCCGAGGGCGGATTGTCCTCAAAACTGCAGTTGTCGTACTAGTTAGGGGGAGTTCCGAGTGCTGCCGCAGTACCGACGGGGTACAAAGCCCCGCCATTCGAAGCGGAGTTGGAAATGAAACCTGTTATACTGCGCCTCCCACGATCGTATCAACGTTCTCGCTCAGCAACAAGATGCTTGCCACAGGTCGTAAATCTGCCGATAGAACCCCTGAAAGCGCTACAGCACCCCAGTTCGCATAGGTTGTATTTTTCGAGAAGGTAGTCGGTCCGCTGCAGACCATGTTTGTTGACCCTTCTGCGCAAATTCCACCCCCGTAAAAATCGGCGGAGTTGCTCGTAAAGATAGTCGTCGCGTTCCAAGAAATGTCGGAAACGACGACGAATATCGCCCCATCATCCTGACCAATGCTCCCCTCAAAATGCACTCTGTTGTTACAAAAATGAGTTTGGCCGATCCAAGATACGCTGTAGGAGGTCACAATGTATATTCTACACCGGAAATATCTCGACGGTGTCAAATAAGTTGTTGTCCCCCCTCAATGATACGTTAGATCCGGCTGCATGAAGAACTCCCCCAGTGCCGCCACTGCCTTCGTGGAAGGTCGTCCCTCGGTGCCGCGAGAGCACGGAATCTTCGACTTGGACGGTACCCCCGCTTTCGAGGATCATCAGGAGTTGGCGGCTTTCAAAAACCTTACGCCGCTCCATGAAGTATTGGAAAACCTTGTTAAGATAGTACCACCGTATAAAAATGTAGAGTTGTCCACAAATTTCTTGCGCCCGTCCATGTAGCAACGCTGACATCCGATTAGAACACTCAAGGGCTGACACGGGCAGAGTCTCGAGCGAAGATGGTATTCCTGCTCCAAGACACACTCGCACCATTTTAAGCTTGCAACGCCGCTCCGCATACGGCTGTGGCATTCTTGCCTTTGAACGAATAATCGTCAGTCCAAGATCCTCTGGCTCCATCCACAACGCTTACGGCATCCCCATTGGACGCCACGTTGTAGTTGAAAGGGGTGTTTCTAGTGAACGACATGATGGAATAAACGCCGGCAGCTGCAACCGCACTACCACTGTAGCCTTAGCTGTTCTTAAGCCCCATATTAGTGATGTATAGAGAAGAGTGGCGGTCCGTAAAGAGCTGGTCGGTGCCGCCGCTATCCGCGACCGCGCCTAGCCCGACTCCAGTAATGGATACACTAGAGCCGTCGGTCAGCGCAATTTTCTTGCCAACCATAGCCGTTCCTTGCCGAAGGGATTCGAAGATGCCCCCCCCTGAGCAATTCACATCTGTCGCCACATCCCTGGCTTAGTCCGTAGTCGTGACATTGAACGACTGGGCAGTAATTCGGCAAGCGATGCTCACGCCATTTCTAGCGGCGCAGAGGAAGAACACGATGAACTCCCTCTATCCAGTGTTCGAACAACCCCCCATCTTTCCTGGCCATTCTCAGTGCAAGGCGCTGTTGTCCCGAAAACAACGCTTGCCGCAGAAGTACCGCGTACACAGAGGGAGAAGCGAACAATGAGAAGAATACACGAAGAACGTATGATCCCGGCCTAGTCTGTGCATTTTCTCGTGGCGCTGCTGAGTTTGGCCTATAGTATGACCCATATCGACGGCGAGGGCAGTGGTACCAAGTATGGGTAACGCGGTATATTCGGCACGAGCTTGTGTGCCATATACGATAAAATCATATAATTAAGGAGAGATCAATCACCATACTAAGGCGCAGTCTTATAATAGTGCAGCGGGCATGCCGCTACCATGACAACACCTTAAAGGCAAATATCCGTCGAAGTTGACATATACGCAGGGAATGCGAGAAAAAAACAGCCAGGCGCTTGAATTGGTGCTTTAATTACGTTGCAAATCAGCCACATGTGCTCACAAGAATCTTCTGAATTCTTCTTAGGGCTAAACGGTGGCGTGAACATGTTGGGGATGATCAGAGAGGTATGAAACGAGTATCACGAGTACCCAACGGCTTCAAGATGAAATCTGTATATGACACCAGTTGCGACCTAGAGGACACCAGTTGCAACCGCAGTTCGTCGCATACCGTTGGTTGGAGTTTGGTTTTGTCGATGAGCTGAACAGTGAAAAAAATGCCATTTGCTACGTATTTGTTCTTACTTTACGCGCCGTAAAGAAAAACGTATATATACATATATTGTTATTGAGTTGACACGCTGAACAACGCGAAAGTATTTCGTTTGCGTTGCCATTTCACCGTAGAACTGACGTGTGCGACAAGCGCTTGCAGGTCTCGAGCCAGGTTCGTTTCAGACGCCATGATGTGATCACAACGTCGTCGTGATCTCGTGCATCTAGCAGGGAGGCTGCTGAGTGTGCGACGTGAAAAAATATGTCTATAAGCGTGAGGTTCCGGGAGCACGTTGAGACCTTCGGCATGCATCTCCTTGGGACAAGATACGCGCGTGCTTAACACGAACTAATTTCGGTCCATCTTCAGTGTCGGCCTTCATATTCTTGCAACAGGAATGCCTCGGTATAAGCTCGTCCCGGCTTGCCAACCCACAAACTATCCGGTACACAACATAACCGATGCTCCTGCGATACCCCTCGTGACTCTGCGTTGCGTGCCAGGAATCGTACGATACGCGCAGACCGAGAACCGGCTGGGACTGTCACGCGCGCGAGAAAAGCTGCTGAACGTTTGAATTTTCGACTTTGTTTCAAGCTCTACACAGTGCGTCAGCATCAAAGGGATAGCGCACCGCTGCAACCACCGCAACCTCAAGGATAAACCTGATAGGATGAGGTAGAACCCAGGGCCCGTGAAGGTTTTCGGGGATAGCCTACAGCTTTGGATAATAGAGCGGGGAAAGCTTGGAAGATGGCGCCGAGCGCGGCGAGGGTGGCAGGCATCGTGATCGCATCATTTACGCGAGTCTTGACCAGGCCAAATGTAATTATTCTGTGCAGAGTGAAACCATGGGTAGTGTTCAAGGATTTATAACCCATAATTAGCGAGATCCAAATTCAGCTATATACCCGGTGCTGCTGTGGCCAAAACAACATACAGTTAAATTTCAGCGTTCGCCACGCGCCCAGGACGCCATCTGATTGGCTGCGTGGATTGGTTCTAGGTCTGTTCCTATTATCGTACACACAAGTTATTTCATACACATATACATTTCTGACCATATGCACCAAGTAGAGGCGCGTTCAGGCGGGAACACTTTCGACCGAGCTATACTTTCCACGGGGATAAACGAGGAGTACATCAAGGTTTCGGTTGCCCTCAAACACAAAACAAAAGCGTTGAACACTACCTGCAACTCATGGAAAATCCTACCGCGTACGCAATACATACCGAAATTGTTGCCGCCAACCAAAAAATTATTGTGCAACATCAATGAGCGACTGACATTGATCGGATGGTCAACCCTATCCACTACCACCAGAGGCAAACAAATATGGCGTAGTATGTAACAACGAGCATCATTCCACGTACGGTACACAGCATCCATCCCTTGACCACCATACATTTGTTTGCGCGTACATCAAACTCTTCCCGCTGAGTACTACTCTTTCTTTGGAGCAATCCACTAGCTCATGCCACAAGTTTCTTCCAAGAAGACTAGTGCGGTTTATGCATGTGAGTACACGTAACAGCGTTATAATAGGTGTAAAAGTATGTTTTCGCGTGTCACCGGCGTCTCCCTGTCCGCCTTGCGACGCCCCAATGATTTGACGGTACCCACATCCCGAAGGGGAACCTTGTATACCTACATAAAAAACATATATATATATTATGAAAATATATATACACTCTACCTGTGAGATCGAATATTTTGTCGAGACTCATCTTTTCAAGCTGTGTTTGATACTCCGATCACGCCTATTACGGGTTGTGTGTCCTCAGTAAGGATATAGGTCGGCGACACCCCTTGAAACTACAGTGTAGCTTCTACGACATGGATGGCTAGATAGGACATTAGATGATATTAACTGCCTGGTATTGTTTATTTCTCTGGCAGATATTGATTTAAGTGGCGCATTTGTACAGAAGTGAGCGCGGGCGGGGGGGAAGAGGGAGGGGGGGGGAGGGGCTGGGCGGGAAACTCAATCTGTGCGCGAAAACGTTAAAATATTTTAGGGGGACATATCTGATGGTTGTAGAAGGAATATACCTGTTTTGTCATGTGTATCCTGTTAGTCGAACAACCAGTGCGGAAAGGGCGGAGTGTTCGAAGGGAGGGGCGAAGAAAAGGAGTTTCCAACGGCTTTAGGTAGTCGAGATGTCTATCAGTTAGGAGCTTGATATACGCGTATTACTAGATCTAGGCGATGGTGCGGGTGGTGGGAAAAGAGGGGGCGTGTGGGAAAGGGGGGGGGGATACAAATCGGAGCTGCGGCATGCATGGCAAAAACGGTAATGGTGTGATATTAACTGTCAGGTAGTGTTTGTTACTCTGGCAGATTTTTGGTTCAAGGTGGGGTGGCTGGAGAGAACAACGAGAGAGAGAGGGGGGGGGGGGAGGGGGGGGGGGAAGGGGGGGGGGGGGGAATATCAAGCCCATTTAGGTCGCATGGATGTATACCTGGGAGGAACTTTACTAGACGTGCTAGGTCTATGCGGTGTGGGGAAGGGGGGGGGGGGGGGAGGGAAGGTTGGAGCTTCGGCATTTCTGGTTGAATAGGTGATGGCGTGCTATCACCTGCCTGGTGTTGTTTATAATTGTAGCAGATTGAATTTTAGGTGTGGTATAGACAAATATATATTTTGGGTGTGGTATACAATGTGTTACAGCTACGTGGGGTGTTATTTTTGATGGATCGCATAATAGGAAAATTCAATCGATAGGTGCAACCATGTAGTTACTCTGATTTTGCCGTGCCGATTTGGGACCATGAGGTCGCTAAATATAAAACAGATATATATAAATATATATATTATAAAAATTAAAATACACTCCAGCTGTGAGATCGAAGATTTCGTCGAAACTCATCTTTGCAAGCTGTGTGTGATACTCCGATCGCGCGCATTACGAGTTGTGTGTCCTCATTAAGGATATAGGTCGGCGACTCCCCTTACAGCTACAGTGTAGCTATCAGGGTCAACAGGATGATTTTAGTCAGTCTGTGCGCGGAAACTATAAAACCCGTTTCTGAGGGGGACAAAATCTGACAGCTGTGAAGGGAAAAAGGGGGGGGCCCGGTTTTGATCAAAAGCGAGCGGGTTTGGAGGGGGGCGGGGGGGGGGGGGGGGGGGGGGAAAGGGGCAATTTGTGCATGTAAGCTATAAATCCTTTCGAGGGGATAAATCTGACGGTTTTGGCACCAGTATATTTTTGGGGGCGGGGGGGGGGGGGAGGGGGGTTGGGGCGGGGGGGGGGGGGGGGCAGCTCGATATGTGTCTGGAAACTATACATTATTTTGAGGGGATAAATGTGGCATTTTCGGAAATAATACATCAGTTTATCATGTATATCCTGGGGTAAGTCGTACAATCAGTAAGTAAAGAGAGGGTGGAGTGTTCGAGGGGGTGGGGTTGGGATGGGTTGGGGGGGGAGAAGGGGGCGTTCGAGGCGGGAGGGGGGGGGGGGGACACAGCGGCATGGATGGCTCTCGAAAGATATCCTGTGCGTGAAGTGTTTATTTATGTGGCGGATTTCGATATTTGGTGGGGCGTTTGAGTAAGGGAGTAAGGGAGAGCAAGAGGGGGGGGGGGGGGGGGGAGATTATTTAGGAGGTTTAGGTCACAAATAATATTCAAATACACTTCGGCTGTGAGATCAAAGATATGTATCAGCTTGTTATACGCGTGGTGCTAGGTCTAGGCGATCGTGTAGGTGGTCGGAAAAGAGGGGGCGTTGGAGGGGGGGGGGGGGGGGGGGGGGGGGGAATATAATTGAAAACTACGTCATGGATGGTCAGACTGATAATGACGTGATATCAACTGCGTATAGGTGTTTATTACTCAGGCCGATTTTGATTGCGAGTGGGGCGTTTGGACAAACTAGGCGGAAGGGGGGGGGGGGGGGAATCGGGGACGGAGGCGCGGGGGGGGGGGGGAGGGGGTTGGGGTTTGTTGTGAAAAAGAGGTCAGTAAAGGGGGAGGGGAGGGGGGGGGGGGGGGGGGGGGCGGCGGGCGGGACATTTAAATATGTGCGCGGAAACTATAAATTCTCAAAGGGGACAAACCTGACGATTGAAGCAATAAGACATCCCTCTATATCATCTGGTTTGTAATGTTTACTATTCTAGAAGGTTTGATGTTAGATGCAGCATGCAACCCAGTGTTTACGTGTAGTAAATAACGTGTTAAATCTTCATAATTTGTTGTTGTATGATACATCGAACGAAAGCTAGAATATTTTATAGAATATTTGTAGGTACCATTATTTTCTGATATCGCTAATTATAAGAAAGAGATACGTATTGTCAAATGCAACAGGCGAGGTGATGTGGTCATGTACTGTTTGTCACCATCATCATACAGTCACCATTATTATCGACATCGCTAATTATGCGCAAGAGATACGTATTGCCAAATACAGCATGCGAGGAGATGTATGTGGCCATGTGCTGTCTCCGTCATTGAGCATTAGAGGGAGGGATGCGAATCGTCAGTTTTAAAGGAACGCTTGGTATACATGTGTTCAATTACGTTACCTCATTAGTCATACTTGGTAAACACGCGCTCAATCACGTTACCTCGTTAGTAATACTTCGCTTGGCATAGGTGGGGAGGCGATCATGCAGACGGTATGTACGAAATACCCTACGTAATGGGTTGGTAAGGTTGTTTACCGCAATTTTAACACATCTGTCTGTGCTTCCTTTTCCAAATTATTTTTGTCTCAAATAAATGTACGATTTCACGCCCATGATTTTTGTCGACGTGGGGCTCTGCGGTCGTCAATTTTAAGTCAGATATACGTCCTACAAATACATCAGGCGAGGTGGGTATGTGATGTCATGCGATGTCATCACCATTGATCGCGAGGGTGATTCTATCTCGTGAGGTAAATGGTACTGTGTTTCGTAGAGGTCGTCTCAGGAGGGTATGCGATGGGTCGGCAGTGTATCACGTCTGCTTGTGCTTCCTTTTCAACTTATTATTGTCTTAAATGTGCGATTTCACGTCCATGTTTTATACCGTGCCGCTGTGGGGCTCTGAGGTCGCCAGTTCTAAGACAGAGATACATCTTACAAATACAGCAGTTGAGGTGGGCATGCAACGTCATATATATGCGATGTCACTACTATTGAAGGCGAGAGTGACTTCACTTCGTCAGGCATATGCTACTGCGTTTCGTAAAGGTTGTCTCACGTGGACGTGCGATGTCACCACTATTGAACGCGAGGGTGACTTTACTTCGTTAGGCATATTCTACTGCGTTTGGAATATAGAGGTTGTCCGGCAATCATGTAAGCGGATGGAGGCACGAAATACCCTGCGTAATAGGTTGGTCGTGTGGTTTACCGCAGTGTTAACATCCCTGTCTGTACTTACTTTCCACATTATTATAGACTATATATAGTGTACACTTGTACGTCCTGTTTTCTCCCCACTGTCGCCGAAGATGTTGTAGTCCTGTAGATGTCGCGTCCATGTCTGGTGCTCTTGTTAGTGGTGTTCATGAAAACATGCCCTAACATGTAGTAGATGATCGCTCAGTGGTGTTCCTTTCCTTTACATCAAGCCAGGTAGTATATACCAACGCAACCGCTTGCTTGAAAAATGACAAAGAAATTCCTCACACACCTGACACAGAGAAGACGCAGCCTGAAGATTGTTCAGTATACCGACGGTCAGGAACAGGTTATCGAACAGCGCACTTGATTTTTACTACCGCTCCTCACTCCACCTAAGACACTACGGGCATGCGTTGGACCCAGTTCGCTGATGCCCAAAACCAATTTCAAAGGAGGTGATGTGGTGGGCGAATGCTATAATGATTTGCGCTGCTTCGATAACCCTGCCTCTCGTTCTGTTTGTTCTTGCGTTCTTGATGAACCTGTCATTTGGCAACGAGCAGTTGTGACTCATTTTTAGGTTTGTGTGGAGACTTTATGTGGACTATGTGATGTTTCAGACTCGTAGGGACCTCAATTTAATATATATATTGAAAAGTACAACCAGCGTGGTGATGTGGTCATGCAAAGTCAACACCATTGAGCACGAAGGGAGGAAGTGCAAATCGTCAATGTTTGAAAAGAGCGCTTGCTGCACCCGCTCTCAACTATGTTACTTCGTTAGGCATATGCTACTTCGTTTGGCAGAGGTTGGGAGGTGATCACGAAGACGTCGGGTACGAAATACCCTCCGTAACAGGTTGTTGGTAGCGTGGTCTACCGTAAATGTGACATACCTACCTGTGTTCCCTTTTAACATCAATATTTTTTGCTTATTCGTATGTACGAGTGTACGCCCATGATATTTACTGTGCCAACATGGGGCTGTGAGGTCTCCAATTTTAATTCAGATATACCTATGACAAAGTTTACAGCAAGCGAGGTGATGTGGTGATGCGATGTCACCACCATTGAAAAAGAGGGGGGGGCTGGAAATCGTCCGTGTTTGGACATGAAACCCTTGATGTGCTCGCGCTTAATTACGATTCTTCGTTAGGATATATCTGCCTGTACTTCCTTTTCACGTTATTATCACACGAAGTGTAGGTCGTCAGTGTTTCGAAAGGAAACGCTAGATGTGCCCGCGCTCAATCACGTTACTTCGTGAAGCATATGCTACTTCTTTTGGCAGAGGTTGTCACGCGGTCATACAGACGACAGGTAGGCACGAAATATTCTTCGTAATAGGTTGGTAGTGTGGTCTATATCAATTTTAACATATCTGTCTGTAGTTCATTTTCACATTATAATCATTTGCTAATGTACGATTCTACGCCCTGTTTTTTCACATTATGTCGAAGATGTTGTGGTCCTGTATATGCCGCGTCCACGACTGATGCTCGGGTTGGTCGTGCTCACGAAAACATGCCCTATACTTTAGTGGACGATCGCTAAGTGGTGTTCCTTCCCTCTAAATCACATCAAGCACCATATGTTAACGAGAGCGCTTTCTTGAAATTGACGAATAAGAATTCTTAACACACCTGATGATACAGAGCACACGCGGCCCGGAGATTGCTGAGTATACCGAAGGTCAGGATCAAATTATCGTGCAGCGTACTTGTCTTTTTTCTACCACTCCTTGCTCCACCTAAGACACGTCGGGCATCTGTGGACCCAGTCCGCTGATGCCCGAAACAAATTCCAACGGGGTGGTGTGATGGGCGAGTGCTATAATGAATTGCGCTGCTGTGATCACCCGTACCTCGGTCTGTTCCTTCTTGCGTTCTCGACAAACATGTTATTCGAGCGAATCGAGTTTCTAATCTACACCTGGGCCTCGCAATATAGGCTCAAATGAAAAAATAGTAGTTTGCACGTGCGTGTCTTCGACTAAAGTTGATTTTAGTGTGGGATCATTTGATTTTAGACTGCAGGTCTAGGCAGGCCACCACGGAGCAACAAACCACACACAGCAGACCACACGGGCAAAAACAGCAGCACACACCGCTCACACAGCCGGCACACAGCGCTCACACAGCGGGCAGCACACAGACAACAGGCGCAGCGGGCGACAATAGTGGCCAGCTGAGAGCGGGCAAGAAGAGTGTGTGCCCACTAGGGGTGTGTCCGCTGAGTGAATCTACTGCTGTCTCGTGGTGAGAGTAGGTCATCATGGAGAGACATCCGTTAGAGGCGATTGACCCAAACTCGGTCCGTGCACCAACGCCAAAAGGGCGACAGCAGACACGGCGGAGGGGCTTGAGAGGGACCTCTACCTAGCTAAGGGAGCCAAGGTCATGCTCACGATCAACCTGTACCAACAAGTTGGACTCGTGAACGGCATTCGAGGCCAAGTCGTTGAGTTGGCGTTTGCAGACGACGCGCCCCCGCCGAACCTCCCCCTTTACGTTGTCGTCAAGTTCAGAGGGTACTCAGGGGGGGAATGGTCGTCTCAGGAGATATTTAGAGGGAGTATGCCGATATCTCCCGTAGACACTACTTGACAGGACGGGGGAAAGCAGGTCAGGACGCAACTGCCGTTGAGGCTCTGCTGGGCCATCGCTATGCACAAATCACAGGGGCAGACGTTAAAGAAGGCAGTCGTAGACTTGGGGATGAAGGAGGCCTGCACGGGGCTTACTTTAGTCTGTCTCAGTAGGGCTAAAAGACTAGCGGACCTCATGGTAGAGCCAACGAGTTCCGACAGGATAGGCAAGCTTGGAAACTCCGACACGATGAAGGTTAGGTTGCAAGGTTAGGCTGGTGGACTTAGCACAAGGCACGCGGGGTAGGTACACAGGCATGGACGTCTTCAACACCGTCGCGGCCAACTAATGACCACATTGATTGCAATACAACAAACGTCACATCAGCTCTACTCTACTTGTGGTGCCCCTCGCAATCACACGAACCGATGGCCCGTGGACGCACACGTCTGACGACAGTTTCGTCTATCGGCTGTCGCTCGTTTTAGCGACAGCTATTGTATCTTTAAGCAACGAACAGTTTTAACGCACTTTAGGTTTATGCACAAACCAATGTGCAGACTATGTGACTTTTCTGTTGCGGAGGGACCTAAGCTTGGAGACCCAGGGCACATGCGTTTCATCTTTTGACTGGATTCGAATGTAAACGTATAGGTTGTTTTAGTCTAGTTTAATCATTTGACAATTATGTGTCCGGGTGGTTGTTGTTACATGTGAATATTTTGGTCAATTTTCTACACTTCGTTGACGTGTTGTGTCAGAATGGCGTTTTTGAATACGTATTGATTCATGGTGGTCTTTTACCGTCGTATATGGGGGGGAAGTTTTGGGACGTATACCCAAACGTATATGGGTACGCTGAGAATACTGTTTCGGGGGACTAAGAACGAAGGTGAGAGGGGAGTTTGCAAATTTCAACGTTCCCCTCGCGGCGTTTGTCAAGTATGCTTGAGCGCATATCCATCCCTGAAGATAACCATGCAATAACCATCCTTGACAACGATGGGTTGCAGCCGTCTCATAACACACTAATGGTACCGTTGCTGTTCATAGTTTGACTATGTGTGTATGCAACATTTTTTTTTCTAAAACGGTGTTAGTTTCATACATACACTGAGCGAGGCTAGGGCTGAAAACTCGAATCGGAAGTTAACGAGTAAGTTTTATAAATGATCAATTGTTCTGTATGTTTTATACATAGATGTGGACGAAGTAGTAGGTGTTGCTTCGGATCTGGGCTAGGTGTTGGGAAGCTCACTCAACCGCGGATACCGGTTCATTAGTGCGATCATTGGATTCCGACATATTGGCGGGTGACGTGTGATGAGCTGTGGGAGGTTAACGCGACATATATATATATATGTATATATATTACATGATTGGGGACAAAGCCGACGACCAGCTCTTTCAACCCAAACAGGAAGGATACAAGGTGGATTACATCACATGATACTCTAGTTGTGCCGCGTAAGTATTGCATTTCGGCGTGGTATTGACTCAGCAACGTTCGTTGATTCTGGTCACCTCCCATGTTTGGCATGATTTTCGGTGTTGTTTATTTTGTAAAATACTTCGGTCCTTGGTAGCGTGTTAAGTGTGTATGTCTTGATTATTTGTCTTGGGTTGGTATTGCTACGAATATATAGCAGTCAACCTTTTGAGTCGCAGTCGAAGTCATAATTTCAAAAGTGAATTTATTGTAAGGGTATACAAGGTCGCAGTATTATACCGTACGTTTTGTGTGAGTGGGCGTGTGGCATAAACATATATAAAATCATTCCTTGGTGTCATGGACTTTGGTCCGGAGTTTTTCGTCTCGGCCTGAGTATGCGATTCGCGGAACTGGAATTCTCGGTCGAATATGGCTTGGTTCGAGCGCCGCCTCCGGGGGGCGGCTCCAACGCCCCTCGCCCTGCCGTGTCCGTTCCGCACATCGACGTGAACGTTGACGGGCGCCGAGCGAGACGAGCGAGTGTCGAGGAGGAATTTCGGAAAAATTGTTGAATCTTAATGGCTGCAACGCCTGAATGATTTACAAAATTGGCATCATTTCCAAACGGTAAGTGATAATGTTTGGAATTTTGCGTACCGGGTGAGAACAGCGGGGAGTGATAATCTCGCAGACATTGGCGGAATCTAAACCTCGCCCACGGGGAAATATAAGAACCATCCCCGGGTTTCCACCGTCATATTACGGTTTGCAGTGTGCGAATACGCGGGCATCAACGAGGGTGCTGGCACCGCCCCTTCAGCACCATGGCCACCGAGATAGGCAGCAATATGACACCTGGACACCCCTGTACACTCAAGACTCGACTTTCAGCCCCTGAAAGCTAGAAATTTGCAAAATCGATGACGATTTGCAGGTGCTGTTTAGGCCGCCACAGCAGCGCAGTACGTAGTGCAGCCCCACACACGTAGGTGCTGGCGTTGCTCCTACAGCCCCACGACCACCACTACATGCAGCAATATCACACCTAGACTACATACCCCACACACTGAAGGCCGGACTTCAGCCCCTACGAGTGAGAAATCGACGAAATCGAGGACGATTTGCACGTGCTGTGGACACCGCGACCGCTGCATGCATGCAGCACGCAGTACATATGCATACACACATGTGTACTTGTACAGTAAGTACACAGCAAGCAGTAGTGCAGCCTACACACAACACACACCCGCAGAGGGAAGAATATCCCACGCTTGCTCTCCGTAGGTGCCCAAGAACAGTGTCAGTCTGACGTGCCTGTTGTATCCAGGAACTATAACAGGACAATGTGCAAGCGCACCCACAGCAGTGTAGTCTATAACTTGAATATTACACAACCCACCCACAACAGCAGTAGACAACAGCAGTGCATAATGTACGTGTGGAGGAAAAAAGGAACGCGTGCTAAATAGCTGCCTTACAGCTAGCTTTCGGCACCCATTTACAGTACAACTTCAGCCCACAACTTCCGTCATTGAGGTAACCACGGCTGGCTGTCAAACAACCGTGAGATCTGGAAACTTTAGATGAGCAAGCATATGATATAAACTAAACGGTAGTTTGGTGCTAGTTTTAAGCTACCGGCACAGCAGCAGCCAGCAGCAGCAGCCAGCAGCCAGCACCAAGTTTTCAAACACAGCGAACCGTAATACGACGGTGGAAATTCGGGGATGGTTCTTATACGTCCCCGTGGGTGAGGTTTAGATTCCGCCTATGTCTGCGAGGTTATCAGAGAACAGCAGTATGTACGACGAGCATGAACGCCAACTGACGGCATTGGCAAACACACAACATCAGGTGCATGCAGCAGCAGTAGCCGAAGGGCGACACTTCTAGCACATACTGCAGCAACTAGTAGCAACCAGAACCACAGCAGATAGCTCAAAGTGCAGTACGAGTGCAGTTGGCAAGTTTAGTCGTACACGCATCACTCTGTCCAATAGTCTATATATAACAGCATCTCAAGAAGGTAGAAGAGCCGTCTCTTCGGCCTTTGGCCTTGGCTTTAGAACGGCCGCTGACATCCCAGGCAGCCTCTGCTGTAGGCATGAACGAGTGCGGTTGATTCGCAGCGAACTATCCCGCTGTGCTCGCCTCTATGTGGCCATAGTCCATGCCATTTCATGTCACCTCCCTTCTGTTTTGAGCTCGTCGTCGAGCCGTCGAGGTACGAGAAAACCCGTACGTACTGGGTGAGAACAGCAGTATGTACGACGAGCATGAACGCCAACTGACAACATTGGTAAACACACATCAGGTGCAGCAGCAGTAGCCGAAGGGCGAAACTTCTAGCACATACAGCAGCAACTAGTAGCAACCAGAACCACAGCAGATAGCTCAAAGTGCAGTACGAGTGCCGTTGGCAAGTTTAGTCGTACGTACACGCATCACTCTGTCCAATACTCCGTATATAACAACCGTTTTTATGTTCATATTGATGAAGAAAAAAATACCAGGTCGTATTACATTTATTTCCTGTAAGAATGATACGTCGTACGAGCGGACGTTCTGATTCTGGTGCCGTGAGACCATCGAGCGCACCGCATGTTTTACCCAAACAAGAGCCAACAAGAGGCAGCGCACAGGGGCCCCCAACACAGAGACACGTGACAACCACGGCCAGCTGTCGGTCGCGTAATTGTCCGGTGGTCCGTGTATCGGAGGGTGTATCGGAAGTCGTTCGTAGTACTGCTGTAGATCGTCGAAAAACCACGTGGCATCGTGCTGGTGGTGAGACTCGCCAGTAGACCCCCCAAAACCCAAAATTTATTTACCATTTCTTTTTCTTGGCCCCATGCACCCATTTATTTCCTTTCCTTTCTCTTCTTTGTTTGTTTCTTTTTTCCAATTGACTTGCGTCTGTTGTACGCATGCGTAGTGATAGATACCACGTGTAATATATACGTGGTAGTCTTTTTCGGTGGCAAGCGGTATAGTCGGTTTTCCCAGGCGCGAGTAATGAGACGTATGCACCAGTATGGACCTGGCACATCGTAGACTGACTCCCGATTTCACCTTTATATGTTTCTGGTGGAGGCATGAATTGCGTCAGCTGTGATTTATGCGTGTACCACCTTTGGTTTGTGTTTTTCCCCTAGGGTATTCCTCAGCTCCAGAGTGACTGGAGCCTGTCCTGTGACCGCGGACTTGATTATGCGAGTTAATGTGAGAACGACAACAACAACAACAACTGAAATATTGCCTGTTTCTTGACCTTTCAGCTGCTTCCTGCAAACTTGGTTTTTGTGCCAACACGATTTTGAACTTTTTCGCGATTATTTCTTCCTTTTTGTCTAGTAAGTTGAACTTCCTACTGCCGCTAATTGCCGCCTGACAGCTGTGCGTTAGTTTCGGAACGGTCCAGCTTTAGCTTTTCTTTGATTCGCACCATTTGTTTTGTACTTGACGAAGCTTCAGCGGCTGAGATCTGGGCTTGGCTCATCAGCTCGACACCGCCCAGCACCCCATCGCAGCGCTATAGCTTACAGCAACGAAGCGCCGTGCAGTGCCCTGCGATGCCCTGCGGCTCAGCTCAGCAGCGCACCGCTAGCTCAGCAGAGCGACGCGCTATGCTTTGCCGTGCTCTGCCATCGCGGTCGTTCGTTATTCATGATATCTAAAACTCCGCGTACGCTGATATTTAGGTATTAGGCGCTTTATTCTACACATATCGCGTCAACCATCGTAATATCATACAGTATGGGGGAGGGAATGTAGTCTCTATGCAAGGATCCTGTTTTTTTTTAATCATTTGTCAGCCGGCCGCCCCGGTGGTCTATTAATAATAGTGGTTTTACCCTCGAATATTGCTAACGTTTGGTTGTCCTTGAGTTCGACACCCACCACGATGAGATTTGACTTTATTTGGAAAAATGCAAAAAAAAAAAACAGGCATCAATCAAATAACTGCTGAGAGCGCCTAGCAGCGTGGGTTGGTTCGACGCGAGTCGACGAGAGGGAAGAAAATGCTGAATTCTCCTGGCGGTAAAAATGCACGTGCCGAAGTGGGGAGGGAGGAGGAGGGCCCGCTATTGACCCCGGATCTGAGTTACTTCTGGGAGGGAGCGCGAGAGTGGTGCGGGGATAATAAATGGGATGAAGAAAAAAAATGTTGCAAAGGTATATTATTATTACTACCAGTATATAATATGTCAGTCTCTAGGAAATACGCACGGCACTATCAGCAGTCGTCATGGTAAAGACACTCCGGATATTATGCATTGAGGGGACGCGTTCAATTTCAACAACGTGAAAGCCCCCACGAAGAAAAGACAGCAGACACACATATCCCGCCTTCCCGAGAAAAAACAGGGAAGAAGCGCTACGCCAACCTCCCGTACGAGCAAAGCCACCCCCGCACCAATCTTAGACAACGCCGCCTCAACGAGAGATCGCCCTCCTCTTCTACGTTTTCCTCCTCGCCCGCGACCACGCAGACCAATCAATGCGACAGCCTTCACGTAACAAACAAAGCAATCTTCTTCCAAAACCTCGCCGGCTGACAAGTCCTCATGTCGACGTTTGATGCAAACCGACTTTGCATCCTGTCGACTCCGAACCTCCATTGCCACGGGGACAGCAGTGCAGTCTCTTCATTAATGCCAAGGCCTCTTTTGTTTCGCCTAGAGGCGACGCAGGTTCTCAATAATAATACTCTTTTCGGGTTTTTTGTTTGATAGACGCCAACTTTTACTTGACGGCGCATTTAATAGTTTGTTTCGCCTATATATCCTTGCCTTCTTAATTGTATAATATCACGTTTTTTCTTTTGTCAAAGCATGACTTTTAGAATCTCATGTTCGTATGAAACTCTTGGCATTACTTTAAAGTTCAATGCATGCCAAATCGGACAGCTACACCTTAAGTGGTCGAAGTGCTGCCCTGCCCTACCCGAAGCATGGGCGCCGGCAAATGCCGGCGCCCATGCGGAGCCCTTGTATATATATATATATCTGTTCAATCGCCCAGGGGCGGGGGGGGGGGGCGTTCCCCGGTGCTTTGTCTTCATACCCGTACTTTGTCGGTTGTCTATCTACTGGTTCCGGAACGCTTAACAATTGAACGGCTATATTAGCCTTTCTTCGCGTTATAATTTTGATAACATCCTCTAAACCAAAGATGGGGGGGGCGGGGGGTTCAGGTGACTTTGTCGTGAAAGCATACAAGGTCGCAGACTTATATATACCATACTTCTTGTGTGCGTGGGCATGTGGCATATTTCTGTTTAATCGTCCCGGGGAGGGGGGGGGGAGGGGCCGGCGCTAGTTTTCTCCCCGTGCTCACGTTGAATGGTTTTCATCTACTGGTTCCGAAACGTCTAACAATTGAATGACTTTGTCAGCCGTTTCGTAGCATTTCAATGTTTTTATCATAAGAAACCAAGCTTCATACGTAACGATGTATATCCGTAAGAGACTCGAAAAATTATAAGCGGGGGCATAAGAAGGCATACCCGGTTGGGTCGAATAATACTGAGAGAGCCGACGTGCTCAGACAAGCCTAGTGACGTAAGTTGCCGTCTACCACCCAAACTTTCCCGGGTCATTTATCCTATCACGTGGGGCCGTCTGAGCGCTTGATATACAATTAAAAAATAATAGTACAATCCAGCTGTGAGATCGAAGATTTTGTCAAAATTTGTCTTTGCAAGATGTGTGTGATACTCCATCGCGCGTATTACTGGGTGTGTGTCCTCTTTAAAGATATAGGTCGGCCGCTTCCCTTGGAACTACAGTGTAGCCTATACCAAGGTCGACAACGTGCTGTCAATTAGTCTCTGCGCTAAAAATATAAAACCCGTTTTTGAGGGGGACAAACTCCGACAGCGTTGAAAGGAAAAGCATCCATTTATCAAATGTATCCTGTGAGTCGTAAAACCCGTGAGGGGAGGGCGGAGTGTGTAAGGGCGTGGATGCCTGGGTTGGAACAAGAAGGAACGCCAGTGCGGGGGGCGGGTCGACGGGGAGGGCAACTCCATCTATGCGGGGAAACAATAATTCCTTTAAGAGGACCAATTTGACGTTTGTGGAAGGAATGCATTAGTATATAATGTATGTCCTGTATGTCGTATAACCCGTTAGAAGAGGGCGGAGTTTTCGAGGGGGGGGGGGGGGGGGGGGGGGGGTGAGGGGAGGGCGAGGGGCCTTTCCAACAGCTTTAAGTCGCATACATGTAGGAGCTTGCATACGCGTGATGCTAGGTAGGGTACGGGTGGTGGGGAAGGAGGGGACGTTAAGGGGAAGGAAGGTGGGAAGGGGCGGGGTGGGGGGTAGGGGGGGGGGGACGGACGGGCGAGGAAAGTCAATCTGTGCGCGGAAATTATAGATCCTTTAAGGGGACATATCTGACGGTTGAAAAGGAATGCATCGGTTTTCTCATATACCTGGCATATCCTGTCAGTCGTACAACCAGTGAGGAAAGAGGGTCGTGTTCGAAGGGGCGTATGGGGGGAAGGTTGAATTTCCAGCATCATTAGGTCGTATGAATGTAAACCTGGGAGAAACCTTACTAAACATGCTAGGTCTAGAAGGTGGTGCGAGTCGTGGGGAAGGAGGGGGTGGGCGGGATGGGCGGGGGGGGGGGGGGGGGGGCAGGAAGGCGGAAAAAATTGACTTGGAGCTCCCCCATGGTTGGTTGGATAGGTAATGGAGTGATGTCACCGGCCTGGTATTGAATATTATTCTAGCAGATTTGATTTGAGGTGTTGCTTACAAAACTATCATTTTACTTGCATTTCGTGAAAAAAGAGTTCTGAGGGGACAGGGATTTTGTCAGGCGTTTTTCGTCTCGTATTCAGTGTGGGATTGCCGGACCTGCAATTTCTCCATAAAATCGCTTCGTTTGAGGGCGGCTCTAGCGCCCCCCCTCCGAGCCTTATCCGTTCCGCACTTCGACGTGGACTGGGACGGATGCTGAGCGAGACAAGCGATAATCGCGATAAATTTTGCAGTTTAAACGGTATTCTATCCAGTTATTCTTCGAATTTTGATGTATGGAAAGGTTGATTAAATGAAACTTGGCAAGACATTATATGTCTTAATTGGCGTCATATCTTGTCACTAAACAAATAATACCTACCGTAAAAAAATACCGATGGTACCGCGGTATGTATGATATCACAGTAGTGCATATATTTATTGAATTTTTGTAACTATATACGTGGATTTAGACGTGGCAAGCGCACGCATGACCAAAACGAGGAGATATTCAATACGATTACTGCGCCAGAAAATGTCACACAGCGACATTCCGAGTGGCTGCGTCCCCGGCCGCGAGGGTGGTGGTTCGGGCACATCGACATAGTTTGTAATCATGAAGACAAATTAAATTGAAAAAGAAATGGACTAATAAACCACTGAGAACGCGTAGCTGGGCGGGTAGGTACAATCTGGCGCGACTCGACAAGGGAAGAAATTCTGATTTTTCTAGCGATATAAATATACGTATAAGGAAATGTACCGTAGTGGGGACGGGGCAGGAAGGCCCGCTATGTGATCCCGGATCTGAGTTATACTACTAATGGGTGGGAGGGCAAGAGTAGTGCAAGAATTATAAATGGGATGGAAAAAGAAACTGACACAAAACCAACAACAGCGTTTTAGACAAGCTACACCAACATGCAACAAACTAAAGTACAACAGGGGCACTCCGATGTAAGGTCACCCTTTGCCAAGCCGAAGCCGGCGCTGCTCATTGCTCTTATCTGTGGTGGGCAATATGTGGCTGGTAGTATCTCGGGACATGGCGATTTGACCGCTCTTATGTCCCGAAAGGCTTTATCTTTGACGCTCTGGGTACCAACTGTATGGATTAATCCCGAGGTCGAATGCTATATACCAATTGCGATCGCATATCGAGTTTTTGCCCCACCCGTATGAAAAAAATCCGCGAAGATACTAGCGAGCTTAGGTTCGTGCCCGATGAACGCATGAAAACGGAAGTTGCAGCAATTGTTATCTGTGTCGCAGGCGATAGAGAGGTGATCATTATCTTCCAGGTAGTTATTTTTCATTATATGTAGGATGATTCATTTTTCTCATTGGACAGGGATTTGGTCAGGAGTTGTTTTCGTCTCGGCCTAGGTATGAGATTCTCGAAACAGGAATTTCTCCTACGAACCGCTTCGTTCGAGCGCCGTCTTTGTTGGGGGGCGGCTCCAACGACCACCGCTCTGCCTGATCCGTTCCGAACCTGGACGAAAACTCGGATGGAGGCTGAGCGAGACAAGGGTGAAGGGCGCAAAATGTTGTATTTTTACCGTACTATCCAACCATTGTTGGAATCTTGACATATGGAGAGGATAAAATGAACCTTGGCAGGGCATTATTTCCAACTTGGCGAAATGTTTGTCTCAAAACAAATGCTATTACTCTAATTTTAGCCCTCACGGTGCAGTGGTGGTAGGTATGATATCATAATAGCAGTTTATCTTTTTTTTGCATTCGGTAGGTACTTGCGTACATGGATAGACATGGAAAGCGCGTAATAATTGCATCGCTTTAGAAAACACATTTCAACCTTTCTTGAGGAGACACCCAGGAATTTCGTATGTAGTAAAGAGCTAGCTAAACGTTCGGTTACAACAATATACTTACTAGGTTGTCCGTGTCTCCTATAAATAGCAAACGTGATAGACTGCAGAACATGGCAGTGTGGTTTTCGCAAAGGTCCGGCATATTGACTCAATCGTAAGCAACGTATCGGGAGACAAGATAATACTTTTATTTGCCGTGAACCGAGGACAGCAGGCATGCCGGAATGTGCTGGGGTATGCAGTCTCTTCACCCGCTTCGGCGGACACCTATCCCTTGGACACTCTCCACTACCACGAAGACCATTGCCTGCCCCAACAAACGGTCTTCACATCTAGTTGAAGGAAGACCAATTTTTCTGAGGCGTTGTGTGGCATCAACAAAGCATCGGACGTGGGACCAGTCGAACTCGTAGCTAAGAACGCCAATCTTGCACGATGATTCCGTCTACGTAACACAACAACATTTAGCCATTCAATCAAGTCGTTATCGGGAAATTCTGCGACAACGTTCATCGCTCCGTCCGACCCTGAGCCAAACGCAAGGCTACACGTTCGGGGGCTTACGTTGTTTTATGTTTTTTTTGCAGTGCCTCGGGGTCACTCGCGCGAGTGAACTTCCCTGTTGTTTGCGGTCATGGCGCCTTTCGTGCCGATTGCATTTTTTCGGTATAACTCCTTAATGGGATGGTTGGCTAAACGTTGCGCGAGAATAACCAGTCAACGCGTGATGGTCAGTGAGGTACAGAGTCATTGTTGCGACTGGTGAATACCAGGTAGTGAAAACGGGAAGGGTACAGCCCATCGTGGCCTTGTTCGCAACTTTGTTGAAGTACCATATTCGAGATCAGATTGCCCAGACCATGGCGACAGTGGCGTAGGCTGTTTGGAGCATATTTGACCAATCGGGGACCACTCCGACAACGCACAGCCGTGCTCGTAATAACGAAAGAAGGACGCAAATGGGTTGTTGTCTAGTTAAACGCGATTGATTGGGCTTTCGTCGAATTGTCACTGCCACCTCACGGTGTCCCGTTAAACTCGCTCCCACCGTTCGAAGACTTTTGTACCTCTCGGAAAACCACAACCATACAAACCAACGCCCGAAAAACACGACCTCCCGACACAAAACGTATTCTACGCCAAAGCCCGCCATCTACGCAGAGTCGCAGTTAAACAAGTACGGAGACAACGGCTTCATGTCCCATCCCTGGCATAATAACAAATAACCGTAACCCTGTACAATAATCTTCTCTCCCCTCCACGCCAAGAGAAGCAGTACTGCTTCTTGAAGATACTTGACAAGTTTGTGCTCCGAGCCGAACCTGGACACAACCATCCTTGAATACCACCTGGCTACTCTCGATGATGGAGAATATTGCCACCGAAACATTACACACCCAATTTGGGACGCAGAAAAACATACGACTAACGTATACAAAGTATATGTCTAAAAATCGCCGAAATAAAACCTGGCATATAGTCTATACTATTCCAACACCATTCCTGGAGATGACAAACCCCGACAACAACCGAGAAACATTTTCTCGTCGTGGACACAACAATCTACTCCAGAGGCACGAATAAAACGCATCGGCACCGACTCGTCTCAGAGTCGACACCCCGAACACCTCCAATATCACTCTTGAGGACAATACTGTCCAAACTGCGCAAAAAGAATGGCAACGTTTGGGATTCTGTGTTCGATGCGGTAGGGCAACTAGAGGCTACGATACATCAAAAATATTTTCATCCGTCACTCATGGATCGAGTCGGTGTGTAACGAATATGCCTTCCGCTGACCACCGGCCGTGGTTGACGCGGTGGGTATTGTGGACATGAAAAACCGCCGAATAGACTACCTCACACGCGACGGAATGGCGCCCATTGACGTGCCCGCGCGCTGAGAAACGAGCCACACTCACACGTACATGGTGCAACATAGCGCCAACAGTTCAAACCAGAGGAGATACGGGCCGTCAACCAACAACCACCCTAGGTACCCTCTCAAAATCAAGAAAGTGGCGCTTGTTCAAACTTCTCATCGATTTGAAAACACAGACCTAAGAGGGGACGACCGATGTCTTGGGACAGCATCGTCAAAAACAACCCGGTAAAAGGAAAACGCGTCACTGCGTGTCGGTTAACTACGATGGGTCAAATAGGACGACAGACAGTTTTGCCAAAATACAAACACGCACAGCACTACACAACGGTATGTGTTAGATACTTGCCGTGTGGGTACGGTAACCTCCAACCGATGTTCGATCGTGGCTGAAAACATGTTGATAATTATTCACAACTGGACCACCAATCGCTCAATCGACCTTGTTTACTTTGAAAAAAAAGTCAAGGTATGTACAATATTCATAAGCCCTTAATGGGACACCTTGCCTTAGTTGAGAGTCGTGAGGGGCTCCTCCCTCTTTATCATGTCCCAGCCTTCAACAACGTTCCTAGTGCTAGCGGTGATTCGGTCGCCTGGTGTTACGGTTTCCTCTAAATCAGTTCCGTTGCCCCAGAGCAAGGAGCAAATTACCATGACCGCCTCTGTGATGACGGCAGCCACCATACAAGCATTGGCGGCCAAAAGCACTCCTCCAAACACCTCCTGGCTATCACTGCTCTCATTTGAGACGTCAGCCTTGAGCACCAACGACTGGAACATAGACAAAAACACGACGATATGAGCAACTCGTGACATCCAGGCACCCTTCCCGGACGCGTAGGGAGCAAGCGACTCTGACACCATGACGAACACGAATGCCAACACCACCGTAACCGCCACCTGCGCTGCCGTATTGGGATAAATGAACACAACAGCCCCTGTGAGCGTTACACGGCGCGCGCATTCCACCACCTCGAATTAGTATCGGCCTGGCTTGTATTGCCTCCACAGGTCGGCGGTAGTCTCCACATCTGCCGGCAGGTTATCCAAATGGTCGCGATCGTGCAGAATCTCCCGATTTTTGAATAGAATACAGCCATAGAAAACAGGAATCCAGAAGGGGTATAAGAGGATCATGAGTCTAGCGTACACCTGAGTTGTAGCGCACCAAGAATCGACAAGGAGGAGGTGAGACATGGTGAAGCTGTGGAGGGACGGAACGCTCCGTGTTGGGGGTAATAGAATAATGCTTTTGGCCTACAGCATACCGGTCCACGTTCAAGCCAAAAACACCGCCGTCCCAAGTTCGACGCCGGACCACGAACTGTCGATATACTGTACAAGGGGTTCGTGTCAGAAAGGGGTACTAGTTTGTGCTCTACAACGACAGTTCTGTCCCCACCGAGGTCGACCGCTGTCCATGTCTGACCGTCCGTTCTACAGCACGGCATCATTTCATTATTAGGGTCATTTAAAGGTAAAATATGCTTTCCACATACCCCTCAGATACTGTTTTAAAGGACCGACCTCAAGGTTCTTGTGCTTGGCGGTGGTGCACTCAATGCCATAGTCCGCGCGCAGGTACTCCTTGCCGTCCTCCAGGGTTTCACAGTCGAACACCCGGAATACCGTGGAGGAAACAGACGAGAAAATGAGAAACGTCATCAGCAAGACCATGGAGAAGTGCTTCCGACGGGCTGCCTGGAGCTCATCTTGTGAACCACGACTCCTTCGCGCCGCCACGTGGAACGATACGCCCATCAAGTCAAGTGCAATCAGCGATCCCAAGGTAACGAAGAAGAGGCGATCGTGGAAGTCGGTCTTCGCCATTCAACCGGCAGAGAGCACCAGGCCTAAGTCGAGGCTGACCACAGAGGATATCCCGTCTAAGAACTGACCGTACACCCGAGGGTATGTGACGTTGGCCACCGAGTCGACCTGAAAGGGTTGAGTGGTGGCATTGTCAAGTGTGGTTGTCAAACGTGGGTTCACACATCCACCATAAATATATGTATTAGAACACAGCAAGCAACTATTTGACGTTGAAAGAAACACGCCGAAGAGCGAGGCCTGAACCACACACTCAGCGGCGGGCGCAACGCCGACAAGGCTCCGAGGAAAGCGCCACCGACCCCTCGATGGCACGATATGGCTCAAGTCCTGCTCAACAGCCGCACGCTATGCCAAAAAGAAACAGGATGTTGTTATAGCTTCGAACCTATCCGTACGAGCTCACCTGCGTCAAGATTTGCCACGCAACAACGAGAGGCTTCAGGCCCTGCAACGGAAGCGTTTGTAACAGGTCCCCGAAACGTGTTTTGTTCGTGTCACTGGTATTGGACGCCAGATAGAAGATGACAGCTGCAAAAACCACCAATGCCACTAACAAGGCCGCCACCGTGACCGCGATGCCCTCGCCGCTTGAACACTTACTGCAACTGTATGCCGACGTCCAGGCGTAGTCATCCGTGCATATGGCACAGTCTGTGGAGGGGAACACGGTAGCAGTTGACACGGATAGGGCAGAACATATGGATAACGTCGGCACAGAGATCCATAAGCCTTAACGCACATTCCAGCACAGGAAAACACTCCATACATACGTGATTTTCGATAGCAACGCGGATGATAACCAACCATTGAAACAGTAACGAAAAACGAGGTCAGGGCGCGGATGAGGCTGGTCCAACGCGTGGTGTACATGAACCAGCTCACATGGACCCCTGTATCCGTCGGCACAGTACGCCGCGTTGCCAGTCATGCCTCCGCGACACGCATCATCATTCCAGCACGGTCGAATGGTCGCTGTACTGGCAGTTGCACGCCAATATCCTGATGAAATGTTGAGTGTCTCCAGGGTGATCGACACTCCGTCGACATCGATCCCTGTGCTCTTCGTGTTTGCGAGAGCTGCGATGCACTGCTGGGTACCGTTTCCCTCAACCGGGCAGTCTCCACTCCAAAGGTCGCATCTCTCGCAAACGCTGTAGTAGTAGGCTTGAGAATCTCGTGTCACGTTTCCCTGCCAGACCATGCACGTGGGAGATACAGTGAGTACTAAAATGGCGGGGAAGAACGGAGAACAGACGCCGTCGACCGTCGCTGCAAAATACTCTCTGTCGACACACGAACTGTCAGCAATTTGGCGTGCACCCATCTGGCCAGTATGGCTTTGCCACAAGGTACATAGTCAGAGTCGCCCCTGGAGGGCAATATAAGATTGTCATTTGTCAATTTTCGGCAAAGCTCGGGAACAGTGATCATCTGCACATTCTCAGCTGCGCGCGGTGGTAAAGTTGCTAACCAAGTATTGCTGCAGCATCTCGTACCGCCCAACGTACCCGATTGCCGCGTAGGCGGGTGTACCGGGATCGTGAGCCAAACGACGACGCCGTGGAATTGCCGCTTCATTTTGGGTTCGCTCTTGTCGCTGTGCGACGGGCTTCCAACAGACCAATGGCGCTCGCAGAAGAGGCTAGACAATACGTTAAACAGCAATATACAGTTCACTCGGACGATACTGCAGCGCCTTGTGACTGTTAAGTAAGAAGTCGTGTACCGACCCTACATACCCGGACGGTGAAGTTTAAGAATGTGTCTGGAGCACAGAGCAATGCGTTCTTCGTGAAGGTTGTATCAACGATGAATAGGGTACCAACGTTAGACACGGCCGGTCCTGGCCCCTCTGCACCATTGCCCACGAAGATGCAGCGTGAAAACGTGGCCGTCCCCGCCAGCCTCAAGCCACCTCCTATATTCCAAGCGGTATTGCCCTTGAAAGTGGTGTCAACGAAATAATCCCTGCCAGCGGTGCTCTCAATTGCACCACCGCTTGCCGAGGCCGAATTGTCGTCAAACCTGCAGTTGTCGTAGGAGTTAGGGGAACTTCCGATCGCTGCCGCACTACCGACGGAGTACACAGCCCCGCCATTCAAAGCGGAGTTGGAAACGAAACTTGCTCCTGCCCAACTTAGACCAGTGTTCATGCTTTCCTGATATACTGCGCCTCCCACAATCGTTGCAACGTTCCCGCTCAGCAACAAGATGTTTCCCATGGGTGGTATATCCACCGATAGAACGCCTAAAAGCGCTAGAGTCCCCCCGTTCGCGTTGGCAGTATTGTTTGAGAAGGTAGTCGGTCCACTCCAGGCAGTGTTTGTTGACCCTTCTGCGCAAATTGCGCCCCCATCCGAATCGGCAGAGTTGTTCGAAAAAGTTGTCGTCCCGTTCCAAGAAATGTCGGAATCGACAACGAATATCGCCCCACCATCCTGACCAATGTTCCCCTCAAAATGAACTTTGTTGTTAAAAAACTGTGTTTGGCCGGTCCAAGATACACTTGAAGAGGCCGCAGTGTGTATGGCTCCACCGGAAAGATCTGCGACGTTGTCAAAGAAGTTGGTTTCCCCCCCCCATGTTACGTCAGATCCGGCGGCATGAAGCGCTCCCCCAGTGCCGCCACTGCCTCCGTTGAAAGTCGTCTCTCCCTACCACCAAAGCACGGAATCTTCGACTTGGACTGTACCCCCGCTTTCGAGGGCCGCGAGGAGTTTGCTTCTTTCGAACGACGTCACGCCTCTCCATGAAATATTGGAGAATCTTGCCAAGATAGTACCACCATAAAACGATGCCGAGTTGTCCACAAAGATTGTTTTGCCTGTCCATGTAGCAACGCTGGCATCCGAATAGAACGCTCCAGCGCCGACACCAGCATAGTTTTTTGCGCAAATGGTATCGCCGCTCCAAGACATACTCGCGCCATTTAAGCTTGCACCGCCCCTCCGTATACTCCTGTCGCATTGTTGCCTTTGAACGAAGAATCGCCAGTCCAAAATCCCCTGGCTCCATCCGCAACACTTACGGCACCCCCACTGGAGGCGACGTTGTAGTTGAACGTGGTGTTTTCACTGTACGACACGATGGAATAAACGCCGATAGCTGCAACCGCACCACCACTGTATCCGTAGCCGTTCTCCAGTTCCAAATTAGTGATATATAAGGAAGAGTTCCTAACTGTAAAGAGCTGGGTAGTGCCGCCACCATCCACGACCGCATCAAGTCCGACCCCAATAATGGACACATTACAGTCGTCGGTCAGCGCAATTGTGCTTTCAACGATAACCGCTCCTTGCCAGAGGACCTCAAAGACGCCCCCCCCTGAGCAATTCACTGTTGTCGCTAGGTCCCTTGCGTCCTCTGCAGTCGTAACGTTTAGCGTCTGGGGAGTAATCGGGCAAGGGACGCTCACGGTACTTCTAGTGACCCTGAGGAAGAACACGGTGAACGTCCTCCATCCAGCGTGCGAACAACGTCCCATCGTACTTGGTCCTTCCCTGTCCAAGGCGCTGTTGTCCCGAATATAACGTTTGCCGGAGAAGTACCGCGAACACAGAGGAAGGAAGATCGAACAATCTGGAGAGTATACGAGGAACAAGGACTCCCAGTTAGGTATCCATAGTGTCTCCTGGCGCGGCTGAGTTTGGCCTAGAGTGTAGCCCGTATCGACGGCAAGAGCAGTGATACGAATTATTTCAACGCGGTATATCGGGCGCGAGCTTGTGTGCGATAGACGATAGAATTATATGTTTAAGAACAGATCAATCGTCAACCAAGCGCGCGGTCTTAAGATAGTGCAGCGGGCATGCCATTACCACGGCAACACCCTGGAGGCAATTGGCCGCCGAAGTCGACATATACGCGGGGAATGCGAGCAAACGAATTACCAGGCCCTTCATCGGTTTGTTATAATGCGTGGACAACCAACCGCATACCCTCAAAATATGTTCCTGAAGTATTATTCGGGCCACACGGTGGCGCAAACACCTTAGGGATGCTCAAAGAGGTATGCGATGAGCGTCACGAGTTACCCACGGCATCATGAAGACAATAGTATAGAACACCGGTTGCAACCGCAGTTCATTTCATGTGATTGGTTGGAGTTTGGTATTGTCGACGAGCAGCTGAACAGTGAAAGAGGGAATCAGTTGCATGGACATTCACCTCATTAGGCGTGAAGATGGACATTTGTTTTGGATTTGACACGCTGGGCAACGAACGCATTAATCATTTGCGCTGGCATTTGTCGTAGAATCGACGTGTACGATAAGCGGTTGTAGATATGTCGGAGCGACTTTCGTTTCATCGAAATGATATGATCATGAAAACGTCGCGACTGCTAGAATCTAGCATGGAGGCTGCTGAGTGTCCGACGTGCAATATGTGGTTGCGTGTGAGGGTCTGGGAGTACGTACAGACATCCGGCATGCATCTCCTTGGGACATGACACGGGCGTGGTAAACTTCTAGCCTAATCACGCTCCATCTATGTCCACCCTCCGTGTCCTGGCAATGGGGATTCCTCGGTAACACCTCTTCCCGGCTTGCCAATCTACAACTTCTCCGGTACTCAAAATAGCGAGAGGCTGCTGCGACAAGCCTTGTGACCCTGATTTGCTATCCAGAGGTCGTGCGATACGCGCAGATCGAGAGTATGCTCGGAACTTTACCTGCGTGCACTAAGTGCTTGAACGCTCACAAGTTTGGCTTTGCTCTGATCTCTACACAGTGCATCAGCGTCAAAGCGAATGACGCCCCGATGCAGCAATCGGAATTAGAAAGCCGAATCTGACAGCAGGAAACAGAACCCAGGGCCCGTCAATTGTTTCTGGGATGGTCTACCACTTTAGCTAACACGCTGGTGAACATGGAAGCCGCTTTGAGCCTAACACAAGCTAGGATACTGTGCACATTGAGTAGGACTGCAGAACAGCAAGTGGGAGAGACCCACGCGTTGTTTAAAATGAAAAAAAAGCTACTGAATGAAGCAGTCGTGATTGCTTCTTTGTTTTAGTGGCTGCTGTCGGGAACCAAAAATAATGTTTTTACAGAGGAGATCAATCTCATCGTGTCAAGTTTAATACCAATGACCAGAAGACGTCGTATGGTCCCACGAAGTTACCAAGGGCTGGACATTTGTCGTCAGTCACTCGTCCCTGCGGTACAACATCTGGAAACAGTCCGGCAACTAGGGCACCGAATACCACAGGTAGTAGGATGTTTAGACTCCTCACACGACTCCTCGCAAAAACCTGCTCTGTGTGCTCATCATAATATATAATTACGGTAGTACTCTGTGCCCTGTGCTTTGATATCCATAAAAATTTGTTCGAAGCCAGGTTTAATATCACGGAACAATGTAGCACAGCCTTTCTACTTATTGTGCCACTGTCATCGAATATTTGATAGACACCGGGCAAGTAACATGCGTGAATGAACGATGTCGATAATACCTCTGTCTTTGGACAGCTAAAAGGCCCGTACTTGTTTATGTTCCTGCAAAGGAGATATTTCCACAGCGGACATTGATCGTAGGAGCAATGCGTATTGACCCGAGTTTTCCTCTGTGGGTTTATCTAGGCAACCGGTCGCTCAGCCAAGCTTTCTTAGTGTTTCGGCTGGATTTATAGGCGCAGTTACCAGTAACTGGTTCCTAACGGGCGGCACAGGCACGAATATTATGTAATTGCAGCCAAAAGGCAATATAAGCAAAATCAGCAACTATCGATTAAATCAGCAGCATCAACCCCTATGCAAGCTCCTCGTCCATCACGTTTTCTTGAGCGTGTGGTCCCGCAACTGTACCGCTGTGGTCGTACCATCGGGTGTTCTACCGTGCATATAATGGTTGGATACATATTTTCAGGGAGTTCCTCTGTCACTGTTGGCGTTTCGTGTGAACTCTTGAGCGGTGGATGGGAAGGCCCACGACCGACACTATCGCTCTTGCTAGTGTGCTAAACGAGTATTCTATTCCGTTGTGAACAAACGTACTCCGAGCCTACGGCGGGAAGTCCTGGAGTTGATAAAACGAGGTCCGCGATCGCGAGTTGGTACAATTCAATTGAAGTGGAAAGTTGTGTTTACTGGCCAACACGTGACCAATTTGCTTTTTGAAGGCGGAAGCCACTGTTTGCGTGTTGGAGATGGACACCAGAGGAGAGCAGTGGAGGACTCTGCAGGGGCAAAAGAAGCGCGAGCTCAGGGCGTTGGCGGAGTCGGTTCTGGAAGGTGGGAAGGTGGGTCAATCCGAGTGGTGGAGGCGGAGCAGGCGGCCGGCTGATGCCGGAAATCAAGGCGACGACAGGGGCAGATAAACCGCTTAGTTCAAGTGAGTGATATTGATACCTATGGAGATATTTGGCGGTTGACTGCTGAGTGATCATGCAAAACCGTGCCCTGCGGAATACATTGCGAACAGATGCCTCATGGAGGTGATAAAGCCCGACGGTCAGCAGCACATGCTAGAGCATAGCTAGGGGCTGGCTGAAGCAAAAACGATACACACGTGTTCCGCCGAAAGTTGGAAAGATAGAGGTGATTCGATCTCGTAACGCACGACCTTCAAGCTGTTTAGCAGAGTTGCAAAGCACCAAATAGACCAAGTTGTAATTGCGGCCACCGATGCTGCACGCCGGCAAACAGCAAAGCGGTGTGGCGCTAGGTGGTTCGCTGCTTTCGGGGACCAAGCCGCAGGAAGTGTTGCTGACGAGCACACTCACGCGAGAGTGCCAAGGCCGCTGGTGTGAACGTAGAGCGCAACTGTCGATACGAAATCAACGAGTGTTTTGTGTATGGCAGCAGGGCCACAAGTAACGGGAACGCCTCCAACGTCAACAGGGCAAGGCGGAGACGGACGTCTATTGCCGGAGTCACGGCCAGACTCCCAGGCAGGAGCAGTAGTCCACAAGCGGTCAGGCTCAGCATACCCGGAGCAAGACCGCCGGGATGACCCATGCCTCTGCGAATCCTCGAGTTAGTGTTACAAGACGGCTTCAAAGGCCGTGGTCACGGAGATCGAACCTCTTGCGCCTGAAGCGTCTACCCAGAATGACGACGACTACATGTACATTCGCGTGCCGCGGGAGAAGATGGCAACCGTTGATAACGGGCTTACAGAAACAGTGCAGCACCTGGTTTCCGAGGGCGCTGGCCTACAGAATTCGGCCCCAGCTCCTCATTTCGCTCCGGTGCAGCTGCTGGCACCCGCATCTCAGCAGTGACGTGGTGATTCCAGCACAGTTTAATACGCGCCTTTCTTGGTTTCACGACTTGGTGAAAGTTGTTATTCGAGCGTGTATACGGTGGAGACGGTATCGTACTTGGGGGCACTGACGCTGGTCCCGGGGCGTCGGGCAGTTTCCGGAGCTTTCGCCGCTGCTGAGGTCTGAGCGTTCATGCATTCTGGTTCAAGTATTGCGGCAATGTCGGAGGAGTTAACAGAGGCTCTGCACGGACGGACGGGGTTGACCCAGACCACGTTAACGTAGGCGTTTGTTGGGCATGCGCGTGTGCTACCGTCTTTGGGCCGCGGGTGTGATATTGAGACGCAATCGTTCCGGCCCCAGTGATCAATCGAACTTCATCGGGACCAGTCTAGTTTCCCATGTCGTTTATCGTGCTCCATGGGGGAGAGACCGTGGTTGTCATTACGCAGAAGACACTGAGGGAGAATCTCGGCATCGACGTAATGGTGCAGCACGTGGAATCTGTACTGAAGGCTTACATGCGTCTATATGACGCAGGGATACAGTATTCAACTCTTGCTGTCGGGGCAAACCCAACACCTGTGCTTTGCGGTAGACGGCGATGGCTGCCACGGCGTTCGGCCGAGTGACGACGTGCCAGGTGACGGGATTAATGACGTCACACTGGCGCTGCTCTCTCAAAGACCCATAATGTTCCAGGATTCCGAGGTGGAGATGCAGGATCGTGTAGGCGTATTGGACACGGCGGTCGATGACGCTGTTGGCCGTGTCTTACCGCTGTAGTGTGCCAAGATGCTGCGCTCTATAGTTTTTCGCACGCACCCTGATGTTTTGGGTCGGGCATTGTTGGGCGACCCTCTTGCGCGCGTTAAGCCCATGACGGTGAGACTTCAGCCAAGTGCAAGAACGGTGCGGGCAAAGCCTCGTGCATCCCCGCCAGCCAAGGCGGCTTGCCTGTAGGAACAAATTACAAAGTTGGAAGCAACCGGCGTGAGGTTTTGGAACACACCAGGGATCTACGCAAGCGTGATGATGGTCATTCCTAGAGTAAGGGATCAAACTCTTACCCCATGGCTACGGACGATTCGACCGTCAACGACACGACCGAACCAGCGGCTATGCGCATGCCAAACCTGGACGACAATTCTTCTCTGTTCGAGTGGGTGACCGCATGGGGCAGGATATATGTGCTGCAGGGTTCCTGGCAGGTGCCGTCGAACGAGGATGGCCAGGAGATGGTCACCATGGTTACTCCGGATGGGTTGTTTACGCCGCGTCGTTTTCCGCTAGGCTGTTTTACGCTACACCGAATATTTCCAGGCGACAATGAGTGGTTTCTTGGAGCGGTACATCGACTATATATGTTGGGTGTGGGTGGTCGACAAGGTGATCTTGTGGGGGATCCATTAGAGCCTTTTGAAGCTGCTGTTGGCGAGTATGGGTGGCCTTCTGGAGCGTGGGGCTTTCGCTGAAGCCCACGAGGTCGTTTTGTTCCCAGGTGGAATCAACTGGTGCCGGAAAATCGTTTCTGGACAGACGATGAGCCAAGACCCTTTGCACAACCAGAGACTATGTGACCTGTGTCGGCCGGAAACCACCGGCGATCTCATGCTGTTCTCGCACGCCGTCAACTGGATGCGAACGACTGTGCCTGAACTCGCGAAGCTACAGGTGCCATTGAGGGGGTGCTCGAGGAGTTCCTGTGAAACACTCGGTGCGCCAAGCGCGTGACGGCGCGCCGTGCTACAGATAGCAGCGAGTGGACGGACGAGCAAGCGGCCGCGTGGAATGCTGTGCGACTACGGATGAGTGAAGCGGTTTAAGCGGTTTCTCTGAACCACCTAAAGACAGGGTTCTCTGTGATGATGTTTCCTGGCTCGAGTGACAAGATTCAAGGAAGTGGTATCACAAAGGTTGCGACGGTCGAGTTCGGGGGCAGCGTTTAAGTCAAAGACATGTTCCAAGAGCCCCTGGGATTTCTGAGTGGACCTTTCAAGGGTCGGCGGAAGCAATGGGCAACTGTGGACAAGGAGGTGTTCTCGACCGTGAGCACGATAGAGAGCCTGCCATACCTTCCGTGAGGCGGGGTGGCGAGTCAGCACAATCAAACAGACAAGAACAAATTTGTTGCCGAGGGTTACATTCTGTCTCCCTTTTTCTTCTTTGAGGTCATCTTTGTTGTTGATATATTAAATATTCGAGTGTTTGCGATAAAGGCTTTTCGGAAGTATAATTTCCTTCCGCAGGAAAATGTGATGTTTCTTTCAGTCATGATTTTAATGTGTATTGGTTTGAATCAAAAACAAACATGCAGGCCGCACCTCAAAAACTGAGGAGGGGAGTGAGGATGCGCGGAAACGAGGAAAAATAAATTGTTAAAAAAACCACGAAAGATGGAGGGAAGAAAAAGCGTAGCAGGTACGAGTAGCAACGGCAGCCAAGCAACGGATGTGGTGGCAGAGTTCACCGAAGCACTGCCACCGCTGTCCCACCACGGCAAGCAGCAGAACAGCTTGCCGCAGCTAGCGGCAGCATCCGCCTTAGCAACAGAAGAAACGCCACCAGCACCAGCATCAGTAGCGGCAACATAAACAGTTTTATTTTTTGCTTTTTTCATATTTCGGGACCAGCTTCGCATTCTTCTCGTCGTGTGCTGTTGCTGCAGTGGTGCTCAGCGTACGTCGCTACCGCGCAGGCGCGCTCCGCTCCAAGCACGCCCGGCGACCGACACTTAAACCGCGGCGGCCTGACACCGCGTCGCTGCTGCTGCTGCTGTCACGGTGTGCTGGAATTGAAAAAAAAATGATACACGAGCTGTCCTGGTGTCACGATCTGTGAGCCCAGCATAGCGCACGAGCACGAACACAAGCATCGACACATTTTCTACTTCAACAAGCGGACGAGAGCGCACCATCGTAGCAGCGGTTCGCTGGAACACCCCAACACCGGTCAGCCGCGTTGTACTTCAGAGCGACAAATCGAGTCTCGAGTCCGTGTGCTCCCAACGATTGTCATACCGCACCGATACAGAATTGCGCTTACCTAGCAGCAGGAAGCTGGTGGCGCATGACAGGCAACGAAGATGCTCCGTTATTAGTGATTGGGGCTGTGTTGGGCAAGTGCTCGTTGCGTTTTAGGCCAATGAAACGGAGAGCCGAAAAAGGTGCCGCGGTTTGAACTTAAACCCACTTTCGCTGAAGTATTTTTCTTCGCCACTTTTAGTGCACCGAGAACTTTTTTTTGGAGACTTTTAATTATCAAATTGAGTAGTATGCATGAAGACCATCGACACCCAACGTATGTGTGTTTTTGCAGGTACGCAAAGCAGAAACGAAGTGCTAGAGATGATATATGCCAGCAATCATCATCGCCGTTACTTGGTAACACTAAAATTCATACGGGGTATACATTGCGAGCTGTTTCGCACGACAGATAGTTTCCAGCTTGCCCGTTAGTTGTCGTTTATCGATGGAGTGTTTAGCAAGCGAAAAATTCAGCATCAGTATCGTGCATGTATGACACAGAGTAGTTTCCAGGCTAAATTGTATGCAATGCCTCTACACGTGGAACGCATCGGTACACAAGTTGAGTGGGACAGTCTTCATTATCCCTCCGGAAACCTGTAGCAAGACTCTCAAGTTGAGAGTTTGTTGCTGAAGTAGCACTACAGCATACATATGATCAGGATTTCGTATCCTGAAACACTAGTTGTTTAGACAATAAGGATGTAGGGTCTCGCATTGGGGTCTTGCTTTGATGGGGCCATAGCGTTTGTTTCGTTTTTTTAGCTGCGAGCTGCGAACACGGGCACCGCCCACACGTGTTCACTATTTTTTTTTTCATATTTGCTCACTGCATTCAGCTTTCATCTGCGAAGCGAAGCAAACCAATCCATCAGCACTGGCTTGGGATCGCCGACCATCGTATTCTTTTCTTTGAAGCTCTGCTTCTACAGGCTTACCTACCCGTGACCTGCCCTTGCCTATCAAGGCAGACTGGCTGTGTCTTTATCTGGTCATTCGAAAACGAACCTACGCAAGCCTGCACCAGCTACGAGCTGCTACACGCCACGTGCGATCTAGAATGTAAGAGAATATGAGTTCGTACCGCGTAAACGCGAGGAGATGCACTACGGTTCACGATCCTCACCACTGGCTGCAGACGGGCCGTATCAAGAAGCTGGGTCATGGATCCCAAGATTAGCTCCAAACAGCTCGGCGGAAGTACTTCTCCATGCTCTTGCTGATGACGTTTATCATATATTGTTCTGATTCCTCCACGGTGTTCCGAGGTTTTGACTGTGAAACCCCGCGGGACGGCAAGGAGTACTTGCGTGCGTACTTCAGCATTGAGTGCACTACCGCCATGCACAATGCCCTTGAGGTCGGCCCTTTACGATATCAACGATAAAACATATGTCTTGCCATATAATCACCGGATATTGAAGTGATGTCGTGCTGTAGAATGAGCATTCAGATATGGCCAGGAGTCGATCTCGGAAGGAGAAGCACTGGCGGTGTAGAGCACAGCTTATACTCTTTCGGGCACAACACCCTTCCACAGTAGGGAGGACGTGGTCCGCCTCGTAATTTGGGACGGTGGCATTATTAGCTTCAACGTGGACCGGTCTGCTGTATGTGAAATTAATTACTCTATCACCGCCAACACGGAGTGGTTTGTCCCTCAACATCCTCACCATGTCTCCACTCATCCATCGTCAATTCTGGGTGAACTACAACTCATGTGTACGCTGGGCTCATGATCCTGTTGTAATCAATCGGTATTCCTGTTCTCTTTGCCACCATCTTCTTCAACAATCGGGAGATTCTACAACGCAAGCGCCACCAATCCGACAACTTGTCGGAATTTTGGGGACGAACGGCGACTTGTGCAAGAGATACAAGCCGACCCGATACTACTACGAGGCTGTGGAATGCGCGCGCCGTGTGACGTTCACTGGGGTTGTTGTGTTCACTTACCCCAAAGTGGCAGCGCAAGTGGCGGTCACGCTGGCGCTGGCATTCGCGCTCGTCATAGTGTCAGAATTTGTCGCTCCCTCTGCGTCCAGGAAGGATACCTGGATGTCACGCGTTGCCCACATCGTTGTGTGTATGTCTATATTCCAGGCGTTCGTGGTCGAGGCTGACGTCTCGCACGAGAGTACTGACAGCCAAAATATGTTTGGAGGTGTGCTTTTGGCCGCAATTGTTTCCGTGGTGGCTGCCGTGATCACAGAGATGCAGTGATGGTGGTTTGCTCAGTTCTCGGGGGTAAAGGGACTGGTTTGGACGAAACCGTCAAACCAGAGGATCGAAACATAGGAATGTTGTTCTAGGTTGGGAGACAATTGAAAGAGATGAGGCCCCGACGACTCTCAACGAAGCCAATGTATCCTAGTAAAATGGTTTATGAAGATGTAAGTACATCGACGGTCTCAACGTCAAGAAAGGTGTATGAGCATCTAGCCGTCCAGCAGTGAATATTGATCATCATGGTTCTAGCCACGATCAAACATCTGTTGGAGGTGACCGTACCCACAAAGGAATATCCACCACGTATCGTGAAATGAAACCATGCGTTTAATCGAAACATTGTACCCTTCCTATTTGACACCATAGTCGTTAAACCAGACACAGTGATTAGTTGTACTCTCATCGCGCTGTGGTTAGAGGTGCTGGCACACGACATGGGTCGTTAGGTTGTGAGTGTGGGCAATGGTCCGTGTTTGGGAGACAGCTGACCTTACAATGAGGGCCACATTCCTGCGTTTGAAAGCACACGCACACTACGGTGTTTGTTGGTTGTCGACGTGTAGATCGTGGTTGTTGGGTTTGTGGCGTTATGCTGCACCGTGTACGTGTTGTGAGGGTGATGCCTGTGAGCGCGCGAGTGCGCGAGTTGGATCCAGCTTGTCTCGTGTGAGGCAGGCGTGTTGTGGATTTGGAATATCCACCGCGGCAACCAGTGCCGGTGATCGGCAGGGGACATGTTCGGCACGTGAATGAATTTAGGTTATTAATGACGACAGAAAATGTACTTGGAATATCATGGAATCTGCCAGCCTTACCGTATCGCACACAGAGGTCCCAGATGTTACTATGCGTTTTTCAAAGTATCTACTCCGTTGTCTTTACGAGGGTCACCTTGGATGCACCCCCAATGAGTCCTCAAGATTTTCGACCTTGAGACGAGTCGGTACCAATGCAGTGTGTTCGTGTTTCTGGAGCATTACCTGTGGCGGCGTCTGGAAATCGTTTCACGATTTTCGTTAGTGTTCGAGAAACGTCGTCAGTGTGTTAGATTTTCATCCGGTGTTGGTTAGATATCTTGACCATGTACCTTGGTGGTAGATTTTACCCCTAGTCCCATGTCGGGGCGAGTATGTTTCTACGAGTAGCGTCCTTCTCCATCATCGAGAGTAGTCAGGTAGTATTCAAGGCTGGTGGAGTGTTGTCTACGCTCGGATTAGAACGTGAACGTTTGATGTATCAAAAGAACGAAGTGCTGCCTCTCTGGGCTTGACGGGGTGCATTTTGTCGAGCGGGGTAAATCGGTTTGTGATTGGGACACGGGTGGGGCATGGGGCCGTAGTCTCCGTATTTTGCAAGGAGTTGAAAAACATTGCGATTGGAGCACGGCTTGGACATGGGGGCGATGTCTCCGTACTTTGCGTTGCGCGTCTGCGTGGATGATATACTGGGACGTTAAATGCGTGTTGTTACGGGAGGTCGTCGGGTTTCCCGGGTGCTGGTCTGCATGGATGTGTTGTGCCGGAAGGTGTTGGGGTTTGTACGGTGGGCGCAAGTTTAACGGGACGTCGCAAGGTGTTATTGACCACTCGGTGATAAAGCAGTCGTGTTCAACTTGACTACGACCCATTCTCCTCTTCCTTAAGTTGTAAGGAGGACCAGAGTACGGCAATGGAATGGTCCTCGATTTATTATTCATGGTTCATGGCCTATGCGCCACTGACATGCTCTGAGTCATTAGATGAAGTTCTGCAACGAGAATGCCTCAAAGTCGGGAACAAAATGGATCGAGGTTGCCCCCGCCCGAGCCTCTGATGACGCTGGACCTGACAGGTTGTCTGTGTGCTGTCGGGATACATTCTAGGATAGAATTCGATATTTTCTCTCTTAAACGATTTCAGTATGGCTGGGCTCCTTTACAAAAAACTCGACCGAAATAATTGTTGTGTTATACAGAATTTTCGGTTTATACCTAGTCTAAGCAAATACGGAGTGCTTCATTCGGGCCGGAAGCGTTTTGTTTTATCCTCGGAATAGGTTTTGTGGTTGAGTCGTTCTACGGTAGCCCTCCCAACTTTTCATCAACGAAATCGCCGTTTTTGAAACCAGCCCCCGGCGGTATGTTCTGACTTTCCCCGCCCCCTTGACACCTCGATGTCATCGTTCGATAGTCCTTTCCAAAAACGAGAATATGTGTGAAGGTAATTATATCATACCATCCTTCCTTGTGTCGTGCAGCCATGAAATGTCCGTTGAACGAAGTCGCTGGTTTGGAGGGGGGAGTTATCGTATGATCAGTCGGTCAAGAAGGAAGTTTCTCAAGCTCCTAGGGTGGGGAATCTAAGAAAACATATGTTCCACCTCTAGCATAGCCCGCGTCGTGGTTGTTACGTGCGTTACGCAGATGGTGTTGTTGTAAAAAGTTTCTCTGGCTCAGCGACGCGTTCAACTGGTCCCATGTACGATGAGCATGTCCAACAACGCTCTGGGAGTATTGGTCTTCCATTAACAGGATGTGGAGACGTTTTGTTGGCTGGCGGTGGTCTTTGTTGTTAGTGGAAAGTGTCTAGGTAGAAGCTCTTCTACAGGACACCGGTGCGGACGCTGCATCACCCGGCAAGTTCCGGCACGATTGAGATTGTCGGTCGACAAACGCACACCATTTTTGTTTCGTCGAGGGATACGGTATGGATTATTGTGCCGTGATCTAGACCTTGCCGAAGAACGCAACCACACCAAATTTTGCACAATGTTTGGTCTACTATGCACACGAGACACGGGCACTCTGGTAAATGTGTTGTTGCAACCGGACGTTCGTCTAGGTCTCCACGACAAACGAGACCTTTCTATTTTGACAAGAGTTGCCTGAATGGTAAGTCGAAAGGCGTCTGCTCAAGCGGGGTCAGAATGTCGATTTTGGCAATGAGAAAGCGACTTTCCGTCGAACGAAAAGCACACTACGAGGGTCATCAAGCATCTCGACATATCGGTGACTGCACCGAGCTCTGGATGATTTGCATCGTGCCTAGACATGATCAGGGCCGCATTTGTAGACGCTGGATTTGTTGAAATCGTCTAACGTAAAGGCCACTTCACTTAGGATGCAGCACAACAAGCGTGAGTAGACAGTACCCGCAGCGGTCAGATGCAAAGGCAACGTACCCACGACAACAACTATGGCAATACTCCGGGGAAGAACGCAACTTGTTTTCGTGCGGGAAGCGGTCATCTATTGGATATTTAAGGGTTACTTCTAGTACGTAGTAGCTCTACACCTCAAACCCAGGGCCGACTCGGGACCAGGGCTATCTATGGTATGGGGGATATGGGTGGGAGGGTTCTCCTCTGTTTTCAACCGATTTTGAACCACGCTCTATATGCCGCACTAAACGACGAACATAAAATCATATAGTGCTCAATGTTATGTTTTGCCGATCCAACGAAACAGACTACTCCCCGGTGACGCATACGTCGCGGTCGAAACCGAAACAAGAAAGAGGCAGTTAGCCGGACGAGTCGCCTTGAGCCGATACAAACTGGAAACTTTAAATGCGTTCCTTAACTGTAGGATGCACCCCTGGAGGAAAGCTGACGGAGCAATCCGCGAAACAATGACACGGTCAAGGGACTACATCGGTGTAACTGTTGGCCATAGACGGATGTCGTTTAAAATTGGCCCGTCTATAGCGCGTACCATCCTAATCGCCTAGAGGTGGCATGCATGTTGTCTGATACCTTCTTTTGCGGCGACCAAAATATGGTTTTGGGTTCGTTGTTGGGCCAGTTATGCGACCAATCGCGCGCGTGACATTTGCGGCGAGGTACTACACTCCCACCGTACCGTGGGAAATGTAGAGCCTGCCTCCGCTTGCTCGCTGGCATGACGATCAGGTCGGGTATCCTGTGTACGGCAGAAAAATAATCTACTTCACAAGTGGTGGGTTAGGAGCGGGTAGTCCGGCGACCTACTCTTTACAGGAAGGAGGACCAGTAGAAGAGATAAGGACGGTTTTTGGCCCGTGGTTATCAGCAGGTGAGGATGCACTAAACAAATAGGTTTTATTAAAAATGATGACTTACCACGCGGTGGTCTGGCTGATCGCCCGGCTACCGGGTATCATCGGCAGTCCCCCATCATTTCTGGTTATATCCGGCGGAGCTGGCATCCGTTTTGATGTAGGCATGATTCGACAGAGCTAGTGCTCACAAAACTTGCACGAGGCTGCTCCCATCATGGACGTAACTTTCTACCCGAGTCGGACACTGACTTTGGCAACAAGACAACGCACCCCGATTAACGTTCCCATTCTGGAACAGAGGCATACAACAAAAAATGCGATATATTTAGCACGAAACAATAATCCGACAGAAGCTACGGCAAAGGCGGATCGTTGGCTTTTCTGAGGTCCCCCTCGCCGGAGGAGTTATTTGCCGCTCTTAAACCATAAAAACCTGTTTTGAGCAAACCAGACGGGCGACGCCCGATAACGAAACGTACTGCTGTCTAGATAGAAGAAACGCACCTACCCACAGTAGAAATATTTTCAAAACAAAAATGACGTTCGAGGCATGCTACGGTAGAGGTGTGCCGCACCTCTTCTCCGGGGTTCCTAGTATTGGTAGCATAGCACCTCTCCCGAAAACTGTTTATGTTTAAAGTAAAACTGCTGCGGGATGAACAATCCCATTAGAGTATACAACAAAAGATTGCAAAAACAATATCCAAGTTCGGACGATGTCGGGTTAGGAAAACCCGTCATCCAGAAACCAGTTCAGAGGAATAGCGTTACCTTTATCGTAGCACGTGCCGTTCTGACATGTATATTTAAAGGTCCTTCTTAAGGAGTCGTCCCGGCATTTGTAAAAAAAGTTTGCTTAGACGTGCCACCTCTAGAAAAGTCGCAGACGCACTTGTGGGATAACCGACAGCTGCCCTTCGATAAGCAGTCCCGCGCGAGGAAGCCGTGTTGGGCCAATACTTGCAAAGCCCACCGAAGGCATGCGTCCTTGACGTGAAGTTTGTGTCTGGAACAAGGAAACAGGTAGACATCCGGGTCATTCGTATTGAGGGTCCATGTTGTGCTCGAACTTCGATTCCGAACGTGCGTGCAGCGATAGAAGTAGCATACTCTCACCGCCATTCTTCAGATTTGACGGGAATCCGCAACCAAGGAACTACCCAATACTAGGTGCCGGTTTTCATTCCACATATAAACAATATCACTCGTCCAGTACCTTTCGAATAGGGTGTGGTCCATAGCGGTTGAATGCGCCGTTGTTCCATTTTAAGTCGAGCAACAGTCTTCTTGAGATTAGGTATGGAGCGTTCCCCAAGCTCTGAGTCTCTTCGTGAATAGAAAGTTGCCGTGCCTATCAATTGTGGTCTCGACGTCCCCATGAAGCCGTCGTCGGCCACGTAACTGTTATTAGATGGCCAGTGGTCCAGTGGAGCGAGCCTTGTCGAGCGCGCTGTTTTGGTGTGTTTCTTGGGATGAAATCCTTCTTGATTTTGGGAGGGCTCGCCGTTTCACCTAGCCTATCGGTGAGTACTTCACGCGGTGAAGTCGCCCAGCACATAGGGCATTCAAACTAACGCATTTGCCTGCTTCACCCACTTGACCGGAGCAACTCAGCGGCCAGGGCTCCAAAGCGGCATGACTGTGGTATGTACCGCTCGTATTGTTTGCCGCCTGAAAAACGCATACCGCGAGGGGGAGAGGGGCACCCTCTGTCTGTCCCAAACCCCCTTGACGTGAGGAGCACTACACAACGTGTGAAGGATAATGGATATTGTGACAGATAAAAAGGTGCAACCCTCCAATGAACTATCCCATGGCCTAGGTACACTAAAAACCATCAGGTTGTAAAAACGCCGAAGGATACGGTAGAACGGTCCCTGTTTAAGTCCGTTTTTCTTTCAAGGGTTCGGAGGGTCACTCGCGCTAGTGACCCCCGGCAGTGACGCCCCCGTTCCTTTGCGTTCTGAAGCCTGTCGTCCTCTTTGTTTTTTTGGGCTGGGGGTGTGAATCCGCGATTGCACACACGGTAAGTTACGCTGCTCCCACAAAGAACGCTGGTTATTATTGTATTTTTTTCTCCAGGGGGTACAGCGTCACACGTGTGAGTATGACATGGTGGCTTAAACCCGGTCGTTAACTGGGGGCATATCATAACATCCCCCTTGCACCGTAGGCTGAGTTGAATCATAGGATATGACGTTCCGACGATTTTGTGCGAAGGGGTCCCGTCCGCAAGCCACTATTTAAGCTGAACGCCTTATACGTCCTATCGTGGCACTCGTCGATGGTGGACTTCCTCCCTATCTGGAGTAGACTACGCTTAAATTGTACCACGTGTTAACTCGTCAGGGTTCACTTGCTTGCGAAGTCTTTATCTATGCCTGAAAGCGTTGTGAAGTGTCATGGTGCTCCCAATGGGATGCGTGGTTGGTCGGTGTTGGTAAGCGTGCCGCTCATGGGCTCTGGTGTCTTTATTATCTCGCCGTGGGCTCTTGCTCGCTAGACTCAGTCAAGACTTAATTCATTATTGCTCTAAATGCAACGCTTAAAGACAGGGAAGGCAGGTATTAATATTAAAAGGAGGGGCTTCCTGTTTGTCGAGAAATCGCCATCTGCATTATCGCTTATCTTTGATGACCTTAACATGAGTACGACATCAAACATCACGAGGTTTTACCTCAATCATGACCTGGGTGCACGTCGAATCTATTAGCTATCCTTCTACGGAGAGCACTCCATCACAGCCAATGGTATACAGTTCAAATAGGTACACTCTCACCCTCGGTTGCCCGATCGGTGCGACCGAAATCGACACACAATTATATAAAAAAGACAAGAATACCTTCCAGCAGTGAGATTGGTGATTTTGTCGAAACTCATATTTGCGAGTTGTGTGTGATACTCCGATCGCGCGTATTACTGGGGGTGGGTCCTCATTAAGGACAAAGGTTGGCAACTCCCCTTAGACCCAGCACGTAGAAGGATCAACAGGGTGATGTTGATCGATATGTGCGCGGAAACAATGAAACCCGTTCTTGGGGGGGTCAAAGTCTAACGGCTGTGGAAGGAAATGCATCAGTTTGTTATCGTGTTAGAAAAATACCCACAGAAATGGCCGTCCGTGTCCGTGACACTCCTAGAAAATAGTGAAGTGTCTGTTTTGTGTTTCTCGTCTGCAGGACGGCTACACATACACCACACGAGACAGAAAACAGCGCCGACAACGATTGTGCGAACTGAAGTCGCAATCAGAGATGAACGCGATCGTCGTTGCACACATACTCGTGCACGAATATGAGGTCCATGGAACAGAGGTATACAGCGTCGTGCGTGTGTGTACGCAGCACCAACCAGCTGCACCGTGTGTGAGTGATGTCCAACGCCGACACAACACGTTTCTTGTTTGTTCGAGTTGTTATAGAGCTTTCAGCGGGTTGCTCCGTCGACCTCTCTTTTCTCTTGCGTTGTTCTGCAGGCAGCTTTTTTTCGTCTCTCATCTAGGGGGAACGCCCTGTGCTTAGGCTTCTTGTTTCCTTCCTTCCTTCCTTCCTTCCTTCCTGCCTTCCTGCCTTCCTTCCTTCCTGCTATCCTTCCTTCCTTCCTGCTATCCTTCCTTCCTTCCTTCCTTCCTTCCTTCCTTCCTTCCTTCCTTCCTTCCTTCCTTCCTTCCTTCCTTCCTTGCTTCCTTGCTTCCTTCCTTCCTTCCTTCCTTCCTTCCTTCCTTCCTTCCTTCCTTCCTTCCTTCCTTCCTTCCTTCCTTCCTTCCTTCCTTCCTTCCTTCCTTCCTTCCTTCCTTCCTTCCTTCCTTCCTTCCTTCCTTCCTTCCTTCCTTCCTTCCTTCCTTCCTTCCTTCCTCTTCCTTCCTTCCTTCCTTCCTTCCTTCCTTCCTGCCTTCCTTCCTTCCTTCCTTCCTTCCTTCCTTCCTTCCTTCCTTCCTTCCTTCCTTCCTTCCTTCCTTCCTTCCTTCCTTCCTTCCTCCTTCCTTCCTTCCTCCTTCCTTCCTTCCTTCCTCCTTCCTTCCTTCCTTCCTTCCTTCCTTCCTTCCTTCCTTCCTTCCTTCCTTCCTTCCTTCCTTCCTTCCTTCCTTCCTTCCTTCCTTCCTTCCTTCCTTCCTTCCTTCCTTCCTTCCTTCCTTCCTTCCTTCCTTCCTTCCTTCCTTCCTTCCTTCCTTCCTTCCTTCCTTCCTTCCTTCCTTCCTTCCTTCCTTCCTTCCTTCCTTCCTTCCTTCCTTCCTTCCTTCCTTCCTTCCTTCCTGTCCTTCCTTCCTTCCTTCCTTCCTTCCTTCCTTCCTTCCTTCCTTCCTTCCTTCCTTCCTTCCTTCCTTCCTTCCTTCCTTCCTTCTTCCTTCCTTCCTTCCTTCCTTCCTTCCTTCCTTCCTTCCTTCCTTCCTTCCTTCCTTCCTTCCTTCCTTCCTTCCTTCCTTCCTTCCTTCCTTCCTTCCTTCCTTCCTTCCTTCCTTCCTTCCTTCCTTCCTTCCTTCCTTCCTTCCTTCCTTCCTTCCTTCCTTCCTTCCTTCCTTCCTTCCTTCCTTCCTTCCTTCCTTCCTTCCTTCCTTCCTTCCTTCCTTCCTTCCTTCCTTCCTTCCTTCCTTCCTTCCTTCCTTCCTTCCTTCCTTCCTTCCTTCCTTCCTTCCTTCCTTCTGTGTTCTAAAAACTTAAAGACCAAATAGTATAAATGAGTTGGGGCTACCACGGCAAGGATGGCTCGACACAAAAGAGGTATGCCAAATCCTCTGTCGGGTAGTGCTAAACGATACAAAACAGTACACATCTCTGTGTCGGAAATGGAAAACGAGTGTGAATCGGGATAGTGTTTCACAATCTCAGATGCGTGATGTTGATGTTGTTGTTGTTGCCGCTGCTGTTGTTGTTGTTGTTGTTGTTGTTGATGTCGCTGTTGTTGTTGTTGTTGTTGTGGTTGCTGTTGTTGTTGTTGTTGATGTTGTTGTTGTTATTGTTGTTGTTGCTTATAATATTTGATATTTTTCAAATTGACGTATCTACATTATTACCAGGTATGGCTTTGCGTCTATCGACTATGCGTAGGTAGGCAAGTCTGTTGGGAGTGTGTCGTTTGTCTTGTAGATAAGCCGCATGCACAATTTTGCCTTCGTCGTTGGTATACATATTTATTCATATATTTAAATTATGTGTCATATATTTATATTATATACACAAACATGTTTCTTGCCGATCGCCCCGGTGGTGTTAAAGTGGTTACCTTCGAATACCCCTACTATTTTGAGCAAAACATTCAAATATAGGATACACTGCTGCTGAGAGAGCATTTTTGTCTAGAACTGCTGTATGTAGTAGATGACGCAAGCTGTGTGGTTGCACGGCGCAAGCCGTGTGGTTTCGCGATTTGCCCCGATACCGTAAAGGTGAGTAGGTAGAGTAAAATACAGAATGGTATCACTAAACACACACAGGAGCCAGTGCCTGAGAGTTAAAGGCCCTCACATAAACCATGCATAAAGAAGGGACACCAGTATATCACGCTCTTCGCACACACACGTGTGAGCCGCATACCAATTTGTCACGAACTCCCCTCGGCCATATATACGGGCAGTATCATTCCATCAAATCCGGGGTCCGTATCATTATCATTACCGATTGCCTCCGTGAGGCAACCTTCCACCCCACGAAGCCTTGAAGCGCATACTATAATTATGGAAATACACTCCAGCTGTGAGATCGAGGATTTTGTCGTAACTCCTCTTTGCAAGCTGTGTGTGATACTCCGATCGCGCGTATTACGGGTTGTGTGTCCTCGTTAAGGATATAGGTCGGTGACTCCCCTTGCAACTACAGTGTAGCTATCCGGGTCAACAGGGCGATGTTAGTCAGCTTGTCCGCGGAAACTATAAAACCCGTTTTTGAGGGGGACAAAACGAGACAGCTGAGGAAGGAAATGCATCAGTTTATCGAGTGAATCCTACAAGTCGAATAACCGGTGAGGGGAGGGCGGAGTTTTCAATGACGTGGGGGCGTGGGTTTGATAAAGTGTGTGTGGGGGGGGAGGGGGGGGGGCAGCTCAATCTGTGCGTGGAAACTATAAATCGTATCCTGTAAGTCGTACAACCAGTGAGGAGAGGGCGCGGATCGTTCGAAGAGGTGGGGGGCGGCGGACAGAAATGTGTTTACAACTAACATCTTTGAAAGGTCGCATGGATGTAGTGGTTTGCTGTACGCGTGGTGCTAGGTCTGGGCGATGGTGCAGGTGGTGGGGAAGGAGGGGGCCTTCGGGGGGGGGAGGGGGGGGGATGATTGAATAAACGCTACGTCATGGATGGCTAGAGAGGTAATGACGTCATATCAATTGCGTGCAAGTGTTTGTTACTCTGGCCGATTTCGATTGGAGGTGGGGCGTTTGAAAAAATGGGCGGGGAAAAAAGAGGGGGGCGGATTCATTGGAGCTACAGTCAGTATGTATGGCTAGAAAGGTAATGAGGTGATATCAGCTGGCTGGTAGTGTCGACTACTCCCAGGCTGGTTTTATTTTAGGTAGGGCTTTTGAACAGGAGGGATCGGGGGGGAACGGGGGGGCGGGCGGGACACTTCAATATGTGCGCGGAAACTATAAATCATTAATATAGACAAATCGGACGGTTGTAGCAAGAAGACCTCCCTTTACATCACCTGCCTGGTGTTGTTTAGTATTCTAGAAGGTTTGATGTTAGATGTGTGGTATGTAACGCAATGTTAATGTGTGGTAAAGAACCTGTTAAAGCTTCATAATTTGTTGTTGTACATGGATCGCAAAATAGAATATGCAACTATGTAGTTATCTTTATTTTCTGACATAGCTAATTATATGAAAGATATATGCACATTGCAAAATACAACCGGCAAAGTGACGCGGGCATGCAATGTCACCACCATTGAGCACGAGAGGGAGAAGTGCGAATCGTCAGTGTTTTGAAAGGAACGCTTGGTGTACCCGCGCTCAATTACACGTTACTTCGTATATATCAATATTGCTTCCGCAAATACCAGGTACTACTAAACCCAAATATCTGAAGACCAGTATCTGAAACCATGGTATACCACGAACAACAGGCCTTGCAGCGTGGGTAGGTACAATTCAGAATGTTTACCGCGAAAATATTTCAGCAAGTCGACGAGAAATGAAAATACTCAAATCTTCTCGCGGAAAAAAATGAAGGTACTTACCGTAGTGGGGATGGCGGAGGAGGACCCGATATGTGGCCCCGGATGTGCGTTACTGATGGGACGGGGTGTCCCACATTATTGTGTGTGTTTCACCATGGTTGAAACTTGTCCTAACATCATCCCTAACTTGTGTTTTTCATCATGGATGGAACTTGCCCTCTAACCCTATCCCTAACCCTAACCCATACGAAATACACCGATGACTGCCCAACTAGTGCCGTCGCTGGGGTTAAATGGTTGAGAATAACTCAACAATTGTATCTCTGCAGGCACGGTGCGAGAGAGTAGTAGTGCGAGGATAATAAATGGGACAAAAAAAAAAGAGAAAATAGTGATTGCACCTGCATCTCCGATAATACGGTCAAACATTCATTCCACAATGGTTCCCCATCCGCGAGACCTTTGCATCAACAATGACCTGACGGTTTTCGTTGTGGCAAATTTGGCATGACTCTTGAGCGATTACCTCCCGTCCATGACGCACTGTCCGCGAAGCGGTTCACCAAAGCGACGGGACAAACTTGAACACAGTACACACCAATCACCTACTGCTAAATTAAAATGCTATTATAGGATAGTACAGCACAGCACTTCAGAATTTGGCAGTTGTAACACTCAGGGTTTTTTTTGAAAGTAAGCCCGTGGCCTTCTTCGTCCAAATAATAGACCCAGTACACACGGAATTCCAGCCTGGCCAGAAACAAGACACTCTTAACTGTTGTCGTCTACTACTACTACTACCACTACTACTACTACTACTACTATTACTACTACTACTACTACTACTACTACTACTACTACTACTACCACTACTACCACTACTACTACTACTACTACTACTACTACTACTACTACTACTACTACTACTGCTACTACTACTACTACTACTACTACTACCGCTACTACTACTACTACTACTACTTACTACTACTGCTGCTACTACTACTACTACTACTACTACTACTACTACTACTACCACTACTACTACTACTACTACTACTACTACTACTACTACTACCACTACTACTACTACTACTACTACTACTACTACTACTACTACTACTACTACTACTACTACTACTACTACTACTACTACTACTACTACTACTACTACTACTACTACTACTACTACTACTACTACTGCTGCTACTACTACTACTACTACTACTACTACTACTACTACTACTACTACTACTACTACTACTACTACTACTACTACTACTACTACTACTACTACTACTAATACTACTTCTACTACTACTACTACTACTACTACTACTACTACTACTACTGCTACTATACTACTACTACTACTACTACTACTACTACTACTACTACTACTACTACTACTACTACTACTACTACTACTACTACTACTACTACTACTACTACTACTACTACTACTACTACTACTACTACTACTACTACTACTACTACTACTACTACTACTACTTACTACTACTACTACTACTACTACCACTACTACTACTACTACACCTTGTAGTTACATTCGATATATTTTGGCCTTCAGAAAGACGTGCAAAGTAGAAGAGGCTGCTAGCAGTTTTCCCGGGGTAGTTACAAGCATCTGTTGCGCGGAGAAGAGGTCACGCCTAGCTAGGTAAGAGGGCCACGCTCTACTGTGACACGAAACGAACAACGGAGAACGAGAAAAACATTCGGAGCAACGCACGCGAGCCAACCAAGAGTGGGATTTGGAAGAAATATTGTGGAACACACTAATCCCCAAAGAACTACCGTGGAACGAACAAGCTAAATGGTAGTCGTCGTCGTAGTAGTAGTAGCAGCAATAGTAGTAGTAGTTGCTGTAGTAGTGGTAGTAGTAATAGTAGTAGTCTAGTAGTATATGTAGTAGAAGTAGGAGCAGCAGCAACAGTAGTAGGAGTAGTAGGAGTAGTAGTAGTAGTAGTAGCAGTTGCAGTAGTAGTAGCAGTAGAAATAGTAATAGTACTGTAAGGAAAACGATGTGCACCTCGCTATAATCGCACCACGTAGAGCTCCACGGCGTGGCTTCATTTAGGTACAGCGGCGGTGTGCTCTCGTCCTGCGTCCTTGGACTGACTCTATGATGATGATACGCCCCCCCGTAAACCATCGATTGTCATTAACGAAAGGTTCATGTGCATGGCTGCTCGACACGACGAGAAACTGCGCTATGAAAAAAAATATATAGTGACAAATTATGTTTTTGTGTGCAAAGCAAAGGACTACCTTACGATGACGTCGGGTGGCAAGCGGGCTCCGTATTTTAATCGGGAGATACGATCGGGAGCCGGTTTCAAACGGACGATTTCGAAAAAGAAAAACGTTGACGGGGCGACCTCATAGCAACTCCTTGCTGTACTGACAAGAGGGCACCCGTGGCATGTTCAGCCGTTGGTGTCCCCCTCTCAGTCGGTCAGGTGGTACCCACCCACCCACTGTTTGACTACACGGGCGTGGGGTCGGGTTTTCAGAAACTTGTCAGAAGCACGCACGGCGGACAGTCGCACTGAACCTTTTTTTCGGGGATTCTTCATGCGGGAACAACGATGGTTTGGCGAAAAATGCGGAGGGCGGCAAATTGAAAAAATGACTAATATCATGGAGTCCCCAATCAATAAAAAAAGCTGGACGGGCATACACTGGCCCTCGTACGACACGGGCTCGGTGACAAAAAAAGGGACTCACACCAAAGGCCGGTATGGATGTCTGAAAACATCAAGAACCTTCAGCCGAGCCACGGCGTACGTCTGGGATCTGAGGCGCAAAATAAATAAAGATAGATCTTCACGACGTGGTGCGTTATTGGTAGGACGATTGTGCGCTCTCATCTCTCCTACTGTACTACTACTCACTATATATATTAAAAAAATTAAAATATATGTGTAATCGCTTTTGATCAAAACCAGGCCCCCACGTCCTTCAAAACTCTGCCCCACCCCCCTCACCGGTTATTCGACTTACAAGATTCACTTGATAAAAGGATACATTTCCCTTCACAGCTGTCAGATTTTGTCCCCCTCAGAAACGGGTTTTATAGTTTCCGCGCACAGACTGACTAAAATCATCCTGTTGACCCTGATAGCTACACTGTAGTTGTAAGGGGAGTCGCCGACCTATGTCCTTAAAGAGGACACACAACTCGTAGTACGCGCGATCGGAGTATCACACACAGCTTGCAAAGATGAGTTTCGACGAAATCTTCGATCTCACAGCTGGAGTGTATTTTCATTTTTTATAATATATGTGTATTCATTTGTTGACAAGATGACACCCGCACGTGGGCTGTTCAGTCGTTGGTTCCCATCTAAGTCTCGTGACAAGATGTCACACACCCATCGTTTGAAAATACTGGCTGAAGATTAGTCTCTCCGGAAAAAGTTTAACAGGTATCAGAGAATGGTCGTGGGACCGGTTCCAGAAACTTTAGGGGGGCGGACAGCAGTCATGTAGAAGAACCTTGTGGCGGGTTTGCAGGGGGGGCACGCCGGTATATGATGCGTTTTACAGTGATAATAGAGGTAACGCTTTTCGCCTGAAGAATACTATGTTTTTGCAACGACGGAGGGCCCACAATCGTCGGAAATCTAGGTAAAATCGTCTTGTGCATAGTTTTCGTTCCATACCTAGGCCATCCATGCATGCATGGGATTTTTCATCCGGTTTCATTCTTTATTTAGCAGTTATATTTTCCCCCGATATTATTATTTTTTAATTTTTGCAGCTTCAAAAGTGAGGAACCATAAAAAAAAAAAACTTGTGGTCGGTGCACCTTTCTTCATCGAGACGCCATCTACGATAACAATAGATTGAATAAATTGAATAGCAAATTTAATCAGAAACGGATTCTGAACGACGGGGTTCCATAACAATCCAAAATCCTCGCACACGGGTCTTTCGGTATGAATGACTCGAATGCAGGACCCTAGGCCAGGGAATTCTTCGTCCGGGAGCGCGATAATATTTTTCTCCGAAACATTTTTTGAGGGGGGAAGAGAGCCCCCGAATCCCTCCCTATACTAAATCCAAGTAACTTTGTCCCCAAAAACGGGCTTCCAGCTGTAAAAGGGTCCACAAGGAGGGAACGTAAAAAGAAAAGATCTCTCCCCACCGTGGCACGCGTCTATCATCGACGCACGCGTCCGTCCGGTGATTCGGCGGAAAATGCGGAAGGCGGAAAAATTTCAAATGGCCTTATTATATCATTCCCACCTGTAGTATCTGGACGGACATCCACTTCGTGACGACGTGAGCTAGTACTACTACATTACTGCTACGACTACCACTACGACTACTACTGCTACTGCTGCCACTACTACTACTACTACTACTACTACTTCTACTACTGCTACGACTACCACTACTGCTACTACTACTACTACTACTACTACTACTATTACTACTACTACTATTACTACTACTACTACTACTACTATACTACTACTACTACTACTACTACTACTACTATCACTGCTACACAGCAGTAGGTGCTACTATCATGTACGACACGTATTGTGACTACAGCAACAGCTGTCTGTACATTCGGTGTTTGGTTGGTTTTGCTGACAAGATGGTAATATGACAATATAATAATGCAATGCAGAATACCCTCTTGGGGTTATGAAACCTGAATTAATGCATGTATATGCATTACGTCAAGATCAGAAGAGAGATCACTTCGGAGCAGTAGCGATCGACGTCCACCGCATGTTCCATCATGACTCGACAGCAAAAAAACCCGAGCATCAGGCCTGGGCTGAACCTCGACGCGGACCAGCCATATACACAGGGGGTACACAGAAACTTGCGTACAAACCCGGCAGACCCAAGTAGCCCACTCACTGCAAAAAAAGCTATTTCACATTTTAGACTAAAACACTTATTGTTTCATGCATACTGCAGTGTGGGAATTCTACAGATAGATGTCTGGTTCTGCCCCCCTCACGCAAGTTATAGTTTCCGCGGGCAGGACAAGGCTGAACGTCTTAGTCCAGTGATCCCCGGCATAAGCAGGGGAGTTGCCGACCCGTATCCTTCACGAGGGTACACACCCCGTAATACGTGCGATCGAAGTACCACACGTGCAGCCTCCAAAGCTGAGTTTTGATTAAAAAAAACAAGGTTTTGTCGATTTTACAGCTTGCTGAAATGTATTCTTCATTTTTCTAGAGTATGGGCTCCCCGGGTATTACAAAAAAAAAAAAACACTCCAGCTGTGACATCGAATATTTTGTCGAATCTCCCATTTTTGCGAGCTGTGTGTGATTGTAACAAAGGTATACCCGTACCCCGGGTATTGCGCCACAGTCCAAGGGAAGTCACAGAAGTTCCGGGTTATGGTAATATGGGGATCTTAAAGAACTTACAGAAATTCCGGGTACGGTACGGAAGTCCAGAACTCACAGAAGTTCCGGGTATTATTGTGGCACGGGCGTATATAACTCACATAGGCTATACAAATTGTATACCCGTAAGCCGGGTACATATATTATAAAAATTAAAATACACTCCAGCTGTGAGATCGAAGATTTCGTCGAAACTCATATATATAATATATACAGCTTGCAAAGATGAGTTTCGACGAAATCTTCGATCTCACAGCTGGAGTGTATTTTCATTTTTTTATAATACACATGAATGTCGTACAGAACTTCCAGAAGTACCGGGACGGGTATTACTGTGCTACAGAACTCACAGAAGTTCTTTGTAACGTAATACCCGGGCTAAAAACCCCAGGTATATGGTTTGTGCGTACCCTACAAAACACAACCAACCTTAAAAATTTGGGCTCTCACCTGGGTGATTTCCTACCTTTTTGCTGGGGGCTTCTTTCTTATCTTAATAAGGGCCCCTTACTAAGACCTCCTTTTTTTTCAGAGGGCCGAAAGTAGATCCCACATTGTTTTGAACACATTGATTCAGCGCGGCGACCCGATAGCGTCGTCAGAGGTTTGCCCGGGAGGGAGGGGGCGGGGGGCGGCGGAAAAATGTGACTTTTTTTTTGCTATCGTCCCCGGGTTCAGTCATTCTCACATGTCTTGGGAGTTCTCAGTGTTATGGCTTTCATATAACTTACCCTGTTAGTCACCGGGTACGAGGTGCCATTGAAACCCCTCGGCATTTCTGTTAAGGGATACACAGGAAGTGGATTCCGGCGGAAAATGCACTAACTAGGTGGCGAAATTTAAGCTGGCCCTGCACCTAATGTACTCCACCATGGCTTGTAATGTAAGAACCGTACGTAGCGTTAGATGACTACCATATACAATCTGAAAAGTTGTTTCGCTTTCCTTATGTTTTCGTCCAGATAGTGGGGTTTTTTTTTCGTGTCTCGAGTTTTACCGTTGCCGTACTATATATCCGCTGCGTTTTCCGCTCACTTCTGGATACGCGTCTCCGTGATTTAACTGGTTTCATCGGAGTATATTACCCACCCAACCAAGACTCACTTTCTCTCGTCACGCTAACACGATATCCAGAACCCACATTGGGAACTATCGTCATAACCCACGTTATCCCAGCTCCGAATTCGTGGATCACCTAGTAATTACTTGGTATTTGGTACTTGGCAGCGGCTCCCTCTAATTTTTGGCATTACACGTTAGGGAGTAGCAGGTATTATAGCTTGCTCTCCTTGTGCCATCCATCGTTGCTCGGGCGGTAGCACTGACTGACTGCTGTTTGTTGCACCTGGAAACTGGGAGTTCATCTTCCCGTCCATCGCGAGGGCTAGACCTGGTACGTCTGGCATATATAACCAACGACACCTGCGCCATCACACCACCACCACTACCACCACCACCACCACCACCAGCGCCACCACCACCACCGCCGCCACCACCACCACCATCAGCAACGACATCATCAGCAACAACAGCAGCAACAAGAAACGGTTATACTGTCGTTGTTGATATATTTCAGCTGGTTACAACACCGTCGGAATCACTAGCATGATAGTGGGAAGGGAGTCGTCCGAGACTGCGTCTTCTTCGAGGGGTACTCCAAACCGCAACAAGGGTGATCCGGCAGGTGAGCGCGCGCCTAGCGGTCTCGCGTGAGGGGGGCGTGTGCCAGGCGTGTCTGGTTCCCCCTCACGTATTCTTGCCGCGTCTTGAGTGATGATCCAGCAGTACAACTGACGCGTGCTACGATAATAGAGGTAAAAGTTTTTGTCTGCAATGGCATCTGAATGACGGGACTCTCTACGTACCCCAAAATTGTCCGAAATATAGACATGTTTTGTTTATGATTCTCGTCGTGTATATTACTAATAGGCCATGAGACGTTTGATCCAGTAGCAGTTATATTTGCCTCCAAAGCCGCTTTTGGAATAGGTCTTAAGCTCCCAAATTGAGGAAACCCCAGGAAAAAAGTGGTGCGCCACTATCGTAGCACGCGTCAACTGCTAAGCACAGTATGTTGACAGTATAGATAGTCTATCTATAGTGACTTAAATATTCGAGCTCACAGCTGGAGTGTATTTTAGTTTTTATTATAAAGGGATCGGTCGCGCTATCGCTGTAACAATACCGGGAACAGAAGGACATGCCAGTTTGCGCTGCATTGCGAATGCAATTGAGTTAATTATGCTTTTTTTTCGCCATCCGCCGTACGTAGGAAAAAAAGAAATGGAAATGAAAGGTATTTCAACGTCACATAGTATCAATGGCGGGAGCGCGAAGCGACGTTAACGACATCTGTCATCATTTCTGTTTTATTTTCTTCTTTTATTTTTGTTTGGTCCCTTATTTCCCTGTCAACCGGCCTTGATGCCGGTTTCCTCTTCCTCCTCCACGTTGTGCTATATTTCCCTGTATGTAAAAAAATAAGTTGTCTTCCTCGCGTTGTTTTCTCCCTGCAACTGGTATAGTACGTGCTTACCTGTTCTTCAGCACGCATGGTGTTCCTGATCTTCTTGCAGCACCTTCTTACGATGTAACTTGTCCTTTGTTTTGCTTCGCTTTTTTTATTAATTTTGTTTTTTTTTTTTGCTCTTTTATATTTTTTTCATTTTTGTGGTCTGGCTTGTTTTGTTGTGTTCTCATAACCGGTACGCTAGCACTTCACTTGCCTTACCTTGAAGCATTTTAACTGTTTGGTTAACCCTGTTTCACAGTCGTCTGTGGCCATAATATTGGTATTTCTCTAGGATGGATCAGCACGGACTCTGGGTGTACTGGTGTGGTTGGGTAAAAAGAACGGTTTGATGTGACGACAACGCACACACACGACTATCATATGTTTTAATGTGTACCTGGTACGTACATCCTGTGTAACCTGAGGGAAACATACCAGGAAAATGTTTTCGTTTGTATGGTTGGAGCGAATCAATCTGTATTCCTTTTCCTTCCTTGTCACACTTTCACTTTCCAGCTTATGGACAAGCCGTGGTCACAGGCGTCGTCCCTTCTCCCCCCCGGTTCTTGCCTTCAATTTTTATCGCGCATAGGGTTCATCAATCCCACTGCTCGTCGATTGATCATCGAGTGTTGCTAACTCACCCTCTCGCGCTTTCCGCAAGTTAATTTGTGCACAAGAAAAAGTCCCAACGAATTTATACGCGTATGCACTCGGCGGGGCTCGAACTCACAAAACTGACCTATACCAGGCTCGAGGATAACCTGATACGCCACCGGGGCGACCGGCTATCCCTGTGTAACCTCAGGGAAACATACCAGGAAAATGTTTTCGTTCGTATGGTTGGAGCGAAAAGTCGAAGAAATATGAATCACCACCAGCAAGAAAAACGATTCCTGCTGATGGTTGATTAATACACGATCAATATCTGTAGGGTTTGTGGATTCCGCATAGTAACGGCGTAGGAGTCTTACGAAACTTCCAGAAGTTACGGGTACGGGTATGAAAGTGTTACAGAACTTCCAGAAGATCCGGGTATTGTCGCATCGGCGTACATAACTCACAGAAGTTCCGGGCGGGTACAAAAGGTGCTGCACCCGTACCCCGGGTATTGTGGAACGGGGCGTACAGAACTTACAGGAACCTAAGCCTAACCCTAACCCTAACCGTAAGTGTATGAATGTCGTACAGAACTAACAGAAGTTCGAGTACGGGTATGGAAGTCTTACAGAACTTCCAGAAGTTCAGGGTATTGTGGCACGGGCGTACAGAACTTACAGAAGTTTCCGGGTACCGTTATCAATGCCCTACACAGAACTCACAGAGTTTCCGCGTACCGGTAGTACCCGGGTAAACGCAGACCCCCTCAGGCGGGAGTTCGATTTGAAGTGGAGGATTATATCCAACTTGCATGCATTTCACGTCCTGACTGGGCCAACTTCCCCGGGGCAATCTGTCGTAGTTTTAAGCTAATTAAGAATCATCGACAAAACCACCACCGAGAGAGATGATAAATCGTTAACCTTAGTAAGTGGCGACCGGGGCAACAGCCGCGCTCACGGCCAAACTGCGCTATGGTCTTACCATAGCGAACCTCGGCTGTAGCGTTTCAAAACAAATTATGGCGGTGGCAAACCCATATTTGCCACCACAGCTCGATACGCCAAGTGGCTCGACACAGCAGAAGAAGCGAAATTACCGAAAACACAGAAAATACTTCTAAACGTCGATGGTCGCTGTGTCGCCGTCACGGCAGATCTATGTACTATTACAAAAAAAAAAAAAATCCAGCTGTGAGATCGAAAATTTTGTCAAAAATCATCTTTGCAGGCTGTGTGTGATACTCCGATCGCGCGTATTACGGGTTGTGTGTCCTCATTGAGGATATAGGTCGGCGACTCCCCTTGCAACTACATTGTAGCTATCAGGGTCAACAAGGTGATGTTTGGCAGTCTCTGCGCGGAAACCATAAACCCGTTTTTGAGGGGGACAAATCTGACAGCTGTCGAAGAAAATGCATCAGTTTATCGAGTGACCCCTGTATCACGAATAACCGGTGAGGGGAAAGCGGGGTTTTTAATAAAGTGAAAGTCTTTTTTTGATCAAAAGAGGACGGGGGGGAGGGGGGGGGGGCAACTCAATTTGTGCGTGCAAACAAAAAAACCATCAAGGGGATGAATCTGAGGGTACGGGAAAGAACGAACGGAGGTGGCGAGGTGAGGGGTGGGAAAGAGGGGTGGGGGGTGGGCGGTGGGGGGGGGGGCGGGGGCTTCAGGTCGCATAGATGTAGTAGGGTTTTGCTATACGCGTGGTGCTAGGTCTAGGCGATGGTGCGGGTGTTGGGGAGGGAGGGGGTGTTTGGGGCGGAGGGGGGTGGGAATTGCAGCAGCAGCATGGATGGCTCTAAATTGATCATGAGGTGATATCCAGGTCGTGGAAGTGTTTATTACTCTGGCGGATTTCGACATTGGGTGGGGCGTTGGAGCGAGGGAGAGCGAGGAAAACGAAAAAAAAGAAAAGAGGAAGGGGGGCAAGGGGGGGAGGTTTTCAAGAGGTTTAGGCCCCTTCTGCCCCCAACGCCCCCTCCTTCCCCACCCGCACCATCGCCTGGACCTAGAACGAGGCGTATAGCAATTCCCTACATCTATGCGACCTAAAGCCTTTTCCCCCCCTCCCCCCCCACAATCTCCCCCCACTCCCCCACAACAAGGATATATAGTTTTCCACGTACAAAATGAGCTGCCCCACCTGTCCCTCCCTCCCTTGCCCCCCCCCCCGTGCTCCTTGTGATCAAAATAAGGCCCCTACGTCCTTCAAAGCTCCGCCCTCCCCTCACGGGTTATTATTTAAGTTGGTTGCATGATATATATATATGATATACTGATGCATTTCCTTCCACAGCTGTCATTTTTTGTCCCCTTCACAAACGGGTTTTATAGTTTCCGCGCACAGACTGACTAACATCACCCTGTTGACCCTGATAGCTACACTGTAGTTGTGAGGGGAGTCGCCGACCTATGTCCTTAATGAGGACACACATCCCGTAATACGCGCAATCGGAGTATCACGCACACAGCTTGCAAATATGAGTTTCGTAGGGCTGTGAGTTGGCTGACTATTAGTTGCCAGCTAGTTATTAGCTGGCTAGTTTAGTTAGTTAGTTGCGGCGGTGCCAACTATCCAACTATTTTTGGGTTTTGGGTTTCCTTGCTTGTAGGAAGGCTTGTTTGGTACGGGGTGCGTAGTTCTCATGCCGTGCACGGCCGTAAGCGTATGACCATGAGGGGAGGGGGCGGAAAACGGGGACAGGGATCCACACTTTGATGCGAGATGACTTGCCGGGTTCTGCATCTTTGTGCGAGTACAGTATACAGTAAAAGGTGAAAGGTAGAACTCTGGTCTTGTGGTTCATGCGGCCAACTGTGATGGCGGGACTTTGTCCCAACGTGCTATTAATATTAATGTAATAATACAAGTATGTCTCTCTCATGAGTGTGTCAACTGGATGATGAGCACCTCTGGCTCGGGTGTTTGAGCAATGCTCGCCCTGAGCTGTGTGTCGATCCCAGGCTATTTTGTGTCCTATTTTTAGTTTGTACTGGTGATGTGCTACTGCCTGCTGCGCGAGTATGTACGTATGTACCATATACGTTTATGGCATCTCTTTTATATCCGACAAACTGAGACGAATTTTAGAATTATACCTGTTTCGTTATCAAAACCAGAGATAAACTTGGCCCATTTATCATGCTTATTGTGTGTAAAATGAAGGCAAATAGCGTAATTTTTGCCTCCGGCGGCGCCTTCAGCGGGATCCTCCGGAGGCGCCTCCGGCGGGCCCTCCGGGGGCGCCTCCAGCGGGGCCCCCTCGGCCGGGGGGGGGCGTTTTTGGCTCGCTTCGCTCGCCTAACTTTAGTCGACTAGTTGGCTGGCTTCGCCAGCCAACTAGTCAACTAAAGTTAGTTAGTTGGCTGGCTTCGCCAGCCAACTAATAACTAGGCGGAAACTCCAGCCAACTCACAGCCCTAGAGTTTCGACAAAAGATTCGATATCACAGCTGGAGTGTATTTACATTTTTGTAATATTCTAAAAATACACTCCAGCTATGAGATCAAGGATTTGGTCGAAACTAATATTTGCAACATGGTACGTGATACTCCGATCGCGCGAATTTATCATGTACGTATGAGCTTACCATACGCGCGGTGCTAGGTTTATACGCGCGGTGCTAGGCTCAGGTGATCGTGCGGGTGGTGGGGAAGGAGCGTTTGAGGGGGGGCATGAACGAAAGCTACATCATGGATGGCTATAAAGATGATGGGACGTGGTATTAATGGCGCAGAAGTGTGTATTATTCTGTCTGGCCGATTTCGATTGTAAGTGGGGCGTTTGAACGAACTGGGTGGGGGAAAACATAAAAAGGGGGGCGGGGAGGGGGAATGAGTTGGAGCTACGGCATGGATGGCTAGAATGATATAATGAGATGATATCAGCTGGCTTGTAGTGTGTACTACTGTGAGAGATTTCGATTTTAGGTGGGGCGTTTGAACAAGAGGGATGAGAGCGGGGGGGGCGGCGTGACGGGACATTTCAATATGTGCGCGGGAACTATCAGCCCTTAAAGGGGACGAATCTGACGGTTGTAGAAAGAAGACATCCTTTTATACCACCTGTTGGTAATAATGTTTATTTTCTAGAAGGTTTGATGTTAGATGTAAGATGCAACCCAGTTTTCAGGTGTAGAAAACAAAGTGTTGAAGCTTCATATTTTTTTAATGTACATGGATCAAAATATAGAATATTACAATCGATAGGTTCAATCATCATGTAGTTACCATTATTTTCTGACATCGCTAATTATATGAGATACGTATGGGGTTGTAACGAGGACCACTGATAGGGTCAGCTCACGCTATCACTACAGCAGTGGGACCCGAAAGGTGCGCCAGCTAGCGTTGGGTCGCGAAAGCAACTGAGTTACACGACGCGCATGAAAATACGTGGAAGTGTGGTAAGCTGAAACTTTTTTTTTCCGCATCCGCCGGAGGATTTAAAAAAAAAGAAAAATGTATTGCCAAATACAACAGGCGAGGTGATGTGGTCATGCATTGTCACCGCCATTGAGCACGAATGGGAGAAATGCGAATCGTTAGTTTTTTTAAAGAAACGCTCAGTGTACACGCGCTCAATTACGTTACTTCGTTAGTCATACTTCGCTTGGCATAGGTTGGTAGGGCCTTACCCAATAAGCATTTTTTTCGCGGGCATAGGCTTTAAAACTGCAAAAAAGCTCGTGATTCATGCCAGTTTTGCACGGATAAACTCGACTTATTATGCTCGGTCTTTGCTCCATATTTAGCTTGATTTTTGTTTGATAAAAGCGTGTTTGCTCGTCTAACACTCGTTGGGCATCCTTGCTTGTCGTCGATATGCTCGCGAAACGTCGGTTCTTCGGCTTTTTTTTTTTCCTACAAGCCACATGGCAGGTGCAGGTGCGTCAGTGCTGAAAAAGTAAAATATACTGTATACGATTCGTATTAGATATATGCTCCAATTATAGTCTATACTTGGAAAGTGTATGCTCGTGTATCCACGTACGATATCATACTACTACTGATTTATGCCGTTGTGTGTTATTGTGTTGTGTCCATTTACATACAGCACAGTTCGCACAGCAGTGCCTTGCTGCCTTTTCCATACCACCGCCCGCCATGAACTGCCCACCATGTCAATTGGAAAATTAGCTTGAACTCTCTACTCGAGACTCGACAGCGAAAACAGAGCTAGGGAGCTAGCCAAACACAGCCGAATACCCAGTCAGTACTCCCGCACCCCGCACGACGCAATGCTACTTTCCCCGCCCCCTGTTGTACTTGAGAAGAGCGGTTGCCATCGCTGCAAGATCGGAAGATCGGAAGATCAGCTGCGTCCCTTGCGCTCTCCGCTTTTTTTGTGCTCGCGTTGGCGCGTGGGCGCTCGCGCGTGCGTGGGTGTGCGTTTTTAGGTGTTCTTATGTAGTAGAACCGTCCAATATCGCGATAAATAGAGCCGACAATTGGTGTAATTAAGCCTCGAGAATCGCATTATTGCCGTGCGGCCACCCATTTGGCGTCTCCACCGTGCTGCCAGACAACCAGACGAACACATACACCTGAAATGGAGGAGGGCATAACCACATCTTATGCTCGATTTCCCTTGTTATGCTCTCACAAAATAAGCTATTTGGCATGGTGGCTATGCTCGGTCGGACATAAGCTTTTCCAATATATATAAGCTCAAAAAGCCAATATAAGCTAAAATATGTGCTAGCTTATTGGGTAAGGCCCTATAGGTTGGGGGGCGATCATGCAGACGGTACATACGGAATACCCTAAGCAATAGGCTGGCAATATGGTTTACCGCAATCTTAACAACAACCTGCATTATTATTGTGATTTCGATCGGAAAAAAATATTGACAATACGCAATAATACGTGGTTTCCCGATAGGCGACAAATTTGTACCAAGCATGTTTCCACCAAATCGAACCGAATTCAATTCGATTGATAAAATATGAATATATTTGTGATTCGAAAGTGTCCTTTGTTTAATATATCGCGTGCCCACGGGTTGCAAACGAGAGAAACATGGGCAGGAGCTAAAATAGGTTTTATTGTCATTGTTGTTGTTGTTTTCTCACATTAACTCTTGTCAAACATCTAGAGTCCGTGGTCACACAAAGGTGCTGGAGCCCTAGGAAGATCCGAAAAACCAAGTGAAATCAAAATTCGTCAGGGAAATACTACGCTTTCCCGCCTAGAAACGCACGATACGGAAAAAGGCGCACAAGTGAAAAGGTCAAATGTGCCAACTGAACTCACATGGCCGCGGGTATCCACTCATCTACAGCATAGAGTTCCCCCGTCCCAACTCGCGGCTACAAACTACAGCGGTTGGGCTGCCTGCACCGTACGAACCGCACGGTAATCGTGAGTATAGATGTGTCATATACATTCCCCCCCCCCCCCCGCCTCGAACGCCCCTTTCTTCCCCATCACCCGCACCTTCGCCTAGACCTAGCACCACACGTATAACAAACCCCTCACCTAAAGCCCTTTCCCCCCCCCCCCCCCGCCCCCCGCCCCCGCCCCCACCCCCCACCCTCCCCCCCAACCCCACCCCCTCGAACACTCCACCCTCTCTTTACTCACTGATTGTACGACTTACCCCAGAATATACACGATAAACTGATGTATTATTTCCAAAAATGTCACATTTATCCCGTCGAAATAATGTATAGTTTCCAGGCACATATCGAGCTGCCCCCCCCCCCCCCCCCCCCCCCCCCCCTCCCCCCCCCCGCGCCAACCCCCCCCCCCCCCCCCCCCCCCGCCCCCAATAATATACTGGTGCCAAAACCGTCAGATTTATCCCCTCGAAATGATTTATAGCTTACATGCACAAATTGCCCCTTTCCCCCCCCCCCCCCCCCCCCCCGCCCCCCTCCAAACCCGCTCGCTCTTGATCAAAACCAGCCCCCCCCTTTGCCTTCACAGCTGTCAGATTTTGTCCCCCTCAGAAACAGGTTTTATAGTTTCCGCGCACAGACTGACTAAAATCATCCTGTTGACCCTGATAGCTACACTGTAGCTGTAAGGGGAGTCGCCGACCTATATCCTTAATGAGGACACACAACTCGTAATGCGCGCGATCGGAGTATCACACACAGCTTGCAAAGATGAGTTTCGACGAAATCTTCGATCTCACAGCTGGAGTGTATTTTAATTTTTATAATATACATTCGGCGCTCGGTTGGATTCACTTACGACAATATGTGAAAATATAACAAAATGTGCATAATACATTCTTTGGGTTATTAGACCTGAACGTATTCATGTGGGCTCCCCGGGTATTGTAACAAACGTATAGGGTATTGTTTGTGCCACAAGTCTTGCAGAAGTCACAGAAGTTCCTGGTTAGGGTATGGAGATCTTTCAGAACATACAGAAATTCCGGGTACGGCACGGAAGTGTCACAGAACTCACAGAAGTTCCGAGTATTGTGGCACGGGCGTACAGAACTCACATGCGTTAAAAAGTGATATACCCGGATCCCGGGTACTTGTGGCACTGGCGTACAAAACTTCCTAAAGTTCGAGGTACGGCTATGGATGACATACAGAACTTGAAGAAGTTCCGGGTACGGGTATGAATGTCCTGCACAACTCACTGAATTTCTTTGTACGGTAATCCCTGGGGTAAAGAACCCGGGTACGGTTTGTGCTGTTGGTTTTTGCCTGCGCACCAGTGTGATGTATGATGTGTATGACTGCGCACATAATCTCCGGAGATGGTAGCGTAGAACAATTGATACAGTATGATTGGCGGTCCCAATCTTCGACATGTTCGAATTGAGCCTCCTTTGGCTCGGTGTACTAGTTCTACTACTGCTGTTACTCAGTTGAATATTTCTGTTATCTTAGGGTGTGCATGTTCAGAGTGGCCTCCGGGACTCTGGACCTTTAATGCATATTTTGTCTTCATATCTTCTCTTCCGCCTGATGTTCCTGATCGGGTACAGAAAGACACCTCCCCGTGAGTCGCCCTACGCCAGGCATAGAGATTGTCGACTATGCCAGCATAGCACGATCGTACGACAATACAACTTGTTCCTTTGGACGTAGAGTGCTCCGAGGAGCTCGGGACGAGCACGATTGTCGACTGCAGCGGCTTTTGCGGACGCTACAGTCGAATTGGAGGGGAACCATTTAGCTGGGAAGGCTTCTCAGTCTCCCAGGACCACAAGGTTGAGACCCAACGCTTAACCGATAAGCGCATAGCTTGGTTTGCTGCATTGCAAGTACAGGATCTTGCCAAGAGATATATCTCAGTGGAGAAGAGCCAGTCCAGGAATGGACAGACGCCCAAGGGAACGCTGCATTCCCGACAACTCAAGAATTCCTAGAGGGAATTCTCCTAGAGGTCGTCAGACAGTTGAAATGGCAACAACGGCACGGATTCCATGAGCAGCAGCAAGAGCTGTGGAAACTAATGGATCCACAGTAGTAATAGCGTGGACATTGGAGGAAAAGCGATCGGAAAAAAATTAACGCACACAAAACAACCGGAGTCACAGAAAGGTTGGAAAAGGACGCACAATAAGCGGCAGATCCAGCAACGCCATGCAACCGCCCGCGCCGCTACCGCCACAGCAGTCACTGGCAGCGCAGCCGCTGGCCCTCCTGTCGCCACCGGAAGAAGTTGGCGGAGATGAGCACAAAGAGGTGATGGTATCGGAGAACATGGTTGAGATTAGAGGAATTACGGCGTGTGATAGAGGGGAATGGATGATGGGGTCTGGACAAAGAGAAGGAGCCGCTTCAGCAGCAGCCGAAGCAACAGCACTTACAGCTACCTGATGGTGCTACCGCCCCGGACCCGTGGCCACCCCCAATATCAGGAAATCGTGAGAGGAAGAAGAGCGATTATAAGCAAGATAGCACTGGTTGGTCCTTCGGCATCTTCGGGGGTTGTGGGCACGAGACGCTTGGTCGGCGCCTAACCCGTCCGCGGCGAACACGTGTACGCGAAAAGGGGTGACCTGCCACAAGCTTCGAGATCGAAAAGGGACGTATTATTTTCAAGTTCTACAGCAGTAATACCAAAACAGCCTTGTTAGTCGAATCATGATACCATGTATGTATGCAACAACAGGTATACTTAGCGGTTTGTCGCGATCACGGTGTTTTTGGATGACATGCTAACTCGAGGTACAAAGGTCAGGCGAATGATGCTATACTACAACTGGTATTATTATCATCTCTGCTGATCCAGCTTGAACACTAAATGCTTGATATTTGCTGTCTGTCGCATTTGGAGGGATGAGCGATTGTTATTAATAGTAATGTTCGCTATTGCCGAGCATAAGATAGCGCTCACCTGCGATAGCCGAATTTTCTGTCGTCTATGATGTGAGTGGGCACTTTTGGTTAATTTTTATTCAAACATTAGAGTGTTTGCGAAAGTACGTTTTTAGAAATTTACTTCTTCAAAAATAGTCCCAAAGGCAATATTTGCGGTAAATTTTTGAAAAAAAGGCAAAAATGTACTTTGTCGAAGGTACAGGTAGGTTTTGATCAAAAGTTACGGTAAATTTTGTCTCTCTGTTTCATTGACCTACAACACACCGAGCATTTGTCCGAGGCAGAACGCCTCTGCAAGGGTCTATAGCGCCATAAGCAGGACCAGTTTGAAGCACCACGCTGTTGTCACGACACAACACAAGCTACTAATACGAACGCACGGAGGATTGAGAGGGTAGTACCCTGAGCACGACGCGCAGGCGTAACATCAGAGATATGCAGCAGGCCGGTGATGAACCGTCTGTTGCTGCCCTTTGCGTCCGTGACCAAGGGTTCAGCGCTTGCTGCAAGCTGTGGTGAACTTCTCGCAGCTGGCGGAGTCGAACGCACGCACGCGGAGAGGAGCCTCAACGCAGAGAGCGACACCACGCGCCTTGATTGCGGCTATCGTGTGCCGCATCTGGCAAGATAGGACTCGTATCGGTCCATCTGTGCGACAGCAGCCACCGCGCTTCTCCAACATCACCGCGACTGAAGCGTTGCATGACTTTCGGTTTAGGGCAGAGGAGCGAAAACTCCTCTGCCCTAAACCGCTGCGTTCACTGCGGATTCTTCGCAGGGTGGTGCTTCGCAATAACAGGTCCACGTTCCATGGGGAAACTGCGCTTCGCCTTCCCTTCCGTCGCATGAGGAAGGCGTTGCTCTGCTTGTAGCACGTGTAATGAGGTAGTCCCTGCTCACAAGGAGTTTTTTACGCGCGAGACAGACCGCCATACCTCTGATTTGTAGTCTGTTGGGTGCTTGCATGTACCGTGTTCCAGGTACTGCTGCACCTGAAACGAGAGGCTCGAGACTGGAGTACGTACAACGAGTACTCGTATATCGTATAATACTACGAGTACTCGTACTGCTGCTGCTGTACTCGTACGTATATTACAATCGCGCACATCCCCGTTTCCCTACTAAATTTCGGAGGCGTCGCCTGCAGGATTTTGATTACCGCTAGCGCAAACACACCAAAAACTCGGTGGGAAGGCAATTCACTTTTTTTAGCGGAAGGCAAGTAAATTTTTAAAAACGTATTTTCGCAAACACTCTATTTACACTCAGTTCCAAAGAGTTAGAAAAAAATGGTTACTACTGCCGAAAGCATGACTTTTGATCCTGGTCGTTGGAAACCATCATGGTATTGTTTGGTGTATTAGCGGTATATACTATTGATAGATGCCTCCTGGTACGGTCGCGGTGGTATATAACTTGAAAATTTGTGGTTGGCCGGAAAAGGTAACATATATTATAAAAAATGAAAATACACTCCAGCTGTGAGATCGAAGATTTCGTCGAAACTCATCTTTGCAAGCTGTGTGTGATACTCCGATCGCGCGTATTACGAGTTGTGTGTCCTCATTAAGGATATAGGTCGGCGACTCCCCTTACAACTTCAGTGTAGCTATGAGGGTCAACAGGATGATTTTAGTCAGTGTATGCGCGGAAACTATAAAACCCGTTTCTGAGGGGTACAAAATCTGACAGCTAGCTGTGAAGGGAAATGTAACCTTTGATCAAGTGAATCTTGTAAGTCGAATAACCGGTGAGGGGGGTGGGGCGGAGTATTGAAGGACGTGGGGGCCTGGTTTTGATCAAAAGCGAGCGGGTTTATATGATATATGCATCTATATGTGCTTCGTTTTGATGTTGCAACAACAAGAAGAGGTGATAGATAGGGTGGTTGCGTTTTCAACACAAAAAAACTGAACTTTCAACCCTGCTTGGTGTTATGCCTGCAATATTCCTCGAGGCAAAGAAAGGCATCATACCTGTTTTCCTACCAACACATGCCTCGATTTCAAGGCGAGTGAAACCCTTCCATATTTTTTCAGTATCTATATATTTCGCCTTCTTAGGCTTCCCGAGCAATACCGCAACACAATTAATACACTGACACACGGCATTATGATGTGTACCAGTCTGGGCATTAATATGACGAGCGTTTGAAGCTTTTTCTGTGTAAATTGTGTTTTTTGACCGTTTTTCAACCATGCTGTCTGCATCGGATTCGTCGGAATGTCATACTGGAAGTCCCTTCTACTCCGTTTTCGGTTTGAAAAAACGCCAGGACGCATCCTACCCCACCAAGTATCAGACAGGGCCCCGAGCAGGGGTCGCCGGGTGAAGACCTTGCCATCTTGTGTTTCAGATGCCATCCTCCAGAAAAGCCCTCGTGATATGGTACCCCGCAGTAGTGTGCATGAAAGTAGCAGGGCTCGACTCAACATAGAGCCTCTTCTCATCGGCAGCACCAAGGGCAAACTTGAACAAGGAGCGCGTTAGGGAGCTGTCGGCGTTTCTTTGTGCTAAATCGTTAGAGCAATCGACGGGGGTGTGGAAGCGGTTTCCCACAGCAGCAGGCGGCCGACAATGTCCTGCTGGTCGATGCGCGCGCCTGGCATTTTAGAGACGCCAATATACCGAAAACGAAAAACAAACGCGCCTCATCATATATTATAAATATTAAAATACACTCCAGCTGTGAGATCGAAGATTTCGTCGAAACTCATCTTTGCAAGCTGTGTGTGATACTCCGATCGCGCGCATTACGATCATATATATGGCAACGAAATAACGTCGGAAGCAAAGGGAAACAGAAAAACGGGAACGAAGTGTCGGAAAAGAAGTGAAACAAAAAAAACACGGGGTTGACGTCCGGGCATGGCTGATTCTACGGCAGCCCCCCCCCGAAAAACAGCGGTATTCTTTAACGAGAGTATTTCATGGCTGCTCGACAATAGGAAGTAAGTGTGGTATAAAAAAAAACCTCCCTATCTATATGTATGTATATATCCATTTTTGCGGAGGTCTAATGAACGAGGACGTCCGAATGACAACGGGCACAGTATTTCAGAAGATACTGCTGGGAGCTGGATTCAAAACCGGCGAATTCGTTAGGAAAAAGTTGGGGGGGGGGGGGTGCTACCGTAGAACCAGTGGTATGTCCTGACGCGTGCTCCGATATAAAGGTGGCCACTTTTGTTGTCTGGTTTCTTCAATTTGGGAGCTTAAGACCTCTCCCAGACACTGCTTCAAAGAAAACAAAGAGTGGTTACCGCATGAAACCATCCCAAGGCCTAGGTACACAACGAAAAAAACGAAACTGGATGCGGCGTATTCTTCGATGATTTTGGAGTAAGGAGCCCCGTGACAAGTCAGAAAACGAATAGCCAAAACGTGCTACCTCGATCGTAACATGCGTCTCCTGGCCGTCCCGGGGACTTTCATTCCGCCCGTCTCCCGTAAATGCATGGCGACCAAACCTTTTCAATGCATTTACGTTTTGGCCGATCTTCAAATTCCATCGTGTGTCATATTTCTTGACTCGCTTGCAATAAAGTCATGCACCGGTAGCAAAAAGTAAGAGTACTTCCTTTGCTAGGGATCGACACGACGTGGGGAGCTCTAAAAATATCACAAAAAAAAACAAAACTTAGGGTTAGGGAGCGAAGCAAACTGAAAGTGCAACAACTGGTCGGGCTTACAGGCTTGAAACGTATCGATTCCTATTGTTGTACGAGTAAAACAATAGGGAATGAATGGTATGCCGAGACGAGGCTCGGGTCAAGGAACCCCGTCGAAAATGGATTGCCCGAAAGGCATATTAGGTGCTACGACCATCATCGGACGTGCCCTTTTTTTAGCCCAGATGGTTGTGACCCGGTTGAGCTCGTCACAAAATGAGGCGCTCTATCGGACACGACGATCGTTACACGAGTGAGCGCATCGGTGTTGTTAACACAACTACCACATAGAAGCGTTAGTGGTCTGGTTGCGCGATCAGATGTCTTCGAGATACTGTTTCGGCACGTGCTAAGATATAGAGGTAAAACTTATATCCCCTGAAACGGTATATTAACGACTGGACTCCATATTTACCAACAACCGTCGGAGACAGGTGTTCTTTTTTTGCATGATTCTCTCGTTGTGTACCTATCTATGCCGTGGAGATGGTTCATCCGCGGTCTAGCAGTTTTGTTGTTGTCTCCAACCCAATTATTGGGAGAAATCTTCAGCTCTTGGAACGAGGAAACCCAGAAAAAGCGTGGTGCATCTCTCCCGTAGCACGCGGCTTTCGGGGGTGAGATATCAAGCTCCTGATGTAAGCAGCAAAATTCAGTCAAATATATTAAGGTGCACGGGTACAACGCCGTGGAATGACTAGTAGTCATATACCTCCCGCTTAGCACCCGTCGAAAATCGCTTATATGACTAACATCACCCTGTCGACCCTGATAGCTACACTGTAGTTGTAAGGGGAGTCGCCGACCTATATCCCAAATGAGGACACACAACCCGTAATACGCGCGATCGGAGTATCACACACAGCTTGCAAAGATGAGTTTCGACAAGTCTTCAATCTCGCAGCTGGAGTGTATTTTTATTTGTTATTTAATATGTTCACGTCCAGACTCTGGTTTGTTCGAAAATACGACACGATGTGTCTTGAGGTTTAGACTAATATCACAGCAGTGCACCCACATATTTAGGAGACCGACGCGCGCTACGACGGAGGTAGCACATTTTGGTCTGGAACTGTTATTTAGACGGACCGCGGTGGGGCTCGTTGATCCAAATCTCGTCGGAAATGCGGATTTGTTTCGCACGGTTCTCGCTGCATACTTGGGCCATGTGAGATGTTTCATCCGGGGTGCGGCGGCCCAGCAAATTTTTGTCCCAATCAATGCTTGAGAGATGTTGGCAAAAAACTCCTCAAATAAGGAAACTTGTGGGAACAAAAGTTGTGCACCTCTATCGTATCACGCGTCGACAAACGGCTTGGAATTTGAGCTCGGAAAAATATATGCTCATGTCCCCCCTCCCCCCCTCCATGTCTGGCCGAGAAGAAAAAACATACAAAAACAATTACACCAGCCGCATGTATAGTAGATAGTGCGAATTTTTGTCTTCAAAATTACCATGGAGGACCTGAGCCAAAACGAGTTTTAGGGAGGAGTATTTGGTACAGTACGTACTCTGCCAACATGATATCGTTGTGATACAGTACGTGAGACTACACGGTTTCTTATCGAGTCTCCCTTTTCGTCTATTCATCAAACAAAAATCCTTGCGTGCACACTTACTTGCCCTGTTCTGGGTGAACAGTGAACTTCTTTCAGTGAGTAGGGGTTGCTGTCGTTACCGTCGTCTTGCGGCTCTTGCTGCTGCTTTGCATCATCGGTGACCCAGAAATGGCGTTAATACACGTGCCTGGTGTGCTATTCAAATACTCGTGGAATTGTGTGAATAATTGTATCTTTTCCACACACGCGTGCTACGATAGAGGTTGTAGAGCACTTTCCATCTGAAACGATTTCTGAATGCCACTACTCCTTAACGTAAAATCGTCGGAGATCGGCCATATTTTTTTTTGCGTGCTTCCCTTTGGGTACCTAGGGCATGGGAATGTTTTTCCCCGGTAGCACTTTTTTTGTTTTTCCCCAAACCAGTTTTTGGTTTAAGGAGGACCTGTCTTAACTTCCTGAAGTGAAGAGACCCACAAAACTAGTGGCGCACCTCTATCGTACCACGCGTCTCCAGCCAACGTGGAACACATATATATATAGAGAATGTCCCGGATGTTAACAATAAATATGCCTTCCTGAAGAACGTAGTAGCTGACGGTGCCCACCAGCGCGGGTAGGAACAATTGTATGCGATTCGGCGACAGGGAAGACAATGCAGAGTTCTTCTCGAATTGAAGGATTAAAATACGTACCGATGTGGGGAAGGTGGTGGAGGGCCCGCCATGGGATCCCGGATGTGAGCTACTACGAGCACTGGGAGGGAGCGCTTCGAGAGTAGTGCAAGGATAATAGATGGGATGAAAAACAAAAACAATAACAGAAATTATAGTACTCCAAACACTGAATCGTGATGTTTCCGACGACCCGCGCTAGGATATAGGTAGCACTTTACGCGTTGGTGCGATCGGTAGCTTTTCTGCTATAATCCCCTCCCGGCCGACCGGGCTTTCAAACCACCGTGGAACGACGGCGATTTACCGCGTATCGTTAGGTCCATTAAAACGTCAATATTGTTGTCACCTTATGCTAAGACACGCCCTCTCGGTCAACGGGACCTCCCAAAAATCGTGGAACGACCGCGTTTTATAGAGTATCGTTAGGTTCATTAAAACGTCGATATTGTGTCAACCTATGATAAGACACGGGTTTGCTTTCCTCCGTTTTTCGCATCCGTTGTTTTTCGCGGTCACATGTTTGGGTTTGGCATGGGCCACGTCCCAGATGAAGAACCTCGGTGGTGGTGTTGGGATCCTCACCATCTTTTTCTTCTTCTTTTTTTATCCTCCGGCGGATGGGGCAAAATAAAGCTTCAGCTCACCACACTTCTACGTATTCTCATACGCGTCGGGTGTCGATTTAACTAAGCTGCTTCTCAAGGGTCGTGGTAGGTACATAGTAGGTAGTGCTTCTCAAGGGACGAACCTCAGAAAAGAACGGGTGACCTGGTCGTAACCTCTCCAACTTTTCGTGGTAGGTACATAGAATCTTCTGAGGGATGTGTGTTTACAGTAACCTCTCCAACTCTTCTTTAACGAAGTTGCCGGTTTTGTAACCAGCTCAAGGCCGTATCTCCTAAAATGAGGTGCTCCCTGACACCCCGACGTCATCTTTCGATAGTCTTTTGCGACCAAGATATGTATGAAGATAAGTCTTCAGAGCGTCCTTCTTCGTGTCGAGCAGCCATGAAACGGTCGTGAATGAAAATCTCTGGTTTTTGGAGGGGGGGTGGGGGGGGCATCGTACAATCAGTCTAAGGTGCCAACGAGCTGATTTTGAGTCAACTAGAAATGTAACTCCCCCGATGAACGAACTTACCAGGTATGTCTTGAGGAAAATATTGATTTTTTTTGAATAAATACAGAAACAAAAAAATGTATAAAAGTAGTTCTACTGGTACACCTCTGCCGCAGCACGCGTCGTTGTTCATATATTGCTTGCTTAGGACAAGGACTATCGAACGATGACGTGACGTCGCGGCGGCAAGGGGCATCGTATTTCAGAAGATTCGATCGGGAGCTGGTTTCAATACCGGCAATTTTGTTAAATAAAAAAGTTGGGTGGACTATCGTAATACCCATTGTCTCCGGAGTGGCCACACCAAGAAACAATGCACAACTCATAGGCGCTGTCGTCGATAAGCTAGAAGGTACAAGCACAAGGTGCCGAAGTCCGTTTTACCAGCGGTTCTTGGAATCAAGCAGTTCGCCCCTTATGCGACTCGACGAACAACTCATGGCGCTTCGCGCTTGGTGCAAAGCCATGTCTGCTTGGTTGGTGAAAACCCGACGCTCTCCGTTCCGGCATAGTAGGGATGCGGGGGTGAATGGTCATATGACCACATCCAGAGGATGCACGAGCTGAGTACACCCTGTCCCCCCCATCAAAACCAACGACTTTCTCAAACAAACGTTTCATGGCTACTCGACACGAGGAAGGATGCCATGCACGGAAGGTCCTCATAACATTTTATATTGTTTTCTATGGACAAAACGATGACATCGGAGTGTTAAGGCGCACCGTACCTCAGGAGATACGGTCTGGAGCTCGTTTTCAAACCCCGGCGGAGTGTTGGGCGAACCACTGTTGCAGAAACGATGTCCACCTGCCCTAAACCTTGCTGCTCCTCCATCTCAGCACGCATCTGTTGTTGTTGTTGTTTTATCGAGAGAGATAGCCTGAAGGTGCCGGCGACACTTGCCAAGACCAAAGTTGAGGCATATGCTACATCTCATGGCGTTATACCCCCTTAAATTCAGTCGAGGCGGGGAGCATATTTCGTGAAACCGACGCGTGCCACAAGAGCGGTAGCATCTCCTCAGCAGAGAGTACACCCTTTCAGTTGAGACGGCGGATATCGTCAAGTCGATAGGCATTAAACCTTGTTGATGCGGAAAAAAGAGTTGGCCCGTCGAGTGCCTTCGTGCATCGTGAGACCAAAATATATCAATCTTTAAAGTCCCGGCGCGAGAGATAGGGTAGCCCCTGGTTAGAGAGTGGCTGTACGCGCTGCCTCAAAAGGGCCCCAATAGTGACCCCCCCCTTACATGCCGTAGTGATTGCACAGTCACAAGCGACGTCATGCTGCATGGTTTCTAGATTTCACTCTGTGTTTGTAGAAGAAAGATTCTGTCCATAAATCCTCATGACATGCATGCTATAAAAGCGTGTGCGCGGTTGATGCGTGCTGCTGCGTAGAAGTAGCGAGGTTTGGGACAACCGATTTTGTCAGGTGTCAAGAACCTTGCCACTAGCGAATGAATCACCAAATGTCTTTGGAATCTCACATCTTACGTCTTCCAGATTCCATATGGATTGTGCACGTAGCCCGTGAGATTTTCCGTCGAAATATATATAGGTAGACACAGTGTTCGCCGACGTCGAGGGTGGGGAGAGATGAAGAGCTTCTCGAGCGAAGGCCGTCAGAACACGTGTGGTGCACCTCTACCCCGCCAAGCGTCGGTGACGACAACTACGGGCGTCTGCGGGGTATCGGGTTAAATGTTGGTTATGATAAATATGGTCCCTCGTCATGGTATGATACAGGTTACAACAACGGGCGGAGTCCACGGCTTATCGGATTCAGTGCGCGGGTTATGATAGGCATGGTCCCTCGTCCTGGTACGATACAAATAAATATATCGATTACCGGTGGTGAAGGGGTCTGTACAACTGCCGATGCCGAAGTCGTGTGGAGCGGCATTCAGAACCCCACCTTGGCAAGAAGAAACAGGGCACGCAGTCTGAGAAGCCTGGGGACAAGCACCGAACTATTATCAAACGAACGCGTTTATGCGTAACGTTGACAACAAATACTTGTGCACTTCGTAAAGAATGTTTTCGTAGAAACCGACGAGGTAGAGGTACCGCAGCGCCCTTTCCTTATTCAGCAGCATATAGAGCAGAACTTCTAGTATAACTTGTGCGTGATATATAACTGTATGCGCGTCTCCTGGTTGCCCCGGCTCCACGGTAGGACCATCATTGTGCGTCAATAGCATGGCACTAGCACGGTCACTGTGCGGTGCCTTCATTGCGGCGCTCTACCATAATTCGGAAGCATCAAAAATATATTTTGGTCGACCCACGGCAATCGTTGCATTGTTGGAGGCAAAAAACGTTTACCTTACCGGTTGAGCTCCCCAAGTGGGGAACTACCGATTTAATATAAAATCCGATACTTTTGCGAGCAAATTCTGTTGTAGGACAAGCAAGCGCGAAGTTGAGTGTTGGTTGGACTGCGCGAACGTATTTGGCACCTTCGAAGGCATGTTTCGGGCGATACACTGAGCGATCATCATAGGAGGCCAGACACTTTCAATTTCACGCGTACCGTGGGACGACTCCGTAGCTTCAAACCTTGCGTGACTGTAAGCGCGGTTCCTGGCTGTGCTGGCTTCACGGTAAAACAACCCCATTGCAAACACAGCTAGGCACTAGAGTACCGTAGTGCATAAATTTCGACGTTAATGAGCTCTACATGACGCGTGCTACGATGTAGCGGTAGCTGTTTTTTTGTTAGATTTGCATCCGAACGACGGGTACCCCAAAAGGTTACTACAGTCTAACTGCAAGGGTTTAGTCCCCCTGTCGAAACAGCAGTGCTAAAAGGGTTTTGCCCATGATCGTCGGAATGTCATTTTTGTTTCCTTCAATGGTAGCTTTGCAGTAGCTATGGTAGACCGTGTGTCTGCTCTTCGTGTTGCATTTTCGGGTTGATCTAAATCCGCTCTTGGATGAGGTGTAGAGCTCCCGCGAGTAGCTCTACGTCGAAACGAAATACTGCACCTGAAGACCAAGGCTACGGTAGGGGGGGTACCCCAATTTTCACTGGTGTGTTTGAGCCACTCGCACGAGTAGCTCTGTACGCTAGAGATGAAGATGGTTTATGCACTTGGTTTGGCGCAGCTTAGATCACCTTTGCATTGCGGATTGATTTCGTCAATGTAAAACATAAAGAAAACGTAAGATTGCATAGGAACAAAGGGGTTACTCGCGCGAGTGACCCCTAGCCACTGAAATATAAAGCCCAAAAGGGGACCCCCCTACCGTAGCCTGGGTCTGAACCGTTTATGTGCAAACACGACCTGCCTTCCTGTTCTGCGATTTTGTTCATGTTCAATGTTTTTCATGCGTTTCGCTCTTGCGTGCTGTTCTCTTCGTTGATTTGAAGGCGTGCCTAAGATGACGAGACGGTCAAAGCGGGGCGCCTGGTGGCAAAGGCTACACAGCAAGGCAAACGGAGCGGCCGACCACTTCTTCTACCGGCTAGGGTACTGGGTGGCAACGCACCCAAAGTTGACCCTGCTGATCAGCTTGCTGCTGGTAATTGCGTGTTGCTTTGGCTTCGCGAGATTTGAAGTCGACAATAGCGGTGAGTGAGTTGACCACCTGTGCTGCGGATGACGCGTGCGACGATAGAGGCAGCGCTTGTCGTGAAAAAGAGCCAGCCCACGGCAGGGAGTGCACAGCAGATCATCCCTGAAGTTCTCACACACGAGGAGTTCCAGTATCACCCGAAAATCGACGTCGAAGGCATTCGTTCGCACATCCCGACGAAGCTTCTATGCCTTAGGCCTAAAAACAATATGTACTCGTGAAATGACTTGACTCATGACGAACCAAAGCTAGTTCCTCACTTGAGGAGCTCAATCGGACAGGTACACTATTAGCTATTCCAACAACAACTGCAACCCCTACGGCGGGATGACTCTAAAATGGTTTCTGAATGACGATGGGGCTCCTCAACCCGAAATCGTAGAAAAAAAGTTATCGTTGTTTGTGCGTGGTTCTCGTGTTGTATACCTAGGCGATGTGATTTTTCGTTCCAGTAGCAGTAGCTTCTTTGTTTTTTCCAACTTGGTGTTGGGAGAGGTCTTAAGCTCCCAAGTTGAAGAAACCTCACGAGGAAAGTGGTGCAGCTCTATCGTAGCACGCGTCGGTAGACGTCGGAGACACGCTACGACGAAGAGTAGCACCGAAGGGCAACAACGTACCAGCACTATTACGAGGCTCTTTAGCCCTAAAACGGCGAAGTTTCCAAATTTTTTAACGGGGATATTTTTTGTATTTTTAAACCTAGGCCACGGGCTTGTTTTCGTCGGGTTGCGCTTTTTTCGACTCATTGTAGGCTAGCTCCCCGCCCAGAACAAGCGATTTTCTTTCACGAACGTTTTGCGCATCCTGCTCGACACGAGAGGGGATGGGCCCCCCCGTGGAAAAAATATATCGTCGTACATTTGTTTTTGTTTGCAAAGGACTTTGAAACGATTATGTCGGGGTGGTATACGGTGCACCGCATTTCAGGAGACACGGCCTGGACCAGGTTTCCGAACCCGCGATTTGGTCGAAGAAAGGCTGCAGGGACTACCGTAAGACGACTCCTTCTGGGTACTGTAAATAAGTTTTTCTGTGTAAGATATGGACTTCTCTTGAAGTGCTGACGTGAGGACCCCAGGACCATCACAAAAAAAAACATATCGCACCTTTATCACGGCAGAATGTGCCCACAACCCACGCCCGCCCCCGTCCCTAACGAATTCACGACCTGCTAATATCTTGTCTTCGAATCCCTGGACAACACAATTCTTATGGTGCCCGCCCTCTCCCTTACCTAACCGACTGCTTCCTCTGTATCATGTTGGTGGACAACATCAACCCCATGGTATCACCCACGACAACCAACCATCGCCCCGGCGCGACTACCATAACAACACCCACACCCGCAAGATATTTGGGTCCCTAGGGATTCCCTGTCGAAGGATCAACAGGAGATCGTCGAAGCCGCCTTTGATGACAGTGAGTGCAGCATTCTATCGACGTATTGATGCATGCTACCGTAGGTAGATGAGATAAGAGCACGGTAACGGGGGGGGGGGGGGGGGGGGCGTGTTGCTTCGGCGACATCTTACTCCTCAGCTGTGGCTATGGTCCTCGCGGACGAGTATCTACTCGTGAAACTTGCATCACGTGAGAGAGTTTGATGTTGTAATTTAGTCCTTCGGGTCAAGAACGGAGGCGTGTTGTAGAGTAAAATAGGGGTAACAGTTTTTGTCTTTTCGATTTCTGAACGACCGAGCTACTTAACCTAAAAATCGGCAACACGTCATTTTGTCTTGCAAAACGTTTTTTTTGTGTGCCTCCGGCCCCAGATTTTTTTTTAATTTGGGGGGTTCACTTTTCCACTTGCTCGAGAAATCTTGTTTTGATCAGATATACAGATAGATGCTCGCACCCGTACACCGTGTGGCATGTGTCGCACGCACACCTATGGAATCATGCATTGCCCTCGCCTGTGCTAATCAGGTATTGAACAGGTGAAGCTAACCTGTACTAATCCCCGCGGCGAGATCAGACCTGCCCCCTTTGCCGTAGGGGCGTGCTAAGAGAGAGGTAGCACATCAATGCCTTTCCTTCTACCCTAGGCGCGACGCGCGCTACGATGGAAGTGCACCACTATGTTTTTCTGAGTTCCTTCAATTTGGGATATTAAGACCTCTCCCAAAAAATATACAGATTTGGAGAAAAATAAAACTGGTACACTTGTATGATAACCAGATTTGAAAAATTCCAATGACCTAGGGTACACAACGAGAAACATGCCAAAACCAAAATAAATGTCGATTTTTTCCGGCCGATATTGGGCTAAGGAGACCTGTCATTCACAAAAAAATATTGCAGACGAAATGTGCTACCTCTGTCGTAGCATGCGTCGCGCGTGCTAAGACGGAGGTAGCATTTCCGTTGCTTTATTTTGCCTGATGATGCCGGGAAACTTCCTATGAACCAAAATGGTTAGAATCTCATGTCGTTGTTTTTAGCACTACCACCACCTACCTGCTGATTTTGTTCTATACGTAGGACATGCGCTTATTCATCGGGGATTTTCACTTTCAGTTTAGTGCAGATAAGACTGATGATGCCACGATAGCTCACCCCCCCCAAAAAAAAAAACAGCGCTTTTCTTTACCGAACGTTGCATGGCTGGCTCGACACGAGGAAGGATATACAATTGAAACCAAATTATCAACATGTTTTCTTGGGTGCAAAACCCTATCGATCGACAAGGTCGGGGAGGGTGTCGAAGGACACCGTATTTCGGGAGATACGACCGGGAGCTGGTTTTGAAACCGGCGATTTCGTTAAAGAAAAGAAGTTGGGGGCGCCGCCGTAGAACGAGTCATGATTTGTGTGGAGATAGCCTCAAAAGCAAACGAGGGGTCTCGGAAACGAATGATGCATGCCCCTCTACCGTGAAACTGTAGCGCGTGTCCGTTGCACCGAGTCCAGCAAACCTTGGGGTGCCCCCCCCTCCCCTAGCACGTATTTGGTGCGCGGCATGCTACGGTTGCATGCACAAACTGAGGGCATCCCTCCTATCCAGTGCACGAGTCATCCCACGGTAGGGGTCGGAGTTGTTGGATTAACAAATAATGCTTGTGTGCTATCGAGCACCTCAGGTAGGTGAGAAACTACCGAGGTTAGTATGACACCCTTGTTACGGGTGTATTTGTCTCGGGGGGCTGGGGGGGATATATGGTTTTTTGATCGGATTTTGCGCAAAACGAATACTTTCTCCGAAGCCCTGTTTCGGAGGGGGTGAGATATTGAGCTTACTCGCATGTGTTACAGCTCAGATACATCCCCTGCACCCTCAAGGTGAAAAACAATCCGGTTACTCGTATGCCTTGCTGAGTCATCCCAGGCTATGGGGGGGGGGCGCAGCAAGAGTTTTTGAGCTGCGAACACAAGGAGCTCGATATTTCACCCTAACCAGGACTTCACGAAGGAAATTCGTTCGCACAACCTGACCACAAAAGTTATATGTCGCTGGTTTGGAAAGAGTTACCATACCAACACCGATAGTTCCACGCTTTGTCAGGAGATGTGAACCGGTCGGTCAGAAACGGCACGCCCAAAAAGTGCAACCACTACACTGTGGGACGACGCTTGTGCGGTTGGAAACCCTTACAACGGCCGGGGAGAGCCATCCCACGGTAGGGTACCCGTGCCGCGTCAGTCCCTGAGGTCCTCACAACATGAGGAGCTCACAACATCTCACACGAAAAAAATGACTCCGAAGGCATTCGTTCGCACATCCCGACCAAGCTTCTATGCCTCAGTCCTAAACGAGTATATACGCGTGAGATTGCTAGACTTTAGAATGACTAACCGCTAGTTCCTCACCTGAGGAGCTCAATCTCACGGGAACCTTATTACCTAATCCTACCACCGCAACCCCTACCGTGGGATGACTCGGTTGTGTCGTAAAATCTCGCCAGGCGGTAGCTACGCCGTATTTATTATGGAAAACCCGACGGACGGGGGCAGTGTACTGACGAAGGGCGCCATGGATGCGCTGTGGGAGCTGGACGCCAAGGTGCTGGCGGTGGAGGTAAGCGCGAGGCGTTTTTCAATAGCTGTACACAAGGATCCCTATGAAGGCTAAGGCGCGTGCTGCGATAGAATACCATGTTTTGGCTAATAAAACTTTTTTTCTTGTTGATGCGGCTCCTTCACACAAAATCGTCCGGATGCCGTTCACTTTTCCTAATGGTTCAATGTTTTTTTTACCTCGGACATGAGTATTGCTCAAAGGGTTAGCCTTTTGAGTTTACTCCACACTATCAAGAAGCCAGGGTTTGGGTGGGGTATACTATTACTGATACAGAGCACGTTACGAGGTTATAATCCTCACAAGAAATATTAGCAGGCACATCTCTACCGTAGCGCGGCTCCAAAGCACATCTCTCTTGGTCACCGGATCCATTTGAAACCACCCAATGTCGTTTCAACAGCTCTACTTTCGCCGTAATATTGACGCACGCTACGACATATGAACACACCTGTAATTTCGTAAGAGACCTGACTTGAGGAGCTCCATATCCTCTTTCCCCAACACTTAATTTCAGGAGGAAGTTTGAGTACTTTTTTCCGAGGAACGACGAAAAATTCTAAGGAGTAAAAACGAAAATATTTGCATAACAATGAGATCAAGTTTCGATGATTTTGGGGCGAAGAACCCCGGACCCAGCGACGGGGTCACTTTTGGGTGATATATTTTGTTTGCTCGGGGTCACTCGCGCAAGCGACCTCCCTGCTCCTTGGAGGTGGTAGTCTATCGTGATGATTTGATTCATCCATAAGAACCGGCAACGTGGAATATCACGCCACGCTGCGACAAGGTCTTCCGCCTAAAGAGTCATCCCACAGTACGTGTTGAAGTTGTTGGATAAACTAATTGTGTTCCCGGTCGGTTGAGCTCTTCTAGTTGGGAACTAACGGTTATTCAAATAGTTTCACGAGCACGATTTTGTTTTAGGACTAGGGCATAGATGCTCGGTCGGGGTTGCTCGCGCGGACGAATGCCTTCGGAGGCATTCTTTCCTGTGAGATATTGAGCTCTCCATTTTCATGCCAGGACCTCGGGAACTTTCTGCTGGATCCCTACCGTGGGATGGCTCGTCAGTCGTTTCTCATCCCTGTTAGGTGCAGACTCGTGCTCGAGTGTGAGCGGGGAAATCCCCATAGTGCGAAATGCGCGTGCTACGATGGAGGTGTACCTCTTGTTTTCTGAGTGTTTCTCAATTTGGGAGGTTAAGACCCCTCCCAAAAAGTGATATTTGGAGAAAACAAAAGCATGGTACTGGATAAGTTAGTCCCATGGGCAAGGTACACGACGAGAATCATGCACAAAAAATTGTCTATTTCCGACGAATTTGGATTAAGGGGCCCCGTCATTTAGAAACTATATCAGGCGAACAGTGATACCTCTACACCGTAGCACACGTCGAAAGGTAACCGGTACTCCCCCTGGCCGCAGCCCTGATCCCCATCGTTTAGTAAACGATTCAACCGTTAAGTGGTGCACTTGTTTGTCGTAACCCACGAGAGTCGTGACGGGAAATGTTTTGTTGAAAGCGTTGGTAGCTGACAGTTAGAGCGATGGATGCCCTGAGAGAGTTAGACAGCAAGGACTTTACGATGCCCGGTAGATGGGTTGCGACAGCAGCCGGCAGACCATAGCGATCAAGTGCGTTCGAGGGCAAGAACCTATTGGCATGGCGATCGGGTAGTTTTATTAGGGTGGCGGTCATCCACCACTGACAACTCTCTGGACGCTGTGTAAGCTTTTTCGCGCGGCAACGTTTAAGCAAAAAATGTCCTGCTTCCTTGGAACAGGGGCATATCAACATGCGAGGGGAGTGTTAACATGTTTAGCAGCGCCGTGGTTGCGGATTGGTTCACGTGTGTGGGTGGTCTGAGTAATGCTGACAGTCATGAAGACACGCCGAAACGGCATATCACGGTGACGTAGCGCCGTACGATCATGAGGCTTCCCACCCGAGGCGCTCGATACTGCCGTACACTGAGAAAAGTGAACGCACCACCCCCGATACACAAACCTCTCAAGAGACCTAGGGGAGAGCGTGCTGCAAATAGCGTGTAGCACGTTTTGGATATATATATATATATTCTGTACGACGGGGCCACTTGACCCACACTCGTCGGAATATCGTCCTTTCCTGTTTCGTCGATATAAAATACGATATAATATCCAGGCCATGGGCTTGGCGATCGGGTCGCACAATCGGTATACTCAGAATCAGGTTTAGGGCGAGCGATAAGGACCTGTTCAAGTGAAAAGCCCCGCCAGAAAAAAAAAACCGCGCAACGTTTCCGCAGCGTGTGTCGGGGTTACAGTCTACACGATCGCAATAGACGCGCGCTACGGTAGAGGTGCAGAGCAGCTTTTGGCCTGACCCCCTCACCTGAGTGGAGCTATTCAGACAGCTCTTCCCAAAAAAAAGGTCGAATAAATAAAACCAATAGAGTCCTCTACGTAGTGAGCAATACGACGGCCTACCGCAGCAGCTAGGGTGAAAATCGTGTGCAGCACAAGGACGAAATTCGGGCGATTTCATGTTATCACCCGTTTAGAGCCCCGGAAATCCCTCCGTATACCAACTTGAACTAGATTGCCTCAAGAAGCGTTTACAGTAGTGAAGGCGTTAGGAACCCCCATCATTCAGAAAATGTTGCGATAAAAAGAGCCACCTCTTATAGCACGCGTCAGTAAACACGGGGGTATTCCACTGATCTTGGACAGTATGTTAGACCAAGGCTACGGTTTTAGCAGGGCGGTTTTAGCCGGGGGGATGTTACGATGGTGTTATGATATAGAAAAGAGTATGTTAGAGCGAGGCTGCGGTATTAGCAGGGGGGATGTTACGATGGTGTTATGGTATAGGGTAAACTATGTTAGAGTAAGGCTACGGTAATAGTAGGGATGGTGTTATGACATTTTTTACCGTATATTAGACCTAGGCAACGGTATTAGTAGGGGGGATGTTACGATGGTGTTATGATATATGGTACAGTATGTTAGACCAGGGCTACGGTATTAGTAGGAGGGATGTGACCACGGTGTTATGATATAGGGTACAGTATGTTAGACCAAGTCTACCGTATTGGTAGGGGGGATGTTACGATGGTATTATTATATAGGATACAGTATGTTAGACTAAGGCTACAATAATAGTAGGGGGGATGTTACTGTGGTGTTATGATATAGGGTACAGTATGTTAGACCAAGGCTACGGTATGAGTAGGGGGGACGTTACGATGGTGTTATAATATAGGGTACAGTATGTTAGACCAAGGCTAAGGTATTGGTAGGGGGGATGTTACGATTGTGTTATAATATACCCCTATTTTCACCAGTAGATGTTATACTGTAGGCGAGGTTTTGGGCGCAGCAAAACTTACAGTTCCATTTGTCATGTCGCGAAGAGCATCTGCACGAAAGCTCAACATCATAACGGACCCGTCAGGGGGGGGGGGGGGAGGGGGGCTCGCGCGAGTGTCCCCGAGCAGCTCCTTGAAATGTTACCCTCTGCCGCAGTTTTGGTCGTTAGCTGTGTAGCCCGAAGTAGTCATACACGTTTCCGGGAAATCCTGCTACTCTTATCACGGGACGCCGACCTGCAGTACATCACGTTTTGAAAGGGTTGATAGTTTTTTTCCAAGACCATTGCGATTAGCTGCAAAGTAGATAATTCACGGTCGGAAGAGCTTCAGCGAATGCTTATAAGCTTCAGCAAATGCATGCACTACCTCTTGGCAATTTCACGAAGCGTCTAGAACTCACGTCGCTCTTTCGTTCCTAACCCTGATTACGTTGCGCCTGTTCCCAGTCGGAAGGTAACGCATACGCTGACCTGTGCACAACGGACACGGATGGCGTCACATGCGCGCAGTCGACCCGCGGCGTGACGCGGTTTTGGGGCAACAGCTTCGACACCTACGAGGTGATTTCCACCGACCGGTTGGACCGCACGGTATAGTCCCACACGTGTACTGGTTTCTTGTATGTGCTCCACGACGTATTGTTTAAGGCTGTTTTCTGCATTATGGGGGTGTTGACCAGTAAGTTATCGACATTGGCCCTCAAGCTGTACGAAGCCGGCTATCATGGTAGTGTGGTGCAAACTCTATTTTTTCTGTTGTTTGTCGCCTCGGAAAAACATGGTCCACTTCCGCGGTAGCGTACCTCCCGCCCTTTCCACTACCATACCCAAGTCAGGGCACACAATATCGTCCTCAACGAATACCCCCCCTGAGGTTCCTCTCATCGGCGCAGCACACCAAGGAGTATTTGACGGTGCTTACCGTGAAGCGTAGGATCGCAAACAATTTCGCGGTTGTCTCTCACGCGACTGCCTGTCTCTCGCTGAAAAAAGAAGCACTAATGCACGTGACCCCCCTATCGATTGTTATATAGAGGTGTACACTATAGCCCAGGTCGGGGGCATGTGCTGCAGCGAGTATGCGTCCATTGTTTGTGAGGGGGGCATGTCGTTGAAGGAGAACTACTGTAATTTTTTTGCACCTTCCCAAATCGAAACCACGAGGAAAGTCAATAACGATCCCACAGCATGTTGCGGAGTGCACACCAAAGAATGATACAAAAACCAAGGATGACAGTACGACGAAGTCGGGCTGAGTAGTCCGTCATTCGGAAAGATACTAAGCCAAAAACGTGCCACCCTCAATCGCAGCAAGCGCGTTGCGGACTAATATATGCAGCTTCGGTCCGACTCTCTTAGAAGGCGTGTTTCGGGTGATACATTAAGCTCCTCATGTTAGGACCCTGGACACTTCTGCTGCACGTCCATCGTGGGATAACTCAACAACACTGACGGTCCGACGACATCGAGGCGAAGGGACCCCGTCCTTCAGAAAGTGATTTGGTCAAGACGTTCTACTTCCTTGACAGAAACGTCGCTACTTGGCCACGTTGTTTGCGCTGAATGCTCCTTCCGACGTCCACGACCGCTTGTCCGATGCCCATTTCGTTCCCGCACCGCGATGGACCAACTAGAGCTCGGTTTCCAGCGATGCAGACGTCCTCGCCGCCATCAATGTCGAAACGTTCCCAGATGGGCAGGCGGTTATCCTTGATGCAATCTTCGGCAACAGCATGATGTACGACGACGCCGGCGATGTCTCCGGTGCTACGGCCGTGACCCAGGTGCGTATTGTGATAATACCTGGTGTATATCGGAATTGACAAGCCCATGAAATCAAGTTTACCTCCATGGTATGTGTGTATTGGAGAGCGTGTCCTTTCCTAAATGACGAGGATCAAGTCCGTCCGGCGAGCACACCTCTCTAGCACTGGACTATAGGTATATAAGTGTGTGTGTATACTAGTGGTCGTGTGGCGTTTATGGATACGGGTTTTCAGCATGCCACTCAATATCTAAGATACGCGGGCTACAGGCAGACGGAGACGACGACGATAAGACGTTCGACAACTTCGAGACTTGGATTTTGGACATTCAGGACCGGTTTAAGGAACGTAGAAAAGTGTGCAGCGCATCCTCGCCGCGATGAACAAGTACCGCGATCGCCACTTGAGTCGATCTACGGTAGCTCCGCCCCTCAAACTTTCCTTTAACAAAATTTCCCGTTCTTGAAACAACCTTTCAGCCTTATCTCCTGGAATACAGTGTCCCCCGCCACTCCAACGTGATCATTTCATAGTCCATTCGAAAACAAGAAAACACACGGACATATATCTTCACAGTATCCTGCAATGTGCCGAGCAACCATTTAACGTTTGTCATTGAAAATAGCTGGTTTGGAGGGGGGGGGGGGCTTCGCAGAATCAGTCACCAGTTCATAATCAGTTGTTGGGCGTGCGGGGTAGGGCTGTATTCAAACGAGGAGCCCCATAAAAAACAATGGGAGCACCTCTACTATAGCAGACGTTTTCACCTTACCTCCGCACCACCGCTTGCGACGAGGACACTTTAGCGACGGAGACGCGACAAGGGCCACGAAGAGGTAGGCCACGACATCCCGAAAGGGTTTCCGGGGTTCCAGGGCATATTGATGGGGATTCTTGCTACCAAAATATCCTGCAGAAGTCTATGTCTTCTTCACTTTGTCTAGCTTTCACCCCTCTTTCCAATGGGGGTATCGGATACGTTATACTACCTCGCGTCGTTCTCAAGCATTCGATTCCGAAACAACCATCTCTTTACGTCCGATATTGTATTTCGATTCCTTTTCCTTGGTCGTCACGATGAAGGCCTATGGGCTAGGGACGGACGACGAAGACGAGGACGAGGTATACGATAACATCTGGGAATGGTTTCTGGAGTTTCAAGACCTGTTGGAGGAAGAGTCAGACGCCGACGACGTGTACAACATCCAGTACCTGACGGGGCGGTCGATCGATGACGCCTTGGATGAGAGCATCTCGGGCGAGATCTCACTATTTATCGCGACATGTGAGTAGGGGAGGCAACTCCTACACCAACGAAGTACCGAATACCGTCCGGAGTAGCACTTATGACACTTGCTGCGGTATCTATGCACCATTTCGTTCCAGGAGACCTCACCGGAGAATCTCTACACTTCTCCGCAACACATATTTATCGGAAAAAAAAAAGTTCTACCAGATGGACATTAAAGCATAGTGGCGTGGTAGAAAACACTATTACCTCAATTAAGAAAAATTTGTGTATCTCCGACGAGTTGGGATGAAGGAGGAACACCCTTTCCGAAATGTTCCCCCCCAAACATGCACTACCTCCGTCGTATCGTAGCAGCATGCGTCTTTCGTTCAAAATTTTTTTTGATCAAAAATACATAAAAACTCTCCGGAACTGAGGGATCAATCGCAAGAATGAGCCCGAGCCACAAAATAAACACCCGCCCAAACGAACCCTCACGATGCGGCCTTGGTCCGTGTGTATATAATATAATTTGATTTTATTGTTCACGTAGACCATGTGAGTGCTTTTAGAGAGTCGATCTGTGTCAGCATCATCCGCGATCGAGTGGCAGCCCCTGCCTCGCAGGTCTGCCACGTCATATAATTGCACACTTAGAACATGGTAATTTGTTTAGTTTCCAGATCCACGCATCACGTACATCTCCTGTAATGCTTGCTCCAGCATCATCCTCATATCCCCCTAGACACACTCAAACTCTTCCGAGTTCACCAAAAGTACTGCCACCTGCGTCGTGATAGTCCCCTGCAGCATGCTGTCTGTACGTCTCTGCCATCCCTCACTCTGTCCAAGTCGTCTTCCTGTGTAGGACAGCTGAACGATCGAAGTGGGAAGAAGAAGAAGTTTGTATGGGGGTCGATGCTTCACCTCGCACGAACAACAAAATTGCTGCTCGTAACACCTACTCGTCATGTGTACCCCGTGACGTTTCCTCGAATACGACACCTTGGGACCCACTCTTGAGATTGAAAGTTCGTGCGACGCGTTGTATACAGCCGTAACTTCTCGCTAGGTCGTTCGGCGAGACAAGCTCTGGAAAACCCGCATACCCACCGCACTAGAAAACACCGCCGTAACAGTGCTCATGGGGCGAGTCATCCCACGGTAGGGGTTGCAGTTGTATGATTGCGCCAAAACGCCCCTGGGCGATTGAGCTCGGCATGTGAAGAACTGCCGGTCAACACGGTAATATCACGAGTACATATTGTTTTAAGACTAAGGCGTAGAAGCTTGGTCGGGTTGTGCCTTCGAGGTCACGAAGTGTCTGGTGAGATATTGAGTTCCTCATGTGAAGAGCTCAGGGACTTTCTGATGCAACCCCAACCGTAGGAGGGCTCGGGCAGAGATCTCAATATATCTAGAGGTCAGCCGTGGGATGAGGCGCGGAACTAAAAGCATGACGAGTCTCAGATACGTTGGATGATTCCCCCTATAGCGTAGCATGCATCTATGATGTAAAGACTCCTGGGTGAGTGCCTGTTGCTTACATCAAGCTGGGCTATCGATCGGCGAGGTTTTTGTGGCCAAATCATATCGGGCGAAGATACCCATCTCATTGCTGCAAGCTATGAGTGGGGGGATCGTTGCAGCAGTCATCAATGGCGCCATGGCAGTGGAGAGACGTGTTTCGGGCGGTAGAATGTGTGTCTCATGCTGGCCGAGTGGCCCATCGGACAAGGTGGTACCCAAATCTGTTGCTTAAAGTTTTTGCGAGTGGAGAGGCTTCTCAGTTGAGGCACCTTGCCACGGTGAAGGGGAGAACGCCATCTCCGCTGCTGTGATCGCACCATGGCCACAAGTTGGAATGAAAGCGACACAAATTGTTGCGTTGTTGTCCATAGCGCGAATGTAACAACGCATGAAGTATAGCTTACGGCTTGCTAAATGATGCGGCAGTCACACTCGTGCGAGAACCTCTGAGCCGCTGCAATAGTGAGACTTAAACATTGCCAATATATACGCCCCTACTCCCTACCATTCCTTGTGGTACTCTGGTCCTTGATTGTTGCAACGCTTGACTAGACGACGTAGAAGAATCTGCTGATTGCTTGGTCCCTTCAGAGCGGGTTGTGTATTGCTTGTGCGCCCCAATTGAATGATGCATTGGTGAGGACGATATTGCTGTTTGACATATAGCTTGATGAGATTATCTTCATGAGATTTTTGCTGGATGTTCCCGTCATTCTGCCGCCGTTCAAAATGTGTACGTTATATGCCCGTCTCTACGGAAGACATCATCATGATCGCGTTCGTCATGATAGCTCTCGGCCGGTGTTGCTCCGGGTCAGTACGACGGCGCAGTTGGCTCGGTCTCGGCGGTGTGATGCTCGTCATTGCAGCGGGGATGGCCGCCTATGGCTTCAGCAGTGCCATTGGTGAGTGAAACAAGGGGCAGGTGGCGGTGGCGGATCATTTCTCCAGGGGCACGTACACGTACTGCAGGTAGCATGCAGTCTAACATTCTTCACTGTCGCAGCAAGGTATGCATGCTTACAGTCGCCACGTTTGACGATATTGGCCTTTGTCTGTGCAAATTCAAGTAACGAAATTTCTCCAGCACCCCAGGCAGAAGATATGTTACGTCATATCCATGGAAACACAGGCCGGCGCCATTCATCGGCGGGTCACTACACTCTGCATAGAGTAAGAGGATACAATGGGAGGGGGGAGGCGTTTTTCAATATTGAGTGTCCACCACTTGCACGCGTGACTCTGTACCTCAAGTACAAACATTCCATTAGTTGTGTTTTCAGCCGCAGCGCAGCTTACCGTTCCCTTGCGGATTCTTGTCGCTAACGTTAGCTGCGCGAAAGCTCAAGGGACGTCAAAGAAACAGGGGGATCGCACTCGCGCGAGTGACACCGAATTACTGCGAAAAATGTTTCAAGAGTGACCTCCTACGATAGCCTGGGAAATCCCTCGTGTAACCCTTTTTTGGAGTGTAGTATATACATGTACATGCATGTGTCTATCACATCGAGAATAGATGTCGATCGAATTTCGTTTTAGGGTACAGTATCAAGTTTTAAACCTCCGAGCGAGGCGACACATCAAAGGGCGCGTGATACGATAGAGGTGCACCACCACTTTTTTTTCTCAAGTTCCTTAACTTGAGAGCTTAAGACCTCCCCCGAAACGTGATGTGGGGAAAAATCCCACAGGAAAACCGGATGAAAAATCCCATGGCTTAGGTACACACAGCGAGAGAATGATGAACATAAGTGGTGTCGGGCGAGTTTGGGTTAAGGAGCCCCCGTCACTCAGAAAAACGAAACAGCAAAAAAGTGCTAGTGCTACCGCTATCGCAGCATGCGTCAAAGATACCAGCCGCACCTCCAATGCCACGTGATAGCCAACACCACCTCCGTCGGGTTGCGGATAGGACTTAATGAAACGCCCTCACCGTTGTATATGAACGGCCAATGCTACGGCAGGGGGGCCCTTTTTCGGGGTCACTCGCGCGAGTGACCCTTTTGTCCTTTGTGGTCATAGGCTTTCGTGCTGTTTCTTTTTCGATATGAATCACAAAAAGAGACGCGTGCCACGACAGAGGGGTGCAGCACATTTTTTCTGAGGTTCTCCACTTTAGAAGAAAAGTTAGGGCATGCCCTTCTTAACCCAAGAAATGATTCAGACAAAAACAGAACTGCTGACCGGGTGGAATGTCCCATCGCTTGGACAAAGTTATACCAGGGGTAAATAACGATAATAATGCATAAGTCAAATATCCCATTTACATTTGTTTCGACGTTTTGAACGTTAAGGAGACCCGTCATTCAGAAGCAGAAAAAATGTATATACAAAAAGGGCTATACCTTAATACCTCTATCGCAGCACGCGTCATGAGCTGCGAAGCTGCCGGTCGCCCCGGTGGCGTATCAGGTTATCACCGAGCTTGGTATAGGTCGGTTTCGTGGGTTCGAGGCCCGCCGAGTGCATACTCGTATACATTTGTTGGGACTTTTTCTTAAGCACAAGTTTACTTGCGGAAAGCGCCAGAGCGCAAGTTAGCAACACTCGATGGAATATCGACGAGCAGTGGGATTGCTGAACCCTATGTGCGATAAAAATTGAAGGCAAGAACCGGGGGGGAGAAGGGATGACATCTGTGGACCACGGCTTGTCCAGAAGCTGGAAAGTAGATGCGTGAAAAAAAAACGGAGGTGTGCTGCGCCAAACAAATCGTCGGACGTGTGCTTGTCAGTGGGGTACAGATTCACTCGCGCGAGTGGCACACATCCGAGTGCGAAAAAAGAGGAGTGCCCCCCACAACTATAGCCTTGATTTCTCGTTGAGTACAGGATGGAATCGTGATATGCTTATTTATGGAACACCGTATCATTGTCTACGGTTGCTTCATGTGCTGCCGAGAGTAGCGTACACAATCCCACGCGTCGAGGCAGGTCATATGAATGTGCTCATAATTCATGCGCCTAGCGTAGACAGAGATCCCTCGACTACCCAGCGTGGACGGCTTACAGATCATGGTGCCGGATGCAAGCCGGGTGGTCCGATGGATCCGGCATATGTAATAAAATACTTCGGCTGCACATATGGCCGCGTCTCGCCCCCGACTGACCGCAGAGCGCATTGACCCCCTCGCTATGGCAGGCGTTCCCTTCACGCTCCTTGGAAGCATTTTGCCTTTCATTCTCATCGGGATCGGCGTGGACGACATGGTGAGAACATCCATCGGTCTACGTGTGCGAGGGTGTAGACACATGCAACGGCGTAAGGGGGCACATACTCGTTCCATGCGGGTCTGACTCATCCCACAGTAGGGGCTTACACGTTTTGCGCAAAAATAAAGGTATACCTCTGTCCCCGGTTGAACTCCTCGAGTGCAGAACTAGCGGTCAGTCATTAGGCAAGCAATTTCAATAGTGTAATTCGTCAGAGGACTATAGGGTATATACGCTTGGCCGGGCTGCGCGAAAGAACGCCTTCGAAGTTATTTTTCGGGTGAGATATCGAGCTCCTCTTCATCTTAGGAGAGTGCTCAGAAAATTCTCAGAATCTGATGCACCCCTACCATGGGATGACTCGTCTCACAACTCCAGGACCTCCAAACCTCAAGCCCGAACCGCAATTTCCTGAGTCAACAAAAAACTGCGAACCGATGGGCAAGCCCATGGCTTAAAGATACACTTATTTTTTTTCATTGGTCGTTCTACTGTGTAGCCCCCTCAACGTTTCTTCCACGGAATCGTCGTGTTAGAAACCAGCTCCCCAGCCGTATCTTCTGAAAAATAGTTTCGCCTTGCCACCCCGACGTCGTCGTTGGACAGCCTTTCGGCAAACAACAAAATAAAAAAAAGATCCGTGTTTCAAATAAAATACTCCCTCGCGTCGAGCAGCCATGAAACGTTCGTACAAGGAAACCGGCGGTTTGGTAGCGGGGTGTCGTAGGATCAGTTATATATCAAAACAAGAATGCATCGTTTCCGACGACATTGGGTCAATGACCTTCGTCATGCCGAGTTAATTTCAGACCAAAAGTGCTAATTCTATCATGGTGCGCGTCTGAAGGTATTTCTTTACCTGGTACAACCAAAACAGAGGTAGTTAATGGGTCGCTACAGTTAGGCGGGGGGGGGGGGGGGGTTCCCCGTTGTTGCTATCGAGCGCCACCAGCACCCTCGAGTGGCTCTGTAATTCACTCCGAGTGGGTGTATGAATCTGTTCCTGGTACGTGCAACACAGCGAAACAGTCCATGGTGGCGGTGTATGTCTCGAATCGGAAAGGTACAGAAGAGGTTAGCGTCACAGACGTATTGGGTCGCCATTTGAGCAAGCCTGTGTGAAGGTGACCTCCGCCCCCCTTGGTACTGTTGTCCGTTGGTCGGAACGTTTGTCACGACGCGTGTGGCACGATATATGGGTTGCGCCGTTTAGCTAACCTCTTTCTGACCGATGTAGCCCTTTAACTCTGATACCTACACAAGATCGTAGTAATGCCGTCAGTAGTTTACATTAGAATCCGCCTTCCACCTAGTCCGTGGGAATTTTTATCGTGTGAAACGCTAAAAATTTTGCCAGAGTGTCAGAGTTTATGTAAGCCTTAAAGATCTCCAGACGGGGAGCATTCAGGAATGCCACGCAACAGAAGTCTACCCCGCCCATAGATCGGTTCCACAGTGTGATTGGCCAAGACCCGGCGCCGTTAGTAGTCCGAACAGTTCCGGTTGCCTTGCCGCCCGGCTTCCGCAAGATTATGCTCGTTCGTAAAGGCACATGGGGAATGCTTATGTGTTTTATCTTCGCCGCAAAACCCAGGACATATAAAAACGTCGGGGTTCCAATGACCCGGGCCTTGCCCGCAATGCCTGTCGATGTTTGTCGGCGTGTCGTTTTATTCGCGCTGATATGCGGTCTGGTGTTTGAGGTCAGTTCGTGATCGTGGCTGCGTTCGACCACACCGACCCTGCCCTGCCGGTGGAGGAGAGGATCGCCCTCGGGCTGAAGCGCTGCGGAGTCTCCGTTTCCTGTGAGTAAATCGTTTACCTAGGGATACATATATGTACCACTGAGAAATCACACCACCAGGTAACTCTCACCAAAAGGCTTGGAAAAAATGTTGTTCTCGACGTGGTGGTGCTGTTGAGTCGTCCGACGGTAGACGCGTACAATAGCAGTGAACATTTTTTTCGGAGGGACTCCTCACCTTCGGAGGTTAAGACATGTCCTTCTTAACCCAGTAACTGATTTGGACAAAGTTAAAACCGCTAGGTACCGGCTGAAAAAATTCACGCGGCCTAGGCACACGACGGGAATCATGCAAAAGAAGTAAATGACGTATATCCGACGATTTCGAGTTAATAAGGTGAGCCCCTGTCATTCAGACACCATTTCAGACGGAAAAAACTACTTCTTTAGTAGTAGTAGTAGTAGTAGTAGTAGTAGTAGTAGTAGTAGCAGTAGTAGCAGTAGTGGTAGCAGTAGTAGTAGTAGTAGTAGTAGTAGTAGTAGTAGTAGTAGAAGTAGTAGTAGTAGTAGTAGTAGTAGTCGTAGAGTTTCCAGTAGTGAAGGCGTCAAGGAGTCCAGTCGTTCAGAAAAAAAATAGATCCGCCAAAAAGAGGTGTATCTTACCACCTGTATCGTAGCACAACCCCTTCAGAGTCCCAAAGTCCCTCTCTATACTAACTTCAAGTAAATTTGTCCCCCAAAAGGGTTGCCAATTGTGAAGGCGTTAAGCAGTCCCGTCGTTTAAAAAAATACGGATTCAAGAAAAGTTACACATGACTACCTCTAACGTGGCACAACCCCTTTACAGCCATAAAATCCCTTCCTATACTAACCTCAAGTAAACTTATCTTCAAAAGGGGTTTCGAGTAATAATGAAGGCGGTTACCCGAACTCGCCGGAATGTCATTCTTGTTTGCCAAAAAAAAAGGATAACTTGTGTACCTTTCTAGGCCATGGGGTTGCCCATCGGGACCCGTTGCACGCTTCGTTTTTCTCGAAACATACTTTTTAGGTAAGGCGTCGATCCAGCTCCTCCTAATGTGCGGAGCCTCATAAATAAACGTGTGTGCTTCTACTGTAGCTCGTGTCTAAAAAGTGGCGTGCCCTTCTCGTGGCGCCTACTGCGATAGGGCAGTGCTCACGCATTGCTAAAACCATCTCCTGTCCGACGGGACTGTACACCTCGACGCGTGCTACGATGGAGGTGCACCTCACTTTCATTTTTCGGGGTTTTCTCCATGTGGGAGCTTAAGACCGCCCACAAAAGCATGATTCGGAGAAAAATATAACTGATAAACCACTGGACGAAACAAAATCCCATCTGGCCAGCTTAGGTACACGACGAAAATCATGCGAAACAAATGGCGTATATTCCCGACAATTTTATGTTAAGGAGCCCCGTCATTTTCAGAAAACAAACGTTTCAGACAAGAAAGGTAATACCTTAATACGTCTATTGTAGCATGCGTCTTACCTTCTAGAGGTATTAAGGTATACCTGATAAAAAAAGGTATACCTCTATTGTAGCACGCGTCTTACCTGATAATGGTATTAAGGTATACTTGACAAAGAAAAGGTACCTGGTATACCTTAATACCTCTATCGTAGCACACGCCTTACCTGATAGGTCTATTAACCCCTTCAGAGCCCCCGAACCCTTCCCTATACTAAATCCAAGTAAATTTTACCTCAAAACGGGGTTCCAGTTGGAAAGGGGTTAAGGTATACCTGATAAAAAAAGGTATACCTTTTAATACATCTATCGTAGCACGCGTCTTATTTGATCGAGGTATTAAGAGTTTACCTTATATAAAAGGTATACCTTAACACCTCCACCATAGCACGTGTCCTCACGAACATAGAAAAGCTTTGAGGCGAGTTGTTTGGCGCGGTTTAACGTACTATTCTGGACATTGTTGACAAATCTCGAGAAAAAATCAACAACACGAAAGCTTTTGAGTCCGCCAAGGAGCACGGGGATCACTCGTGCAATTGACCCCTGATCCACTGCAAAGTATTGTATCCCGAAAAGGTACCGTAGCCTGGGACGAGCGGGTTGCCTTTTTTTATGACGTCTGGTGCGATATGGTGGTGTTCTCACGTTTTGGCCAGGACGTACACCGTCTGACGGGGCTCCTCCAACAATATAGTCTACTAACGTACTATTTTTATAACATACTCTACCGAATAACGCTGGAATATGACCTCTTCTTGTTATTACGTGACGACGAGTTCGATACCCTAACTAAGCCATAACGGGTTGCCCATCAGGTTCCACTTTCAAACACTCTATGATCATAAGCAGTTTTTGTGTGGGATGAAGAGCTCTCGTCAGGTGAGGAGGGGTACCCAGAAACCATACATGCCACCACCTATACGACTTATCGTAGGACGCGCGTCTTGCGGTATTACTATCAACACTACCAGTCGATCTTAAAAAAATTTACGAGTGGTTCTACGGTACTCTAACTCCCCGACCTTCTCTTTAACGAAATCGCCTCCTCTGAAACGAGCCCCCCGGCCGTATCTTTCGACCTACAGTGACCCTTGCTACCCCGGCGTCATCGTTCGACGGTCCCTTGCAATCAGAACAAAGAGGACGGAGACAGTTTGTTTTAAAGCATCCTTCTTCGAGCCGAGTCAGCCATCAAACATTGGTTAAAATAATATATCTGGTGTCTTAGGGGGAGAGTTATAGTAGAATCAGTCCACCTGCGATATGTTTGTGGGGCACTCGAGCACAACCATTTCCTCCGAACCTTGCTCTCAATTCTTGGTATAGTCGTAGTCCCGTTGGTCGCGTTGGCATCGTGTGCCTGGGGTGTTGGCCCTTCCGGCATCATCACTCACTGTGACTACTGTCGTCTTCCGCTGCCCAACTTTGCGTATTGAAACCATTTGGCCAGCGCCAGCAAAAATGTCCCGCCCCTATCCGCCCTCGCCTCCCCTCGGTAATTTTACAACTTTGGGATATGTAGCAGCCAACGAAGATACAGCAATCTTGTAAGCCGCCGACCCCCCCCCTCCCTGCCCCCTCTCGTCTGCCCCCATTGTTTTTGTTCTCGCGGCTGTCGTTTGTATTGTATTCGTTGGCGTTTTGTTGCGATTTGTCTACAGACACGTCGCTTACGAACTTTTTCGCTTTCATGCTAGGCAGCTCCACGAGTCTCCCCGCCGTGGAATACTTCTGCATCTACGCCGGCGTTGCCATCCTCTTCGATTTTTTTTTGCAGGTGATATGCGCCAGATCAGATGGCGCGCATGCTACGAAATGGGGAAGGGTATCACAGCAGCTGAATTTTTAGAAGGAGAGGGCAAAACTCTCATATAGAGCTCCATACCTCGCCCGGCAAAAAATAGGCAACACTTGACAACCTGCTCCTCTTTCCGACGAGAAGATCTAGGCGGCAATGTAAACGTACGACAACAATATGTATCCGGCACGAAGAAACGCGTGCTAACATAGAGGGGTCTAGCGCACTTTTGGGCTTTTTTTTTGTCATGGATCCACAGTGTTCGTACTTCTTTCATTAGATGATGGGGCTCCTTCATTAGCATTGAATAGTTTTTTGTTTGTATTACTGGGCCATGGGTGCATCCATCATTTATTTTTGCTTTTGCCCAAGATCTGCTTTTGGGTGGGGTTATCGTGAATCTTTGACAATGTTCTACTCTCCAGACCGATTCTTACGTCTGCACCAGTTGATGAAGTCCAGAAATGCTACATTTCTGCCATAACGTCGCTGCCTGATATGGTGTTCCGATGGTGGCGTCATCGTCTCCCGTGTTGAAGCGCCAAAGCATATATCGATAACTACTACTGCTGTGCACAATCAGCTGGAAACCTCCCGCTCTCGTTCTGATTTGATAGCCAGAGGACGCCTCCTTCATGGTTTCTGCTAATAATGATGGATACCAACGCTGCCGCGCATTCAATGTGCAACGTTTGTTTTTTCCGCTTGGTGGGGCGGCCTTCCACTGCGGATGTGCTCGACCCTCTCTCTGCTGTGACCACTGACTTGAGTCCATGGTGTGCGAGAACAACAATTTCGACTGCTTGGTGTCTCATCTTCTCGGTCCGATTTCAAACACAGATGACCGCCTTCGTGGCGTTGCTGACGATGGACGCCAACCGTCAGCAGGCCGGCAAGATGGACTGGTGTTGCTGCGTCACGAGCCAACAACACCTCGACGAGGTACAGGGGATTGTCGGTGGACGGGTACCACGGTGTGCAGTGGTATTACAGCTTCAAATGAAGTCAGTATTTTGTTAAGTTCCTGACTCGTGGAGGCGTATGTATGCCGACTTTGAGCAGCAACAAAGTAAAGCATGAAAAGTTGACAGCCCCACGGCCTAGCTAGACAACAAAAACAACATTAGAGACGTCTGCTACGATCGAGGTATTCAGCGCTTACATGTACGATCGTTTCTTGCTGAATTTCGGCACTCCTTAACAACCCAAATAGAGATCGCCGGGATTTTGTTCTACACGACAGTTTTTTTTTTTATGCGTAGGGGTGATAACGACACTGTTCATCGGCTTGCACGTTCGTTGCTATGAAAACCAGTTTGTCGGCGGGGTATAGAGTTTCTCGAACGGGAAGCGACGCGTGCTACGATAGAGGTGCACCACTTATTTTCTGGTGTTTCTTCAATTTGGGAGCTCAAGACACCCCCACCCAAAAAAAACTGCTTTTGCGAAAAATCAAGTCTGCTACACCGGGTGACAAATCCCATGGCCTAGGCACACAACGCGAATAATGAAAACAATGGCCAATTTCCGACGATCTTGGGTTTAGCAACTCCGTCGTTCAGGAAAACGATAGCCAAAACGTGCTACCCCTATCATAGCACGTCACAAGCCTCAACGCCTTCACCACTGGAAACCCCTTTTTAAAAATAATACTTGGAAATAGTACAGGGGAAGGGTTTTTGGGGCCCTAATGGGGTTTAATGAAAAAATAACGTTGTTCACCTCTACGCCGTAGCGTTGTTCTTGAATGCGTTAACACCAACACCAAAGGGTGTTCCAACGACACTGGATATTGTACGTTGTTTAAAGAACACCGTCAGCCATTTATTTGTCAAAGAGTAGGATCCTCAAGAGGTCCACACCCGTCGACGGCAAACGCTCATTACAAGTCAAGAAGTGTACGCAAGGTACTGGGTAGACTGTCAGACCACGGGTTTTAGAGATTGTTTGTTTGGGTATGGAATAGAGAAGACGCGCATTTGGCACGGCATTGCGCCGAGTAACGTGTTAGGTGAGGTCACGTGCGTAAGATCGAAGCGTTGACTAGGTCAACGCGCATAAGATTTACGTGTGTGTCGTATGTTGTGCGCATTGCTGTGCGAGGTAACTAGTTTCCGCCAGAAGAATTGAGGAGCGGAAAATGAATGCCCTCACGCACCAGGTTCACTCTTCACACACCTGATTTTAAATTTTGGACCGCAGTTCGTAGCTACACAAATATTTGTTGAGCTAAACACGAGCCAATTACTAGAGTGATCAACCATTGTCTTAGCCGCCATCGCTCAATCGCAACTCCGTATTTTACCCTCTATACACCGTTATCCTTCGGTCATCATATTATAGCAGCATCTTAGTGCAAACAAGGCACTCCCTGTTTGAGTATTTGTCCGTTTATTTTAGTACTGGTGGAGGCGGTTGTGGTAGCCGAGCTGGAGACGGGTACGGGGGGGGGCGGGCGGGGGGAGGGGGGTATATCTGCTATTATGTTGGTCGTTAGGCTGTTGACTACACGCGAGTTTCGAGCCAGCGCATCGTTTCCTACTCTTAATGTAGGCACCTTCGCCATTTGGGCGCTCGTTCGGGTTTTTCCATGTACGACATGAACACTTTCGTATTGTCTTAGTATCGCCTTACGGAGCCTACTTCGGCAGATGGGAACAGTGGTTACTGTGCCGTTGCGGATGACATTGCATCAGCTGTTGTTGTTGTTGTTGTTGTTGTTGTTGTTGTGGGTTATATTTGCTGCCTCAAGAGCCGGGAGGTCCTCGATGATTTATTAGTGGGGGCGAGAAAAAAAAAAGATGCCATCTATCTCTTGCGCTTCTTCCGTGTTTAACACCCGCAATAGAATATTCGTCGGAATCAGACTCAAACCAAAAATGGACATTAACGACGCACAATTTCTCTTCGTCGTTTTCCGGGCCGTTGCAATCGAGTCGCGCTTTGCCGCATGCTACGATGGAGGTATAATACCTGTTTTTGTGCCTATTTTTGTTTTCTGAATGACGAGGTTCCTTAATTAACCCAAAATCGTCGAAAATAAGCCATATATATGTTCTTCAATCAGACTATCGCTGTGTACCTTGACCACTTCATTTTTTTGTCCTCCGGTACAAGTTTAATTTTTCTCCAAATCAGCTTTTGGGAGAGGTCTTGAGCTCCGAAATTGACGATTTCGAAACATCAAAAAAAAAATGGTGCACCTTTATCGTAGCACGCGTGTTTTACAGTGCGGTCGTCACAAGTTTCTCGCTCTTATAGTATTATACTTATCACTACAACTCAACTCATGGACCACTCAAAAGTACCGTTTCAATACTCTTTGTGCTTATCGTCGCCAGCAATACTTTATTGGCTGGGAGATTGTTCGTCGAGTTGCCCCTTCGTGCAGTGTCATATTAAGGCAGAGCGTGGATAAATTATGGAACGAAAATTCCCAACAAAATCCAGGTCCGCGTCTACCGTGTTGTACGTGATAAATTTTAGATTTTGTCAAACGTTCGACCGGCGTTTCCGAACCTAGGATGATTCTGAATGAAAAACGTGGGTTTCCGCCCTCCTCCTCTTTCGTCAAAAACTCCACAGGAGGAGGTTGTGAATCGTGGAGTTTCCATACCTTCTGAAGGAAGCGGCGTTAGCACGGGACGACAGGATGAAACCTCTGGCAAAAACCTGGAAGTGCACCAGCTCAGCGGCGTAGGAAGGTAAGACATAGATCTCGACTTCAGGTCCATGCGGTGGCAGAGGACACGGTGTGGGGTGGGACGCGTGCCACGATGTATAGAGAGGTAGCGCGCTTTCCTCTTTTTTGGTTCCGGAAAAGGTGGCTCCTTAGTCTAAGCCCACCAGATATCTTCTAGGAATGTAATTCTTGCTCTAGTAGTGTGTGTTTCTTTGGTTTCCCTAGGCCAAGGGTTAATTTTTGTAGTCGGGTTATACTATCAGTTTGTTCAACATAGTCTAGTCTATACTCTGTTTTTTTTTTTGGTGAGAGGTACATCGCTCCCGAAACGAGGAGCCTCAACAGAGCACAGTTTCACACCTACCTGCACCGTAGAATGTGTCGCAGGAGGTAAATAAATGCCGACGTTCGGCCTCACCGTGCTTGGGCCATTGACGTTTTGGTGAGACGCCCTGATGCGATCTACGAGATCTCCCGTGTTAAGGGATAATTTTCGTTCGCGGGGACCTCTCTACCCCTTGCGGGACCTCCCCATACCTCGCGGGACATCACCGTATCTTGATAGGCCTACTTTCTGAGTCTTGCGGGACCTCACCGTCGCTTGCGTGGCTCGTTGAGCCGCAGTACTGAGGTCCCGCAAGACATGGAGAGGTCCCGCAAGATATGGTGCGGTGCTGCCAGCCAAGGTGGTGTCCCGCAAGATATGGAGGGGTCCCGCGAGCGACGGTGAGCTCTCGCAACCCACGGTGATGTCCTGCAAGATATGGAGAGAAAACCCGCAAGATACTATGAGGTCTGGAGAGGTGTGGGGAGGTCCCCGTACATGGCGTCAGAGCATATTTTCTTGTCGCCGGGTACCAAACCATTCCAAGTTGACGCACATCACGGAGTCGTTCCACGGTACCCCCCCCCAACACCCTTTTCTTTAATGAAATCGCCGGTTTCAAAACCAACTCCATGCCAAATCTCCTGAAATACGGTGTCCCTCGAAGCCCCCGACGTCGTCGATCGATAGGCCTTTGCACACAAGAAAACATATGGATACTTTTATTTCAATAATATCCTTCCTTGTGTCGACCAGCAATGAAACGTTCGTCGAAGAAAATCGCTGATTTTTGGGGGGTCTATCGTAGAATCAGTCCACGAAGTAAAAGAACGCACAAACTCGAAGCTCCCATGTATTATATTTCCTTTGAGTTCATTCATCCCAAGTTTCCGACAACCTGTACACTGGTGTGCTTTGTTCAGGTTCATGAAAGAGAGGTACGCACCGTTCATCCTCTCTGCTAAGGGCAAGGTTATGGTTCTACTTGGAACCGCCGGTATTCTTGCCGCCGGCATCTACGGGGTAACTCAGGTATATGCAATCGCCGCTGATCTAATCAAATGTGATAGACAGAGAAGGTACCTATTCAAGAACAAAAAACGACCAGCTACTACTGTAAAACGACCTTCCCATTGCCGAGTCTCAACCCCACCCCCCCCCCCCCCTCCCCCTCCTCCAACACACACCTATTCCACGTTGTACAATCGGGTGAGTTTTTTTACAATGTATTACGCTCGGGTGTATGTTGTGGCTACGGTGTGTAGCATCTGGCCCGGCAGTCTGTAGGCCCGGCAGGGCCTTACGATGAAACGTGACGTTTCAACGTGTTAATAATCTGCCGTATGAAATTAATGGTTTCGCTCTGGACACAAGCTACTGTCTATGTAAGGGATCCTCCTCCGGGATCTTTTCTTCGGCGGCCGTATTAGTCACTTACGGGGAGAGTGGCTAACCCATTTCCGATTGCAGTCTGAAAAGAGTGTGCTTGGCAGTTTCACAATCACCTGCTCCAACGCCCACGAAACGTCTTATTCGCTCCGCCAAAGCAACCCATATTGAAACATGCACACCGTCGAAACAATTACACCGCCGCACTGTTGCGAGTGCCGTTTGATTGGAGGTGAACACCCCCCCCCCCCCCCCTAGGCCACGGTAGACCTGGGCGTTCAAAAATCTAGTGCTCCTAATTGCCATGTTTTTGTATGGTGGGTGTGTCGGTGGCAGACCAAAGCTACGGCAGGGGGGTGGGCCCCTATATTAGGGACCTTTTTTTTCGGCTGGGGCTCTGGTTCACTCGCGCGAGTGATCCCCCTGTTCCTTGCGACCATTAGGCTTTCGTGAGCACGCTGTTTATATTTTTCGATACGACGCCTTTAAATGGGGGATGGTTAGCTACGTTACGCAAAACAAATCACCCAAGCAACGTGTTTTGGTCGGCGAGGTGCACAGAAGTCATTCGTGTTTCTGGCTCAGACAAGGTATTAAAAAAGAAAACAGGGGGGGGGGGGGGTACCCCCTTCCGTAGCCTTGCTCGTGATTTGACGTTTCTTTCTCGAAAGGAAGGGAAAAAACTACTATCGCGCACTGCTGTTTGGGATTGATCCACGCGTCTCTTACTATTCCCTGATTAATGCCATTGGATTCCTCCCGTGGCCAGGCGACAGAAGGTTTTGACGTCTTGGATCTCGCGCCGGACGACCACTACGCGAGGGACTGTGAGTATAGATTGTTCTGCCTTATCGTGTCTGCTCCAGATGATAGATGCACTTCCAACACGCAGAGAACACGCTACGATACATGCAGTGTTAAAAATATTGTGCGGTACTCCGTGCGCTAACTCTACACCGTGTCCCGATACACACGTACAAATACAGTAGTTTCGACATTCGCGTGACGCGTGCTCCACCATAAAGCGACAGAGGTATATTGCATCTATTGAACAAGGGAAATATGGTAATGACGAGATGCACCTTAATCCGTAAACGTCGGACCGAGCCATTCTCGTTTTGCGATTATTTTTTGTATTTCATACCTGGAACACGGGTTTCTTAGTTCGATTTCAATTTTAAGTTCTTCAAAACTGTAGCTTCTTTGTGAGATGTGCGGCTTCATGTCGGAAGTCTAGAGAAAAAAATACGGGTGCACCTCGCTGCCGCAACATGCGACGCCTGGACGATTTTCTTCAGTCCGCTTAAGGTCGTTTCACACGACAAAAAAAAACACGAACTTCGAAAAAAAGGCATCATGTTTGAGTTTGGTGGGCAAGACGCGAGTGTTTGGCTTGCGTCGTTCAACGTTGACCACGCCAATCACTTAATGCCTCCCCGCCTTGTACCCGCATTGTGAGAATGCAAGGGTCCATGATCATGCGACTATATAGAAATGCACGGGATTACTTTATCCCTTCCATTTTTTTTTCAAGTCTCGGCTTGTCGCCGTCTGCCGCACACACGCTAACCGGCCTCAGACACAGAACTGGCTCGAGAGTATGAACTGGAGATAGACACCCAGTACATCCCGATGGGCATTTACACCCAAGATGTCGATTATCCGGACGTCGACGTGCAGGTGAGAGAGAATCAGGGTGGATTCTTGTACGGGCCACCAAACTATTCGAAACCGCTTGCCGGGGCTTCGCCGGGTTGTGCAAAGCGAGCAAAACTATTTCTGAACAAAATTGTGGTGCTGTGGTGGCTCTGCTTGGCAGCTGGCTATGGACAAGTGGAGGAAGTTGGTTGGCGTCGTAGCGTACTGGACTCAACGTCTCCATTTTTGCTTGTTTGTTAATTCATAACAACCGGTAGTCTCTCCGCACATTTTATTCCCCCGCATCAAGAACATAGACAACGACCAAAGGGTGCGATAGGGGGGATGTTACGACGGTTTCGGTATACCCTACCGGGGTAGAGCCACACACACCAGCGACTCTGCACCTTACCGACGAAAGCACACTCCTAGGCGTGTTGGTTGACAGAGAGTAGCTAGCTACCCTAGTGGGGGTTCACATCATCGGAAACTCAAACGATACCAAACACGAAGGCTACAAGGAACCGGGGGGTCACTCGCGCGAGTGACCCCAAGCGACGGCAAAATCTAGCGCCAAAGGTGACTCCTTTACCGTAGTCTTGACCGCACTCGGTGCATAACCATGCATAACCATGCGCGCAGTGACAGCACATCAACAAGAGAGGAATGGACTCCAATGTCCGCATACTAAAATGGGCGATACCCACGCCCACGGTGGGGTTAGGGTCGCTTGCAGGGCTCGGGCGGGTGGTTTTCCTGCTAGTTTGTAGTGGTTGTAACCTTTTCTGGCTAATTATCTGTTGTGTTTCGTTTTTATGTCGCAGGCACAGATGCAGGCTACGGACGCGTTGATGGAGGACCAGCAGTTCGCTGTGGGCCCCGTAGACTCGTGGATGACTTCTTTCGTCGAATGGGCTGCGAATACCACAGAATACAGGTGTGATTCGTCGTGATTCTGTAGAGGCTGCGGCACACGTGATTGAAACGCTGGCAATCTTGATGCAGCCGTCGTTTGCAGTTTGTGTCACTACATATAATTTCCCCTTGGTACGAATTACGGCGAGTGAAAACAAAATTATTCACGATATTAATAACACCAGCACGCCCGTTGCGATATGTAAAGGAAGAAAATGGGTAAAAAAAAGCGTTTTCTAGGGGTACCTTGGAACCCAATATCGTGGCAAGGCCATCCATGGATTTTTTGGCGAAAATGTTTTGTTGTATGCCTCGAGGCGCTTGCGTTGTTCATCATACACAATCCCATATTTCTTAACTTCGGTTTTGGGATAGGTACAACGCCTCTTCCAGTGAAGAACCCCACAAACAATTGGCACCCCTCTACGGTAGCATGTGTCCCAGCGGCGGGAAAACCTACCGAAACAACCGTGGCTCGCGCGTGTGGATAGTATAGCCTTGGAATTTTGCAAATATTAAGATATTTTGCGCTGTGGGGTTTTATCTGCACCTCGCAGGCGTAGATTTTGTCTGTGCCGCTGGGTGAAAAACTACCTGTTTTATTATCGTTAGCCGCGGGTTTTCAGCGAGGTACAGAGACTCTCGCGCGAGTGTCATGTAGTCGGCAGTCAACATCAGGGCACACGCTACGCTGTTCCCTTGACCGAATCTGTTTAAGAAACTTGACGCGCGCTGCGATAGAGGAAGATCACGTTTTTTTCTGTTATTTTCCTTTCTGAATAACGCGGGCTCTTTAACTCATAGTCGTTGGAAGACGCATGCTGCGAGAGAGGTGCACCAATTTCTGTCTGACGATTCTTACTTAAAGAGCTGTACACCTCCCCCAAAATCTTAACAAACTTAAAGCGCACAACTTGATGCGACACAGTCTCGATGTCTTGGAAACAAAAACAAAGTATTGCGCGAAAATATTATACTGCGTGGTCCGACGATGTAGGGGGTAAGGAGCCCCCGTCAAATCCTAAACATACTTTATCGTTGCAGGCGTCGGAAGGTTATCTTAGTTTTGTACAGGGCTTCCATCATCAAAATTTTTCATCATTAGCACGAAACAAAACACATGCTGCGATATAGGAGGACATCACTATTGTGGGGTTGCTCACTGTGGGATTTTATATCTGACTCAAAAACTGATTTGGGTGCATCCTACGCTAGAGGCAGCACTTTTCGCTTCAAATGGTTTCTTAACCACGGGGCTCCTTCAACCAAAATCGGTAAAAACGGGTTATTTGTTTTTCATGAATCTCATCTTGTACCTCGAGGCCGTGGGATTATTTATCCGGCAGCAGTTTATATTTCTCCAAGTCAGTTTAATTGGGGAGGTCTTAAGCTCGCAAAGTGAGGAACGTTTCCAGAAAAAAAGTTGTGCACGTCCATTGTAGCACGCGTCTTTTTTGGGGGGGGGGAGTAAGGGGCCATCCGGTCAACAAAGCTGTGGCCTAGGCATACTCGTGAATTCATCGTTTTGAAAAACAATAATAATGATGACATTCCAACGACTTTGGATTAAGAATGATACCGTTTAGTAAAAGAAATAATTTATCCACAAAGTGTTACGAGCACCTACTATCGTAGAACGCGTCGTTTGTCCATCGGGTCGTGGTTGCAGCAAGTTCATAGGAAAAATCGTTTTTGGGCGAGATATAGACCGTCCTACGATAGAGGTATCACTTTTCGTCTGAAACGGTTTCTGAATGGCAGGGTTCTTTAACACCTTCACAACTGGAACCCCTTTTGGGAGAAAATTTACTTGAATCCAGTATAGGGAGGGATTTGGGGGCTCTAAAGGAGATAACCCAAAATCGTCGGAAATCTAGACCATGTTTTTTTGGGTGATTCTCGTCTTGAATCTAGGCCCCATGAGAGTTTTCATCCCGTAGAAGTTTTAGTTTCCTCCTAATCAGTTTTCTAGAAGAGGTCTTCTTGAGCTTCCAAAAATCGAGAAAAAACTTCAGGAAAAAAAATGTGTAAGTCTATAGCAGCACGCGTCTCAGGTGAGGAGCCCAACAGATTCACGGTGCGCGTCTACAGTAGCCATGTCCCCCCCGGACTACGTGATCGAATGCCTTCGACATCCCATATAACGCCAACCCCTCCCCCCAATATATATATATGCATCAGCGTCAACGTGGGCACGTCTGGAGGCTACCAAGTGTACGACGACCGAGACACGTTCTACGTTGCCCTGATGAATTTCACGGAGGACGAGGACAATGCGCGATTCGCGTCTAATATCGTCTACAACGACGACGGAGAGATAGAGGCAAGCAGTTGAAGCCCAATCAGTTGCGGGGTAGTGGGAACGCGAGGGACGAAGGCATTCCGCGCTGATTGCAAATGGTCCAGTTTCGGTGTCGTTGCTTCGATCGAGGTGAAGAATGCCAACCACGGATTCACACATACATGTAAATCATCGCTTCATTTTCATGGTAGGTGAGCGCCTAGTAACAGCTTAGAAGATGCACAAGAATACCGGTTTTGGCTCCAATTTGAGTCTGAGGAGAATTGTTCAACGGACATGGGCTAGGGTAGGACTAATCCGAGTTTTTCTGAAGACCGAGAGGAGCTCTTCTAGTCTGTACCCCCACTTATTAGGTTTAACGTCATTCTTGCTTATTGCACAACATTTTGATTGTTTCGTGTTTGACCTAATAATAGGTCATGATGCAATTGTTCATATCTGCGCCTTCAGCATTTTACACAATGACCTTCTGGGCAAGGTATAGAGCTCCTCCTAAGCTAAGCATATTCTGAAAGAAATGGATGCACCGATAGCGTGACATGTGTCCAGCCCGTGTTCTTCCCCTCGTGGAACGATCTTCTGGAAAACAACCTGCCGGTGCCCCCCCCCCCCCCCGCCCCCCTACCCTCCCGCTCTCTTGTCGACTTGCCATCGTGCCGACTTGCCATCGTTCGCTAACAAATGCGAACAGATTAGTCGGTCGGAGCTTTTCCTCGTCGACCTAGTCGACACCACAAGCAACATTGCAGCTCTTCAAGACGCCCGCGACGTCGCCGACCAGTCCACCCTCGACCCGGAGCCGTTCGGCTATTCCACGGTCTTCCTTTTCACCGAGCAGTTCCTGGTTATCTACGACGAGCTCATCATGAACTTCGTTCTGTCTCTTGTTGCCGTGGCGGTGTTGAGTAGTTTCATCCTGGGGAGGATCTCCATCGTCATCCTCATATGCCTAACGGTGGTACGTCTCACTGCATCGTATTACGGAGGGATATTTGCTACAGTACTATTGCTGCGTGGTGGCTTTATGTTAGGTTATCATCCCCCCCCGCCCCCCCCCCGAAATATGCCGCCGGCCCCCCTTTCATCTACGGCGTACACGTTCTATAAACGATTGAAGGCAACAAGCAGGAATAAAGGGCAAGGTACGCAATTTCACTTCTCGGGCCCTTTGTGAGTGGGTACTGCCTGGTTTGTTTTGCATCCTTACATCTTTGCTTATTCGATTACTTCGCGACAAGTGCCTTTCCTCACGTGTATGTTGTCGCACGTGTCACGACACGAGCTCCGCTTGGCAAAGCGGTAGTGAGTACTGCAAGATGTTAATCCGTGTGTGGTAGAAAGAGTCGGCTACGACGACGCATCCGTTCCACGCACCGCGTTCAATTTCTCGCCGATCAGGTGATCATTGACGTTGACCTGCTTGGATTCGTGTACCATTGGGGCCTGGACGTCAACAGCATCACCGTCATCCGTGAGTGTCATGTCCGCCCTCCAGTATTTTCTCCTCCCAGCCACCCCACGACGCGGTTCTTCGAGCGGGACCCGTAGCACGTTTCTTTTGGGCACAATTCATTTCGGGGGTGACACAGGGCACACCTCAACCGAGCAACGACAATAACCGATGTCGTTGGAGACGCGCGTGAAAACAAAATTTAGGATCCTACGGGTAGGGGTGCACCCAGCAGGTTCAAAGAATATTCTGAGCTCCTAACATGAGGAGCTAGCTTAACATCTCACCCCAAACACGACTTCGGAAGGCATGTTTTCGCGCATTTTCCGACTCCAACGCTTTCATGCCCGCTCGTCCCACAAACGAATGTACTCGTCGTGTAAAACCAGCCAGACTAACCGGTAGTCTCGCACCTTGGAAGAGTTTGGGCTAGCCAGAAACGACCACATAGCCCAAACATTTCACCCCTGTCGCAGGATCGACTCCGTGAGATACTTAGGGAGGTACCAACGTGCTTCTCGGCGAAAGCGTGTTCCGTAAATGAAGGGGGGCTCGTTAACCCAAACCTCGCCGGAAACTGTCATCATTTGCTCTTCCAATCTGGAAGCGTGCTACGGTTGGGGTGGAAATTTTTGTCTGAACTGTTTCGTTCCGGGTGACGGGGCGTCTTAAGCCAAAATCGTCGGAAATTGGTCATTTTTTTGGCATTATGGAAGCGTGCTACGGTTGGGGTGGAACTTTTTGTCTGAACTGTTTCGTTCCGGGTGACGGGGCGTCTTAAGCCAAAATCGTCGGAAATTGGTCATTTTTTTGGCATTATGACTAGGCCATGGGATTTTTCATCCGGTATTCATGAGGCAGGTGTTTCGTCTTCGTCCAAAACCAGGTTTTCGTCAAGAAATACATGTCTTAAGCTCCCGGAGTAAAGAACCCTAGAAAAAACGCCCTGTGCGCCTCTATCGTGGCTCGCCTACTCTCTTGTAATACTGTTTGTGCCTCGGCCATGCGTCTGGTCATCGGTTGAACTTTCATTTCACCGAGAAAAATGCCTTCTTGTGGTGTGTAAAACAAGGACCTCTTCCTGTGAGGAGCCTCCGAAAGAGAAAGGTTATCCGGGTCACCCTCGCACACTTTTTCTCTCGATGTGTACAATGACACCCGTAGCATGCCTAGGCCATGCTTGGGTCGTCGTCTGGTTGCTGCTTCAATTTTTTCCCGATACCAGTGTATTCGCGTTTGGAACCAAGCGAGGTGCATCCGAGCACAGTGGGATAATCACTGTCGTGGCACGTGTCCCACACACCGTTTCTTGGAATGGTCACCTCTCCTCCTTTTGGCTATTTTTTCACATACCTCGAGTAGGTGTCGACGGGTTTGATCGTCGGGCTGCACTTACTTTTAGAGGCTGCTCAAAATCACTGTTGTGTCAGCTATAGAGCACCGTAAGGAAGTGAGCCCATGGGAAAGCAAGTGGGTCACCTCTACAGTTAGCACGCTTTTTTGTTTGTTGCCGCAAGCTCTACACGGTGTGACCCGATCCTCTCTTCCTGCGTTATGTGCACCGCTACTCGTGACTAATATGGCGCTGAATTGATCACTCGCAGAGTTGATCATGGCTGTTGGGCTTGTGGTGGACTACATGGTGCATATCGTACACTACTTCCTACACCAGGTACGACGAAGGTCACGACGGCGGAGTCACTCCAGCCCTCTTTTGCGGCCCAAAAAACGCAACAACGATAAAAAAAAAATCCACCTAATATGCGGTCAAGATGATTCTGCCGAAACACTCTACTCTTGTTTAGCAAGAACTTCGGGCGGCAGCAATCAGAACGCCACCGTGCTATGACAGATGGTGCACGCTTGTCGCACAGCTCTTACATTGCTGTTTTTTTGGTAGGGTGACACATTTCATCCACCCCAGCAGCCCGGGCTGCGTTCATCATGTGGTAAACTAGATGGTCCTGAAATCGAGAGAGTTTTTGTCTTTCCGACATTTATTTATTTGTTTTCCTCGGAATTCCCAAAGGGGTCAAGTGCCGTTGTTTCGCGCGTCAGCGCAGGGACGCGTTTTCGCGAGACGCTACTTGTATATACACCTAACTTATTGGTAAATGGCGCGTGCTACGATCGAGGTCTAGCGCTTTTCGTCTGAAATATTTTCTGGATGACGGAGCTCGCCTTAACCCAAAATCGTCGGAAATTGATAATTCAATGCATTATTCTCGTCGTGCACCTAGGCCATATTTTTTTTTTTTTCCGTCCGGTAGCAGACTAATTTTTCTCTAAATTATTTTTGGGAGAGGGTTCTTAAGCTCCCAAATCGAGAAACCTCAGAAAAAGAGTGCTGTACACCTCTATCGTAGCGGGCGTCAAATCACACGCATTTGTTTTGTACCATAGCTACGGCGGAGGGGGCACCTCAAGTAGGGTTTTTCTTTTTCGTCAGCCCAGAGCATACTCGTGCCATCGACAACCCTCTTTGCCGGTGGGAGTGAGCTTTATTCCCTCCACACGGGTGTTTACGATACACATTGTCACGCAATTGGTTGTGCCGGTGACCCAACCATTGTTTTTTTTGTTTATATACCCGTTTTTCAGCTTTTTCGAGTAAGGTTCAGAGCAACTTGCCGGAGTGGTCGGACCTCAGTGGTAGTGGGAAACGATAGTAAAGCTCTCTAGGTACACCCAAGCTCTTCCATGTCACAGTTGCGTGATGCGAATAGGCATAGTACTGATGGTTTCGCTGAACGAACAACACGTCTAACGCCCATTGGTGATAATCAACCACAGAGACACTACCGGTATTTCACTGATGACTCCAGCTACGATGATAGAGGTAGCATTTTTCGTCTGAAATGGATTCTGAACGACGCGACTCCTTAGCCCAAATCGTCGGAAATGGACATCCTTTTTGCATGATTCTCGATGAATACCCAGCCCATAGGAAGTTGATACGGGCCGGGGTAACGGTTTTGTTGAAATCTCTCCAAATTAGTTTTCAATGGAGGTGTCTTAAGCTACGAAAGTGAGGGGTCTGAAAAAAAAAGTGGTGCGCCGATATTGTAACACGCGTCTAATGACTAAGGCGATACGGTATTATTGTATTGCCCCCTCGTTTTCTCTGCCGAGGGTAGGCCTCTCGCGCTATGGGCTCGTTTCCCCGTTCTGAATCGAACCATGTTCTATCAACTTTTCTGTTTTGTTGGTGCGACACCGCGAATCAACCCATGGCCGCCGTGCATAGATCGAGAAACCGAAACGCACAATAACGTTGAGATTACGGATATAAAGTCGTTTGATTTTTACGCAAGCCCCTATTAAAGCAACCCACCGGTCGGGGTCATGTTCTTACGCTCTGATGTTTTTGACGGCTCCTGTCCCGTGCGTGGAAACAATCAGGACGCTAACATCGCGAAGGATCTACGTATAGCGGACGCCCTCGGGGAGATCGGGCCCTCTGTAATGATTGGAGCCGCGACGACGTTCTTGGGCATCATGCCCCTGGCCTTTGCCAGCAATGCCATCTTCCGGGTGTTCTTCCGGATGTTCCTCATCATTATCAGCTTTGGGGTGAGAATATATATGTCCGTTTCGAATTATCGTGGCGCATGTTGTTGTTGGTGGTGGTGGTGGCGATTGTGGTGGTGGTGGTGGTGGTGGTGGTGGTGGTGGTGGTGGTGGCGGTGGTGGTGGTGGTGGTGGTGGTGGTGGTGGTGGTGGTGGTGGTGGTGGTAGTGATGGTGGCGAGATTGATAGAGTGGGTGGTGGTGCCGTTGCCGCACATCATGCTGCAGCTTCTCACGCATGCTAACTATAGCAACCGTATTTCTCCGAGGTTATGTGTTCGCGTGAAGGCTATCTGCCTCACCCAATTTTTGACTTTGAGACAGAAATAAAGGTGCTTATCAAGTAACAATCCCCATGCTCTACGGTGATAGCTCTACGAGCATAACGCCTGACATATATTATACAAATAAAAATACACTCCATCTGTCAGATCGAAGATTTTGTCAAAACTCATCTTTGCAAGCTGTGTGTAATACTCTGTTCGCGCGTATTACGGGTTGTGTGTCCTCATCATTAAGGATATAGGTCGGCTGATATAGACTATATATAGGTTTGCCAACCATACCAGGTATTGGATAGTTTCTCAGCAGGTTTTGAGGAGCCCGTGTTTAAATCGTTTAATTTGTCGTAAAGTACCACCCTGCTGTGCACGCGTCTTCTCCTGGTGCTCCTGTGAGTATTTTTCATTCTGCCGCTCCCAGTTAAAGTAAAGTGTGACGTAGTGCTCGCGTCTTATTATTTCGGGACTCTCGATGTCGTGCCCCATACGAGCAGCGCACCCTGCAACCGGTCTTGTCGTCGGGTGCGTACCTCACCATTCACCAAGCGCAAAGACGATCCTAGTTTTCCATTCCATCTCCTCTCGTCCCGTCTTGGCCTCGCTACCATTTCTTGCGTGGTACCCCCCGCCGTGTGGCAGTTCTTCCACGGCGTAGTGTTCATCCCGGTCGCGCTTTCGCTCCTGCCGGACTTCCTTCTGTCGTCGGGGCGACGAGCAGGGCACGGACAAGTCCACGCTAGGAGCAAGGTGTGCCTTCCTCCAAGTTCGTAGTACCAAAAACAATTATTTAGCTGGGTTGTCAGAAATGGGCTTCGGGAGACACGGCTTCTTGTATGGTTAGTTTACTGCAGTTTTTTACCACTGTGTCGTCTTTATCCCGGTACCGCTTTGTTCATTATTATCCGACCGCCTTAGATGCATGGTAAGATACCACGAAGGCGCACCCAAAGTTTTCTTTTGAGACTCGTCGCTTCAGGGGTTATTTGCCTCTCCCACACCAACGTTTTGGAGTAAAACGAAAAAGTGCTGTATGTTGCGAAGAACAATTCCACGGCGTAGGTGTCTTATATCGGGAAACATGCTACGATATCTAGAAAACATGTTCTCCAAAATAAGATATACCTCTATCGTAGCATGCGTCATTCGGTCGCCGCACAACACGACTAAACCCGCTAGTTTAAACTGTTGGCACTAAAAGACAACACACTCGTGAAATTACTTGGCTAATAGCTAACCGCTAGTTGCTTACTTTTGAGGAGCTCTCAACCGGACAAAAACATTATTAGGTAATCCAACAACTGCAACCCCTACACCGTGGGGTGACTCCTATACCGTAGCATACGACGCCGGAAAAAAATCGAGGAAACTCCGACTGTACCTTATGGTTCAAGGAACCCTACCATTTAGGAACGGCTTCCCCCCAAAAGTGGCACCTCCATCGTAGCCCCCGTCCTCATGCAGTGCTAGTCGAAGAACGGGGAGGACACGGCGAAGTCCATGCCGAGAGCAAGGTGTGTTCTGAACAGACGCGCTTAACGGTTGAGGCACTCGTTGTCGGCAGTACTACACGCTGCATATATTTCACGACGCCGTTTGATGTACTACGTTTGACAGTGTTTCCACGCCGCCTCAGCCCAGCAGGGTGTGTGTGTTCTATACAACGAACGTCTTGAAACAGCGCGCGCACATGATTGTGAGCGCTATCGAGCAACGCCAAACCCACGATTTTTAGCGTATGTGGTGGTTGGGGGTAGGCTAGAATGTCCCCCAGCGTGGGTTTCGCGCACGCCACACCCGCAGAGCCAGCGTTAGGATTCTTCCCCGTTTGATCAATGTTCTTAATAACACCCACGTCCAAGCCGGAGTTCGGTGGACGAATGCAGGTCCTCGAAATCCAGCTAAGCGCTAAGGAGCGCGTCTCGGACACATGCGACGGTAGCGACGGTAGCGGTGCACTATTTTGTTTTCCGAGGCGCCTCAATTTTGGTGTCTCTATATTTTGAATGTCACCCTAAGACTGACTTTGAGTAAAATGCTCATAGGCGTAAACGTCACCGAGCAGCATGTGTCGGATGCCGTTCATCGTGTATACATACTTTTGCTGTTTGAGGGAGGCGATATTGAAACTCGCGATGAATATACCCACGGGCTTGTCGCCTCTGTGTCGTACCACGCGCCCTGCGGCTCTTCCCAACTTGAATGAGGGAAAAATACTACTCTTCGAACAGATTTATCAAGAGCTGAGAAAACGTTAATGATTTTGCCCTTTCAGAAGACATATATATATTGGCACAAAGGTTTTAGCTGAAAAGCAACTACTGTTTTTGATATTTCAGAAGACATATATCTTGGCACAAAGGTTTTTGGCACGGATAAAACATCTCGCCCCCTCCCACCGCTTCCCCTCCCCCGTCCCGGCATCGTCGACCCGCGATTTGGCACCATTTGCGTTGTTGCCGCCTGCAGGACGATTCTTTAGCCATGGCGACCGCCGTAGCGTAAGGGCGCAGGTAGCACGTCTAGGAGGTGCTACGCTGGGGTTTGTAGCAAACGCTTGCGTCTGCACGAGATGCGGTGCCTCGGGCGGCTTGTAGTCGAGCTCGAGGGAAAGGGTACGGAGTTGTGTCTATGCTACGCGTGGTCACTCAGGAGAGGGAAGATCACACATTTTGGTGCCAAAAGCAGCGCGTCCCTCGCGGCTGCTGTGGTCGGACGATTAGCAGATATTTCATCGGCCTTGTCCCACAACTGTCGCGGTGTGGACAGATGACAAAGTTGGGTGATTAGGCCCTGTGTTCGGCATGGTTGTATAGTTGGTATGTGATACTGCGAGCGATACCACTGCAGAGGCGCATCTCCTAGCTTATCTGATGCTACTACTCACTGGAGAAGCTCTACAGCTACCCCAAAGGCTGGCTGTTCGATCAACAAGACCAAAGCTAGGGTATGGAGGGTCACGTTTTGGCCGTTGTTTTTCCCGTGGCTCGGGGTAACTCGCTCGGCGTGGCACGCACTAGTGACCCCTGTGCCTCTTCGTGGTAGTCGGTCGAACAAACGAGTAAGGGCCTGGTTGCTTGCTCCGCATGTAGTAGAAGCTTTGGCAACTCTGGTAGTGTGAATAACGCAACGCCACTCGACCACAATGTGTGGACATTCGATCACCGGCGATAGGGTGATGTATATTTTTATCTCCCTGTTGGTGTGATATCCTGGAAGCATGGACAGCTGGAACGTTTGTCGGCTCAAGGCTGAGCAAGGCAAGAGGGCCCCATGGATTGCCCTGCTCAATGCAAGCGTGTTCGTTTTCGGTTGTAGTTCTCATCTTGAATCTCGAGGACACCGTATCACTATTATGTTTTTCATCCCCTCGCTGGCATCAATCTCGTGCGAGTTTTTGCATGGGACGCGTGCTACGATAGAACTGCAGCACTTTTCGTCTGAAAGGTTTTCTGAACGAGGGGGCTCCTTAACCCAAAATCGTCGGAAAATGGTCCATTTGTTTCCCCAAACCCTCTTGTGTAACCTAGGCCATGGTAGTTTTCGTTCGGTAGCAGTTTTGCTTTTCCCCAAATCAGTTTCTTGGTTTGAAGAGATCTTAAAGTTCCCAAATTGAGGAACCTCGGAAAAAATATGGTTCACCTCTATCGTAGCATGCGTCCAGGGGGTGTGTACCCGGTGTATGTTTGGCATGCTATGAATGTGGAGGCCGTGTAACTTGTGACCATGATATAGCAGGTGGATTTTTGTTGAAAGCGGGGTTGGTGGCTTCGTGATAGCACTGTCAGTAGTAGTGACACATGGTAGGTGCTTTTTTATGTTGTGGAATTGGGGAACGTTTGGTTAATAATGTTGATAGTTGATTGAGTGCATGAGGTCATTGCTAACGGTGGAGTTGGTTTGATCGATGGGGTTTCGGGGTGGGCAGGTTCGAAATATTGTTGTTGGTGAGGAGTCCGTTAGGCCGTTGTAACAAGTTGAATAGGTGGTTAGTCTGCACGGACTTTCGTCGTATTCCTTTCTCGTTGGGTGGCGAATTTGACAAGGTGCGCAGGAAGTAGTACGAAGTACGAAGTATATCGTTAGTCTGATAAGGTTGCGGGCGAGCAATTGGCGTGTGACGTTCATTTGGTAACTCTGCACGCTTGAGTTGAATCCGTAAACCCCCCCGAACGTTTTGGTTTTGGTTTGGCAAGTTTTTGTGAATGTCGGTATAATTAGTTTGGCCAATGGCGTGAATTTGGGGGAGGTTCGAATATTATTGTATATTTTTATATGGGATGTCTTTTGGCCACCTAATAATGAGCTTCATTCGAGGCGTGGCTCTGGGGCAGGGTTTGGCTGTCGTTCGTTGGGTTTGCTCCGCTATGGTTAATGGCGGGATTTGATTCATGGGCTGAAATAGCTTGGGTTTTCTGGCATGGAGACTAGTAGTGGTATTCCCGAAGTATGCCAGCCGCCGGCCCCGGCATTTATAGCTGGGAAGGAAAAGTACTATAAGGCCAACCCCCACCACACAAACAAATTAACCCACGTACTTTTCATGCCCCCCGCTCGCGGAGGTGGAACCCGTCGGCCGACATGTCGCCGGGGACACCGAAAGGCTCATGTGTGGGGCGGGTGTGGCACAGCCGTGCGGTCGCTAGGGGCCGGGTGGCGAGCGGTATAGCGGGCTTCGCGAAATGAAAATACTGAGGCCGAATGTTCAAGATCCGTAACGAGACGGCGACTACTACTGTACTGCTATTAGCACTACCGCTATAATACGACGACGGCGACGACGTTAGCGTAAGATATACCAAGGAATATAAGGATAACCAACAAAGGCAATATTGGAATCAACGACCCGACCTGACCCGACCTGACTCGACCAGTGATATTTCAAACACATCCTCCTGGCCCGTCCCGACGGGACCCGCGAGCTTTTTTACAACATTCTTACCCGACTATAGATCCGGGTCATGACTCGTGAAAAGCGGTGGGGGCTTTTGACGGGTCCGATCGTTCTCGCGGGTGTGACCCTGCCCGAACCGTGATATTCGAACACCTCCAAGCCCGACTCGACTCGACCCGTGAGATGTACAACACCCCCTGGCCGGACCCAGCTCCACCCGAGTGTTTCCGAAACATCTCCTGACCCGCCCCGCGGGGCCCGGTCATGAACCGTCCAAACCCTTTATGATGGGGGCATCCGCACGATTAATGCGAGAATCACTAGTCTACACGTATTGCGACATACATGTCGCCCGCCGACATAGCTAGCCCGACATGCTATGCCGCGCATGAGCCGCGGCATGGCGCGACATATCCCACGGGATGTTTTCCCTCCTTCTTGAACTGTCTTGCAAGGATCCATTCTGACAGTGGTACATACGAGACCAGCCACTAGACATGGTAAAGCTATTTTTTTGGGTCGAACAATGAAAAGAGACACCCGTTTCGGCGGCCGGCGTGAGAGGGATTAATGAGAGAGAGCGGCATGCATGTATGTGCAGGACGCTCGCGCTGTGCTGTAATTACAACGTCCTGTACAACTACTTGCAACAATCGGTCTCCTGAGAGGTCCTGAGAGGCCTCCACGTTTTGCGCTTTCCACACTAACTTTAGATATCCTCCTGTCCGGACGGCTGCGAGCGGGCTCGGATGCCTGAAACAGCGCTTTATTTATTTTATTCAAAATTCAAGTTTTTGAAGTCTTTTTTTTTCTTGGAAGTAGTTGATTTCTTTGCTTCATTTAGGTCGAAAACTCTTGCTATTATTTTGGAATACACATATTAACTTGACACCGCCTCCTTTTGTTATACTCTTGCGAAACGGTCCAGCTTTCTTTGATTCCTTCCTTCCCGCATTCTTGGACACGAGTAGTAGTTGCACGAAGTTTCCGTTATACCAGAAGAGATCTCAACCTCAAGATCTCTGGTTGGCTCATCACATCATCAACTCATCTCCGCCCAACGATGCATAGCATCGCTAGTTCGGCAGCGTAGCGCTCGCTCATCGGCGCACCGCCGTTCAGTGCCTTTCCTCTGCGTGCCCAGGTGTGCCCTGCCGTGCAGTGCGGTACCGCTGTTGTGCGGTGCCGTGCGGTGGTGTTATTCGAAGTGTCATAACACCTGTAGTTTGGTCGAAGCTGCAGGTGCTACAATATAAATGTTAAGTCACCTAAAAATGCTCTTACGGCTCAGCTCAGCCTCCAGCTATATATCTTCGCAGCGCAGCGCAGCACCGTGCGGTGCCGTGCGGTGCCGTGCCTTGCCCTGCCGTACTGGGCCCTGTTTCGCTGTGTTTTCTTTCGAACATACAGCAGTACCAGGTATGATATCATTACACATGTGATGTCCCAGTACCGACCGGTATGTACGTAGTACGTACGTGTGTACTCGTCTTTCTTTTCCGTTTTTTCTCTATTTACCTTATTTAATTGTCCTCTCTCGGTCCTCTTTTTGTTTCTCCTTTTTTTTCCATTAATAGAAAACTATACCCATACTGGCGACCAGAACGTGACATCGCCAAAAAAGACACACAACACAGCTCAGGCCAATCAGCTCTGCGTATACAAAAGCGGATTGCATTATCAAATCGCTACATGCACCGAATATTCAATCATGTGCCCCTTCCCTCTCCTGCCTTATTTAATTGTCCTCTCTCGGTCCTCTTTTTGTTTCTCCTTTTTTTTCCATTAATAGAAAATTATACCCATACTGGCGACCAGAACGTGACATCGCCAAAAAAGACACACAACACAGCTCAGGCCAATCAGCTCTGCGTATACAAAAAAAGCGGATTGCATTATCAAATCGCTACATGCACCGAATATTCAATCATGTGCCCCTTCCCTCTCCTGCCGCCTTCACATCTTTAGTTTGCTTGCGCGAGCGTAGAGGGCGGAGTCAGCCGCCCGTGGAGCGTAGCTTAAGTATTAATAGTATACCTACCGGTTTGTATTCGTATATCTGCACCAATCAGTAGTAGTCCCACTGTTTTATTATAGAAATGGAAATAGTCTACATTCCAGCTGTGAGATCGAGGATTTTGTCAAAAATCATCTTTGCTCGCAAGCTGTGCGTAATATTCCGATCGCGCGTATTACGGGTTGTGTGTCCTCATTAAGGATATAAGTCGGCGACTCCCCTTGCAACTACAGCAGTGTAGCAATCAGGGTCAACAGGGTTATGTTAGTCAGTCTGTGCGCGGAAATCATAAAACCCGTTTTTGAGGGGGACAAAATCTGACAGCTGTGTGTGGAAGGAAATAAATGCATGAGTTTATCAAGTGAATCCTGTAAGTCGAATAACCGGTGAGGGGAGGGCGGAGATTCTAAGGACGTGGGGGCCTGGGTTTGATCAAGAGGGGGGGGGGGGGGGGGGGGGGAGGGCGGGACAGGCGGGGCAGCTCAATCTGTGCGTGAAAACTCTAAATCCTATCCTGTAAGCCGTACAACCCGTCAGGAGAGGGCGGAGCGTTCGAGGGGGTGGGGGTGGGGGTGGGGGGGGAAGTGGGGGAGGGGGGGGGGGGGGGTCGTGAAAGCTACGTCATGGATGGCTTCAAAGATAATGAGGTGATATCAACCGGCTGGTAGTGTTTACTACTCTCAGACAGGTTATTATTTCAGGTTGGGCGTTTGAACAAGAGGGATCGAGGGGGAGGGGGGGGCGGGCGGGACACTTCAATAATATGTGCGCGGAAACTATAAATCCTTGAAGTGGACAAATCTGACGGTTGCAGCAAGAAGAATACATCTCTTTATATCACCTGCCTGGTATTGTTTATTATTCTAGAAGATTTGATGTTAGATGGACAGAAAGATAATAAGGTGATGTCAGCCGGCTGGTAGTGTTTAACTCTGGCGGATTTGCATTTTAGGTGGGGCGTTTGAACAAGAAGGATCGGGGCGGGGGGAAGGGGGGGGGCGGACGGGACACTTCAATACGTGCGCGGAAACCATAAATCCTTAAAGGGGACAAATCTGACGCTTGTAGCAAGAGAATATCCCTTTGTATCACCTGCCTGGTATCGATTATTATACAAAAAATACATGTAATTCATGAAAAATATTTCCAGGACATCAGTCGTGAGTTCGACGAATTTCGGGTCATCAGTGCTCATCTTTGCAAGCTGCGTTGTTGGTACGTTTTATTCTACAAGATTTAATGTTAGATGTGGTATGCAATGACATCTTAACGCAATCTTTAGGTTTGGTAAACAACATGTTACAGCTTCATAATTTGTTGCTGTACATGGGTCGCAACATAGAATAAAATATACCATGTACTCTGTAGTTGCTTTTTTGTAAATACCTGGAATACTTTTTATGACGAGGAAAAACGTACTTTATTTTTCTTTTCTTTTTTTCAATACTTGATGTAAAAAGTGAAACATAGATGTACCACGGAGCTTGCAAAGCTGAATTTCAACCATTCAATCGACGGCCGTACTCACCGTCAGTCGTGCCACAGCTGACGTTTCGTAACATCTGTAAAATACCTGCTACCGTCGGTTTGGTTGTTCCGAAACCAGGTACACGGCGGTGCCAGCTAGGTATCATTCGTGACCCGGCGTCAAGAAACAAATTACTATCTGCGGCAAATAACTCAAAAAAGAGCGACCTTATATTTGTACCAGAGAGAGGCATCTCTTGTATCATAGCTTGTCGCTTGGTACGATGTATGTTGTTGCTGTTTGTTGTTGTTCTCACATTAACTCGCATAATCAAGTCCGTGGTCACAGGACAGGCTCCAGTCACTCTGGAGCTGAGGAATACCCCAGGGAAAAACACACAACCCAAGGTGGTACACGCATATATCACAGCTGACGCAATTCATGCCTCCACCAGAAACATATAAAAAAAGTGAAATCGGGAGTCAGTCTACAATGTGCCAGGTCCAGGCCGGTGCATACGTCTCACTACTCACGCCTGGAGAAACCAAATATTCCGATTGCCACCCAGGGAAGACTACCACGTGTATATTACACGTAGTATCTATCACTACGCATACGCACGACAGGCATAAGTCAATTGGAGAAAAAGAAACAAAGAAAAGAAAAAAAGATAAAGGAAAGGAAAGAAAAGAGAAGAAAAAAAATGTACGGATTATTGTTATATTTCCGAGCGCCGCGACTGCTGCTTGCTGCCGTCGACGGCAGCTGTGAAGTATAACCGAAACGGGTTGATTATCGCGAGACGCACATTTTTTCGACCACCCCGTGATGGGATGGGTGAGTGAGGGGGGTGCCAGCATCAGGCAGAGAAGAAAACCAAATGATGATGTTTTTTCTGTCTATATTTGCGTTGTTTAGGTGCATATATACGATGATCTATCTGGTACAAGTTCGACAAAAAAATCCTGCCTCGGCGGTTCGAGTATACCAGGTAACATCTTGAACACCCTCTTTTAAGGCTTTTCCCTCGAGGGGCTTTGAAAGTTGCCGGATTGTTCTTGAAATAACTGTCAAGCTCACCTTGTTGTTTGTTGTTGTTTTCTCACATTTTTTAACACGTACGTGAAAAAATATGTCTAGAGTCCGTGGTCACGGAGCCCTAGGATGATCCGAAAAACCAAAAAAAAAAAATCACACGATACGAAGAAGGCGCACAAGTGAAAAAATCCAATGTGAAACTGAACTCACATGGCAGCGAGTATCAGCATAGAGTTCCCCTGTTGTTCCCACGACTAACCAACTCGCGGCTACAAGCTACAAACTACAGCGATTGGGCTGTCTGCACCGTACGAACCGCACGGTAATCGTTAGCACAGACGAACGCGCCTGCTGTCTGAAGTGCTGTCATAGTGACGACCCGCGGGCATGCAGTGAAACAAGAGCAATCGAACCAGAAACCACAATAATACAATCAAAAATCAATGATCGCCCCGTCTTTCCGGGTTATCTGACAGGTTGCAGCGCGACGATTGCGGGGGGTCTTGAAGGGCATACAACTCTTCTGCAAACTCTACAAAAATCAGTGGCGTGAGTAACATGTTGTACCACTGCTCTCATGATTATGGTGTGCGTGCGGGTCGTGGGTCTCCGTGTGCCATCCTCCTGCTGTGGTTCTCCATATGGCCGCCTCATCGCCTTAGCTCACTCGGCCCGCTCTTCCGCACTTGCTCTCGTTGACACTCAATTCCAATCGGTTCCCCTTCTTCCCCGTCCCGAAAAAACAAATGGTCCACGCACCTTGCGGTGCTGATCTGAAAAAAAAAAAAAATCTCGTTCACAGGGAGAATTCAATCCGTCTCTTTCCCGCCCGTCGACGGCCAGTCGCCCTCCTCCTTCGTCGTCAAATCCAGCCTCCTGCCGGCGCAGTTCCCTCCACACAAACCGAGACTGTGCCGTAGCGTGGCTCGTGGTGGCGCCTGCCTCCCCGATTGTGCATTGCTGCTCCCCCGCTGCTGCCTAAAAGACGGGCGAATCATGGGTGACCATGCCTAACGCACCACGTACGACCCAACTCTACCGCCATACCTAAGCCTCGCGGCCACACGCAGCAGCAAGAAGGTATTACTCCTTGAGGGCGAGTCCGGCCGTACACCCGCCAGAAAGACGCCCCCCACTCGCTACAAGCCTGCTAGGGCATGCTTCGCCGCATGCCTTACCGAGGCGGCAACGGGAACGGATGGTATATTACAATTATCTGATCTACCAAGTTGGCCGCCCGGATCTTCGGGGCGGTGGGCTGTTTTCAACGATGAAACATGTACAGTAGCGGCTACGGTTTAAGAGAAAATGTTTAAGAGAAAGTACGGGTTTAAGAGAGGGGGATTGGCTGGCACGACCAAAATCGATTTTAGAGAGAACTGGTGTTATGTCTAGGATTTTCTCTTAAATCGAGCTGCTGGAAATCACACCACATAGCCATCACACGCATCACACACAGCAGCTGCAGACACCATGCCCTGCGCAGCGGGCAGTCGCTGCACAGCTGTTCCCGGCCACACGCCAGGCCCACCAAAGTTCATAAATCACCAATGCAGAGGCGTCTGCGGGCAGTACCTCCATGGCACCTGTGGTGTGGTGGACCCGCTCGGGACCAGCGAGATGCACCGCATTTGCCACACCTGTGCGACCTCCCGCGAGAGTGAGATATGATTTAAGAGAATGTTCTCTTATACCGTAGCCAACACAGTATAACAGAGAGCCGGATTTAAGAGAGGGAAACTGGGCTGGCACGGACCTCTCTTAAACCGTAGCCGCTACTGTAGACTACTCTACTAATCATTCTTGGACATGTCACTCGGTCTTTCTCTTGTTCTCTGCTTTTTGTTCAATTAATTCTTCGTGTTTCTCCTGTGGTATCCTTCGTCTTCTGCGATTTCCTCGTATCGTACGAGTACGTACGTACGTCCTATGTTATGGGAGATGATCATCCTCGCGCGGCAAGTGATTGCGTGATCACGCAATATAGATTAACGGAGCAACGGACCATCAGAAGATTCCAACACTCATCAGTTATACCGATGCCTCTGGGCTTTCGCGGCTTGCTGGCCTTTCGCCCCCACCCAGGACCGAGCAACACGCAGTCACCCTTGCAACAAGGAGCATGATGAGGGCGGCAATATATGGGCTGTCCTTGATTGCCTCGCAATGTTGGAGAAGTACTGCGGAATCGACGGATTGGGGTGGCGCTGTACACCAAATACGCGGAGAGGACGAAGCCACGGAACAAGCGAGACCTTCTTTCGCAACTTCGGGCCAGGAGAGATCTCCGTCGGTGAATTTCGCATCATCTGAATCTCGAGGCAGGTCTTTTTTGTGTATCCCCGGCGGTGCGGACTATCTGGAAAATGCGTGCCTATAGAGTAGGGTTGCCTAGGGTGTGATATGGCAGTGGAACTATAGTCTATATGTATGTACAGTTGATGTTTCGTAGCTGCTGCTACTGCTGCTGCTGCTGTTGCTGCTGCTGCTGCTGCTTCTGCTGCTGCTGTGTGCATACTGACATACCTGGTACTACATGGTACATGTGTTATCGATTCATGGACTACCAGGTATTATAGTTCCGCGAGCACATGCTCTTCTTGTCTGACAGTTGGAACGCGTACGTGGGTACCAAGGTACCAGGTATGCACCAAAACATGCCGAATATGTAGTCTATACCTGTATCTGCAGTGGTGTACCCACAACAAACAATGCCCACGTGGTCTGGTTTTGTCGTTTGGAGAAAACCATTGACTGAGTGCACGGACTTCCGCTTCAAACCCGGCTGATGCCAGAAGAAAATGTGCTTTTGGCCAGTGAGTGGCTTCCTCTATGCAGCACACAACGCGGCGAGGCTGTTATTTGTGAACCAGAAGGGTGGGGTTATAATGGTTGACAATTGTTCAGGTTGTATGGTACGGCACCTGGTTGTCTGCACTACTCACCCTCTGGGTATTTTTGGGCGTTCACGCTTTTTTTCTGGAGATACAGCAATACAGAAAACACCAATAATACCAAGATTTCGCACAATACGACAAGGAGTGTAAAGGACGCAGAAATACCACTGACCCACAAACGCGGGTTTCTCCTCATCTTGGAGGGGGTGCGCACTCTAAACTAATAAGGACACTTAGGGACACTTGGGGCATGGGACTGAAACGGCTTTGCGGGTTTTCTGATGTAATCCCTGCATATCTCGGCCTGTCTTGGTTGTCGCTGCTACTCGGTTTCTTGTTTGTGGTGCCCTGTCTGTGCTGCACCGGCTGACTCTAATGCTTCGTACAGCAGCGTTTCCAGTGTACTCTGTTCCTTATTGCTACTCCGGCAGTACTTTTACGCGGTACACGGTCTTGTGTTGAACACTTTGTGTGCCTACAGCAGTGCAGCAGTAGTGTAGCGGCCCTCCGATACGAAGCATAAACGCTGATCCAAGCTAGGTTTCTGATTTGGGAGAGGATGCGTAATACCAGTACAACCCCTGGAGAACCCCAAAAACCCGCAATCCCTCCGTGGTTCCCTAATTTCTGGTCTAATTTCTTCCCAACAACGGATTTCGAGTTGTAAAGGCGTTAACGGGTCCCGAACTGCGTGTCTTTCTGTACGCTATTACGGCTGGTTTTCCTTTTACTTTGTTTCTTATTGGGCGTCCTGTATCTTCACCAATCACAGGCTTTTACTCATCCACCGAATTAGTCACAACGTGCGTGCTGGTTTGGTTGGTGATTCTTCCGTGTTGTATTTTCTGGCAAACACATTGTAACACGAACTACAGAACAAAGGACCCCCGCGCTATGTTTCTTCTTTGGGAACGCATACGGTCGACACCACTACTAGCTCCGGTATAATATTGGTCCAAATTTCTTATATCAACATGCCGATTAATGTAAGCCTGCCGTTCGAACTGCCCTGTTGTTTACTGCGTTCCCTGCGCTGTACTGCATGCGTGTGATCCTACAGCAGCAGTACACATTGTAACAGTAGAAGAGATGCTGGTTGGGCCGATGAATCACGTGTGGCAGGTATTCGTCTTTCTGGCATCCCTAGTAATGGTTAATACGAACAATCGACCGCACGTGACACGTTCCACCTTGTGCCCCGTGGCATGTACCACAGACATCGTAATACTCGTACGACAGGTATTACTACAGCAGCTACGACTCCAGTACTTGCACCTGTTATTGTTACAGTAGCGGCCGTCTCCGAAAAACAAACGGGGAGAAGATGATGCCGCAGCCTCCGCGAAGTTGCACGTACGTACATGCAAGGAGGTTTTTTTAGCTTTGCACGTAAATTTAAGCTAGATTTATATATAGCGGCGTCCTGTGTGCAAGCCCGCACAAAAACGACTGCTGTTGCGCTGCGCAGGCCAACCCGACCCCAGATCTGACCCTGACCCTACCCCCAACCCCAACCGAACCCTTTGGGGGGCTCGAGGTCTGCTCTCGACGTCGGCAGGGCAGTATTGAATTCACGTGTAAATCTAAAACCTTACACGTACGTGCAATTAACCCCTGTACAACTGGAAACCCGTTTTGGGGGACAAATTACTTGGATTTAGAATGGGGAGGGGTTCGGGGGCTCTGAAGGGGTCAAACGCCTGTGGTCAAGATGCTGACTGCGGGTAGATTTCTTATTGAGGAAATTAAAGGGTGCACGAGAGTGCCCGACGTACATCATAACCTTCATCAGCTTCTGCCGGGTTTCTTATTTGCCCGTGCAACCTACCAGTACGCGGATTATCTTCTGGGCCGTGCTTTACGGAGGAATCAGAGAGGGCCCCATCGTGTGTGTTCGTTGACCAACCGAAATGGTGTGTGGGGTGTGAATGGTTTTTGAAGAAACCGTGCACACGGGTACATGACCGCCACTTGCGCGGGGATGTAAAAGACCCAGCATCACGAATTAGTACCTGGGAATAATACTTTGAAACAGACTGTGCGTTGCCGCCCAGGGTTTGGGGTACGTCTTCAATTTCCTCTGTGTTTTAGGATTGACGTCACGGGGTGTTTTCGTGTGTCCTGTGTTGTTGGCGACCAAGGAAAAAGTTACTGCGTTTGTGCAAGGGTTGTAGCAAACATTTTTTAAACTTGGACTTAGACTAGAACAGAAAACAGCCTTCTAGCAAGTCGTCTGTGGGGATTCCCACCCAAAAAACAACGCCGTCGACGTGCGTCGGGTGCGCTGGCCTCTGTTTCTGTTCCGCTCCCTCTTTCATTGAATTCAAACGGCATTGCATGTCGAAATCCAAGTCATTGTTTTTTTCGTACTTGTACACGAAAACCGTCAGGTGCGCGAGGCTGCTTCTGTTCCGCCCCCACTTTCATTGGGTTCGGCAGTTCATGTCCATATCCAAATCAGTGTTTTTTCGTCGTACCTGTACTATACGAACTACCAAGGACCTACTTAGTCTAGACTATTTTTTATAACTTATTTTCAAGGACGTCAGCCGTGTTAGTAACAAAAAAATAGCAGTAGTCGTACTTTGTGACCGCCGAGCTCGTCTATCTATGGAGGAGGCACCGGCACATAGACGGGCTGTGCTGTGTAAGTTAGATGGGTGGAGAGATCGGTGTGATGGGGAGAGCACACACACGCAGCGCATCGCACACACATGCAGGGCATCGCACACACACGCAAAACGCATCGCACACACTTTACCACGAGAAACAAGCGCTATCAAGACGAGGCTTGATAATCATATCTGGAGCAAAAAACTCGTACGAAAATCCGTGAGCCGTTACACCACGTCGTACGGGAGATACGCAGCAGTGGTACTATCCGTGTCCAACGCACCCTTTTTCCCGATGGAGATACCCAGCCCGAGCAAACAGCCTGATCATGATATCATCTGTCTCCCCTCGGACCTACCACGATCTCTCTGGATCTCCTACTGCTGTATGTACATGTGTAGTCTATGTGGATGCTGCCTACGATGCGAGATGGATGTTGTGGTGCAGGATTTTAGAAAATGTTGATTTCAACCCACCTGTGGTTAGCATACAGGCGGTCGGATTCCGCCAGTCGAAAACACGGCCCTTTTCGACTGGACTTTTTTTTCGACTCCTGGATTCTTCTGCTGGTTCTTCTACTTGTCCTCAATCGAGTCGATTTTTTAGTTTTTGTGTTCTTCCTAGAGGCGGTTGGTCTGAGGGAGTACGCTGCTGTACGGTAGTCGAAATCGGTTGGCAGCTCTGTGCTTCGCGCTTCCTCCGCGAGCAATGGCTCGACGAACTCTCGTTCCAGCGAGTTGATGGCTTTGGGCTTCGCTGAAAGCCGCCAAAGCTACGCTGGTGGAGTTGCTCTCAGCCGAGAGCCGCCAAAGCTACAGCAGATGCATCCGATGTTGGCAGCATGGGATCGATACCGCGCGTTGCTGCCGTCGTGTGATACACGCTGCTGGCGAGCAGAACTAGGAATACGCCACGCTGACTTGCTGCGAGAAGCAACAGCAGTGATGGCCAAGTCAGCGTCAACGCCTTGTATGACACTGCAGTGTGATACCTGGTATGGGTGTGTGGCCGTGTGGCCGTGTGGGTGTGTTTTGGTGGTGGGATGAGCGACGCGACCTGTTCAAAAAACACGTGTAAAACTTTTTCGACTCAAGTTTTTCGACTGGAGTATCCTCAGTAGAAAAAGTCGAGTTTTTCGACTGGACCCGCCAGTCGGGATTCTTAGTCGAAAAAAGTTGAGTCGAAAAAGCCCCTTTTTCGACTGTAAGAAAGTCCGATTTGGGCTTCCGACTGTATAATAAATCGCCTTGACGTACGACGTACTGATACTCCGCCTTCTATGCGGGTTCTGTTGACCACATGTGATAATGAGGACACACAACCCGTAATACGCGCGATCGGAGTATCACACACAGCTTGCAGAGATGAGTTCGACACAATATTCGATCTCGCAGCTGGAGTGTACTTTTATTTTTATCATAATATCATGTGTAGACTAGTCCATCAGGTGTGTGCGGAATTTTATGTGTCGTTTGCAAGCAAGCGATTGCGTTGACATATACTACCTGGCTTGATGTAAAGGAAAGGAACACCACTCAGGGATCATCTACTACACGCTAGGGCATGTTTTCATGAGCACCACTAAGAGCACCAGACATGGACGCGAAATCTACAGGACCACAACATCTTCGACGACAGTGGGGAGAAAACAGGGCGTATAATCGTACACTAGACTAGATAATAACAATGTGAAAAGAAGTACAGACAGTTATGTTAACACTGCGGTAGACCACATTACCAACCTATTACGCAGGGTATTTCGTGCCTCCGGCCGTTTGCATGGTCGCCTGACAACCTCTACCATACCACACGCAGTAGCCTATGCCTAACAAAGTAAAGTCACCCTCGCGTTCGATAGTGGTGACATCGCATGCCCACGTCACCTAGCTTGGTGTACTCGTAAGATATATCTCTGTCTTCGAGTTGGCGATCTCAGAGCCCCACATCGGCACGGCAAAAATCATAGGCGTAAAATCGTGAGTGTGAGACAAATATAATGTGAAAAGGAGGTACAGACACATGTTAAAATTGCAGTAAACCGCGCTACCAACTTATTACGTAAGGTATTCCGTACGTACCGTCTACATGATCGCCTCCCAACGTATGCCATGCGAAGTATCACTAACGAAGTAACCAAGCGAAGTATGACTAACGAAGTAGCGTAATTGAGCGCGTGTACACTAAGCGTTCCTTTCAAAACAACAACGATTCGCATATCTCCCTTTCGTTCTCAATAGCGGTGACATTGCATGACCACATCACCTCGCCTGTTGTATTTGGCAATACGTATCTCTAATAATTAGCGATGTCAGAAAATAATGGTATCTACATGATTGTACCTATCGATTGAAATATTCTATCTTTCGATCTATGTACAATAACCAATTACCTGGTATGAAGCTTCAACACGTTGTTTACTACACCTAAGAACTGGGTTGCATGCTATATCTAACATCAAACCTTGAAAAATAAACATTACCAGGCGGGTGATATAAAAAGGTGTCTTCTTGCTGCAACCGTCAGAGTCGTCCCCTTGAAAGATTTATAGTTTCCGCTCATATACTGAAATGCTCGCCCCCCCCCCCCACTCCCCCCCCCCCCCGATCCTTCTTGTTCAAACGCCCCACCTGAAATCGAAATCTACCAGAGTAAACACTACCAGCCAGCTGATATCATATCATTATCCATCTAGCCATGCATGACGTAGCTCCAACTCATCTCCCCCCCCCCCCTTTGTTCCCCGCCTAGTTCGTTCAAACGCCCCACTTACAATCGAAACCGGCCAGAGTAAAAAACACTTCTAAGCAATTAATATCACGTCATTATCTTTCTAGCCATCCATTACGTAGCTTTCATTCATCCCCCCTCCCCCCCTCCAACGCCCCCTCCTTCCCCACACCCCGCACGATCACCTAGACCCAGCACCGCGCGTATAGCAAGCCCCTACATATATGATTAATACGCGCGATCGGAGGATCACACACAATGTTGCGAAGACCAGTGTCGACCAAATCCTTGATCTCATAGCTGGAGTGTATTTTAATATTATACTGTATGTGACCTAAACCTCTTGAAAACCCTCCCCCCCCCCCCCCTTTTTTTTCCCCCCTCGCTTTCTCTTGCTTGAACGCCCCACCTAATATCGAAATCCGCCCGTGTAATAAACACTTCCACGCCCTGGATATCGCCTCGTTATCTTTTTAGAGCCGTCCATGCCGCTGCTGCAATTCCCACCCACCCCCACCCCCAACGCCCCCTCCTCCCACCACCCGCACCATCGCCTAGACCTAGCACCACGCGTATAGCAAACCCCTACATCTATGCGACCTAAAGCCCCGCCCCCCCGCCCCCCCCCACCACATCCCCCCACCCTCCCCTACAAGGAGGATTTATAGTTCCCACGCACAAATTGACCTGCCCCACCCGTTCCCTCCCCCCCCTTCCCCCCTCCCGCCTCCCTTTTGATCAAAATCAGGCCCCCACGTCCTTAAAAATCTTGCCTCCCCTCACCGGATATTCGACTTACAGGATACACTTGATAAACTGATGCATTTCCTTCCACAGCTGTCAGACTTTGTCCCCCTCAGAAACGGGTTTTATAGTTTCCGCGCACAGACTGCCTAACATCAATCACCCTGTTGACCCTGATAGCTACGCTGTAGTTGCAAGGAAGGGGAGTCGTCGACCTATATCCTTAATGAGGACACACAACCCGTAATACGCGCGATCGGAGAATAATCACACACAGCTTGCAAAGATGAGTTTCGACAAAATCTTCGATCTCACGGCTGGAGTGTATTTCAATTTATTATAAAAATTAAAATACACTCCAGCTGTGAGATCGAAGATTTCGTCGAAACTCATCTTTGCAAGCTGTGTGTGACACTCCGATCGCGCGCATTACGAGTTGTGTGTCCTCATTAAGGATATAGGTCGGCGACTCCCCTTACAGCTACAGTGTAGCTATCAGGGTCAACAGTATGATTTTAGTCAGTCTGTGCGCGGAAACTATAAAACCCGTTTCTGAGGGGGACAAAATCTGACAGCTGTGAAGGCAAAGGGGGGGGCCTGGTTTTGATCAAAAGCGAGCGGGTTTGGAGGGGGGCGGGGGGGGGGGGGGGGGAAGGGGCAATTTGTGCATGTAAGCTATAAATCCTTTCGAGGGGATAAATCTGACGGTTTTGGCACCAGTATATTATTAGGGGCGGGGGGGGGGGGGGGGGGGGTTGGCGCGGGGGGGGGGGGGGGGGGGGGGGGGGGGGCAGCTCGATATGTGCCTGGAAACTATACATTATTTCGAGGGGATAAATGTGACATTTTTTGGAAATAATACATCAGTTTATCGTGTATATTCTGGGGTAAGTCGTACAATCAGTGAGTAAAGAGAGGGTGGAGTGTTCGAGGGGGTGGGGTTGGGATGGGTTGGGGGGGGAGGGTGGGGGCGGGGGCGGGGGGCGGGGGGGGGGGGGGAAAGGGCTTTAGGTGAGGGGTTTGTTATACGTGTGGTGCTAGGTCTAGGCGAAGGTGCGGGTGATGGGGAAGAAAGGGGCGTTCGAGGCGAGGGGGGGGGGGACACAGCGGCATGGATGGCTCTCGAAAGATAATGAGGTGATATCCTGTGCGTGAAGTGTTTATTAATGTGGCGGATTTCGATATTTGGTGGGGCGTTTGAGTAAGGGAGAGCAAGAGGGGGGGGGGGGGGGGGAGATTTTTTAGGAGGTTTAGGTCACAAATAATATTCAAATACACTTCGGCTGTGACATCAAAGATATGTATCAGCTTGTTATACGCGTGGTGCTAGGTCTAGGCGATCGTGCAGGTGGTCGGGAAAGAGGGGGCGTTGGAGGGGGGGAAGGGGGGGGGGAAACACAGCGGCATGGATGGCTCTCGAAAGATAATGAGGTTTATATAATATCATGTTTAGACTAATTTTTCTTTTTTTTTTCCTTCATCCTCCGGCGGATGGGGAAAAATAAAGCTTTAGCTCACCACACTTCCACGTATTTTCATACGCGTCGTGTGTCGATTTAACTCAGTTGCTTTCGCTAATACTATAATCCCTACCCTCTATGCGGGTTTTACAGTATCCGTGTACAGAATGGTTATGGGAAATCGTCCCTTTGACGCTGTCAACATCCAGGGGATTCATTGACCTAGTCTACGGTCGCCCCGGTGGCGTATCAGGTTATCCTCGAGCCTGGTATAGGTCAGATTCGTGAGTTCGAGCCCCGCCGAGTGCATACTCGTATAAATTCGTTGGGACATTTTCTTGTGGACAAATTGACTCGCGGAAAGCGCGAGAGCGTGAGTTAGCAACATTCGATGAACAATCGACGAGCAGTGGGATTGCTGAACCCTATGCGCGATAAAAATTAAAGGCAAGAACCGGGGAGGAGAAGGGATGACACCTGTGACCACGGCTTGTCCAAAAGCTGAAAAGTGAAAGTGTGTCTAGTCTATCCTTCATTAGGAGAAAATTTACGAGAACAAGCGCAAACGACCTTCCGTAAAATTTGTGAAGCTGTGTATTATCAACCAGGTTTAGTTCACAAACACCATATAATATCATGAAATAACACAGATCTAACGTACCACGCATCTTTGCAGAGTTGAGTTGCGATCATTCAAACGGTCGTACTCACATCTGACGATTTTTCAAGTATTAATAGTCGTACTCACAGCTGACGTTTTTCAATTCATATAAAAGAAATAAATAGAAAGATGGAAATGTCAGCTGTGAGTACGACCGATTGCATGGTTGAAACTCGTATTTTCAAGCTGCGCGGTACATTATCTGTCTTTTCTTGCTTTTCTTGTCTTTTTCTTTTCTTTTCTTTCCTTTTTCGTTTTGTTTCGCTTTCTTCTCTTTTCTTCTCTTTCCTCTATCTTCTTTTCTTTTCTTTGTTTCTTTTCTCCAATTGACTTACGCCTGTCGTGCGTATGCGTAGTGATAGATACTACGTGTAATATATACGTGGTGGTCTTCCTTGGGTGGCAATCGGAATTGTTGGTTTCTCCAGGCGTGAGTAATGAGACGTATGCACCGGCATGGACCTGGCACATCATAGACTGACTGCCGATTTCACTTTTCTTATGTTTCTGGTGGAGGCATGAATTGCGTCAGGTGTGATATATGCTTGTATCACCCTGGGTTGTGTGTGTTGTTTCCCTGGGGTATTCCTCAGCTCCAAGAGTGACTGGAGCTTGTCCTGTGAACACGGACTTGATTATGCGAGGTAATGTGAGAAGAACAACAACTTTATTTCATTTATGATCACGGATTTTATGCAATTTGAAAAACGACAGCTGTGATTTGTACAGCAGTAGTGTAAATACAACCCTGGAGATGATGGTATTCGCCAAGTCATGCAGACCGTACGGCCCCCGCCCGGTAACGTGATGAGCTATTTTCTCGGTCATGCAGATCGTATAGATCCCACGCGATAACACGAGCTAGATCATACAGATCTTCCCAGAAAGAACTACAGCTGTAGTCTAGATCATATAGAGTTGGGATCGGGGATCTGTCCGACGTAAGGATACTTTCTTCTTCAGAGTAGTGACCTCGGCTTTGCCGTAAAAAAGTGTTGTGCGCTTTTGTACTGGGATTATAGGGGTTGTCCCACAACTGCAGTGCAACGACCTGTACGACACGCGCGCACCATCGTAGTACCATACTTACCCGTCGTATTTTCCAGAAGGCTTTCCTTTGGTTTTAATGACCCGGCCAAGGGGTCGGACCAGGAGGTGTTCCAAAAACCCGCGGGTCGAGTCGGGTCGAGTCAGAAGGTGTTGAAAATCTCAGGGGTCGAGTTGTGTCGGATCAGGAGGTTTTCAAACGTCACGGGGTCAGACCGGGTCACCAAAACCCGATCCAACCCGCCACAAGAGATCCGACCCGTCAACAGCGCTGGTATTATTATCGCACACTCGGAAGGGGGCACTCGCCGTATCGATTTTCGAAAACTTAGTCCATGCCTCAGACTGCGAGTGTGCGAAAAGGGGACGCAAGCTGCTGTTACTTCCCGGTGCGCTTCCTTTGTAGACGGCAGGTATCCATCGCAGTTATAGCATTTATTTCCCCATCCGCCGGAGGATAAAAAAATAATATATATATTAAAAAAATTAAAATACACTCCAGCTGTGAGATCGAAGATTTCGTCGAAACTCATCTTTGCAAGCTGTGTGTGATACTCCGATCGCGCGCATTACGTTGTGTGTCCTCATTGAGGATATAGGTCGGCGACTCCCCTCACAACTACAGTGTAGCTATCAGGGTCAACAATATGATTTTAGTCAGTCTGTGCGCGGAAACTATAAAACCCGTTTCTGAGGGGGACAAAATCTGACAGCTGTGAAGGCAAAGGGGGCCTGGTTTTGATCAAAAGCGAGCGGGTTTGGAGGGGGGCGGGGGGGGGGGGGGGGGGGGAAGGGGCAATTTGTGCATGTAAGCTATAAATCCTTTCGAGGGGATAAATCTGACGGTTTTGGCACCTGTATATTATTGGGGGCGGGGGGGGGGGGGGGGGGGGGCGGGGGGGGCAGCTCGATATGTGCCTGGAAACTATACATTTTTTTGAGGGGATAAATGTGACAGTTTTGGAAATAATACATCAGTTTATCGTGTATATCCTGGGGTAAGTCGTACAATCAGTGAGTAAAGAGAGGGTGGAGTGTTCGAGGGCGTGGGGTTGGGATGGGTTGGGGGGGGAGGGTGGTGGGTGGGGGCGGGGGGGGGGCGGGGGGGGGGGGGGGGGGGGGGAAGGGCTTTAGGTGAGAGGTTTGTTATACGTGTGGTGCTAGGTCTAGGCGATAGTGCGGGTGATGGGGAAGAAGGGGGCGTTCGAGGCGGTGGGGGGGGGGGGGGGGGGGGACACAGCGGCATGGATGGCTCTCGAAAGATAATGAGGTGATATCCTGTGCGTGAAGTGTTTATTAATGTGGCGGATTTCGATATATATGACATTTAATTCTTTTTACCAGGTAACATGGCTGGCCTCTTCGCCTCCGTGGCGGAGTGTATTGACCAACCATAATGTGTCAGGTACGGTCTCAACAGCAGCAGTAGTCTAGGAGCAGAGTGCAACTTCATTAGTCGTAGCATGCCGCGCACGCGTCGGAGACAATGTTGTGCGCCCGCGCTCGTGCGCATACCCACCGTCACGCTACGGTAGCGGATCACACTGAATGCCGCGCACGCCTTCGTGTTCGTACTTGTCGTCCGGATTCCTCGGTATTTTCGCCACTGGAATGGGGCGCGGGACGTGTCGTGGGACCTCCCGTGATCCCATACGCGCCTTCGTGTTCCTTCCTGCCGTCCTGAGCAAATCCGCGGAATTCCACGGTTTCTTTCGGGGTAGGGCGGTCCGCGGCATGGGCCGTGGGACTGCCCACGGCAGGCCCCTCCGGACGTCATTCTACTTCCCACGGGAATTCCCTCGGGAATCCACGAATCATCTAGAAGTCCGTTGAGAATCCATGGCGTGGCTCGATCGTAGGTTAGAGCAACTTGAACAACCTGTGCACCTCCGTTGAACCCGTTAAGCCTGTGCCTTCCCTAAAGCACCGCCGGATAGTACGACACGTGCTTTGCCGCACTTGTTCCCCGCGAGTCCACGCAATATCTTTATATCGTCCGTTATGGTTCCCGCAAGTTACTGCGAGTTCCCGTGTCAGTTCTGGCGCGCGGCGAGTTCCAGATAACCTGTGAAGGCTGTGCCTTTCTGACAGCACGGCGGGATCCCACTGCTCGGGTTGTCCCGCCAGCTAGCACGAATTCCCGGGTTATTCAACTCCCTCCCGCGTTGCTGTCCCTGCGAGTTTCCACGAGCTCCCACGACTCCTCGTAACTCTTTTTTGGGTGCCGATAGTATTAGTATTAATATCCATCGAAGTACAAGTAGGTCGAACTGTTTTCAACCTTATACGAAGCACGAGCAATAGTACGAGTACAAGATATGTTTTTCGCCAATCGTGTAGGCCCACACTTTGGGCTTCGGAAACACAAACTACTCGGCACAAGGGGATGCTGCGTGTGGCCAGTCTTGTATTATTCAAGGCCGGGGCTAAGGTCAGGGGGAGGGGAATAGCTATATTTTTTTGTCGACTAGAGGTCACCTGTTCGAGCGGCCATGTCCCTCATTTCAAAAACGGAACAAATATTTTTTTCCCTGACGCTGGGTAGCAAACTATTCCATGGCGGTGCATAACTTGAAGAAACCGATCCGCCTATTTGTAGGGAACCCCGCGCGCTTTTGGCCCTGAGCCTCTGAAACACAGAGCAGGATTTAACCCTTGTAGCACTGCACTCCCGACATGGGGACAAAAGACTTGAAGTTTGACTGTAATAGTTACAAAAGTCAAAATTGGCGCCACTACCATAGCGTTGGTCCAAAAATGGCCTCGACATATTGCTTTGTTTGGGGTTTCGGTTAGGGTAAGGTTAGAGGTACGGTTGGCGTAAAATTTCCATGCTGCGCGCGTGGTACACCTCCTGACAATGCAGATCTCGGATCCATCCCCCCAAACCCAGCAGCACGGGCTTCTTTTTGTGTTGCCGATGCTGAGCGGTAGGCGCCATTTCCTGTTGACACGTGTACCCAATTGACTTCCGAGTGCGTTTGCAGCAGTCGTAATTCCTTCCCAGCCGAGCCTAGGTATCGTCCGTGTTGCTCGAAGCAATTGCCGGCCCATGACGTTCAGCGCAAGAGGTCAACACAAAGTCGTCGTGATACAAGGTCGAGCAGCATTGATCACGATGTTTGATGACAGTGGATCGCATGAACTGGGTTCTCGTTCGGCCATCAAAATCTTATTGTGGTACAATGAACTGCACATTTAGGGCTCAGAGGTGGGTTCGAGAGGACTGAACTTCGTGTTCATGCGCCCCCTCTGTGCTGCTCGTTCTCGTTCTTCCGGTAATATCTATCTCGCTACGGTAACTATCCACCACATAGAATAGACTGTCCGGGAAAAATGTATTGCGTTCTACCCAGTCACTTGAGAATTATTGCCGAGTGACTGATGCGCCCCCTAGTCCCAATCAAAATACCTTTGGAAATCTCTGTTCCAGGCAGAGGTTTCGATTGGAGGAGCAGTTTTTTTTCTTTTCTTCCGCGATCGGCAAGGAAATCGCGAATTCACCTGACTCCTGCGAGATTTTCCATATAATTGTATTTGGTCGAGTGTGGAGTCGATTTTTTTTCTTTTACGCCGGTTTCACGCACATCTCGCCGAGGCGCTCAAGGCAAACCAAACAATTTCTGGATTCGCCGGTTACATGTCGAGAACAGGGCAAAAAAGGTCCTCCAGACAGCGCCCACAGTGTATACGAGTTATTCGGGGAGTGTGGAACCGATGGATGGATGTCGCTCGCCGAAGTTTCGGCTGGGGTATCGTACACACCACCCGCAATACACCGGGAAACGGTGTTGGTTGTTTTTTCTTGGTCCCTGTTTGCTGGTGATGGTAATGATCTAGCGTGTCTGCATGTGATTGCGGGGCGACAGCAGTGTACTATTTCGAAGCAGTCTTATCGGAATTCGGGGAAATTATGTGCCGTTTTGGGGCAGTTTCGGAGCATTTTTTTCCCAAAAGACAATTTCATGATATTTGGTTTTCACACGGAATTTTGATTCCTCTCGAACCCGTGATTCGTGCCAACTTTGTTTCACGTACGTGTCAACTCTCAAAGTTGAGCGAAAACAAGGGGGGAGGTAATGTCTCGATACGTTTGCCCGGACGGACCATGCCACTACCAGGTCAATCTTACGCACGTGACCCATGTCACGTGAGTGTTTACTCTTTGAAACGTCGTGCCAAACGCGCGTTCTCTTCCGTACTCAAAGCAATGCACATCGAACCAAAGTTCGACAGCTTACGCAGTACTCTGCATACACTTAATGACTATTTCATGATCATCTATTGATAGTTTCGATGGCTGGATCTCTCGAAGATCCTGCTCTTTGACGAACACAAACGTGTCAAGCCCGGGCAGCGCCACCTAAAGAAACGAGCGTGCAGGCACTCCGTAGGCAGAACTACCACACGTACGTGCTGGATCTGGTGCGTTCGTACGTACTGGTACGATCTGGGGGGTTGCAAGTGGCAGGCATTTGTTTGCTTGCTTGTGTGTACTTTGCTCTTTCCGTTTTTCGTGTCTTTGCAGTTGGTAGTGGAGTTGGCTATCTTCCTGGAGCCCGCCATGCATTTTGTTTCGGCTGTTTTCCTTCCTACCTGAAGATATCCCCGTGCCTTCATTGCGGAAAAGAGAGCAATGTAGCCAAAAGATGTTGCTACCCAACACGATTTTTGGTGTTTCTATTGGGGGAGAAGATCCTATAGTATTCAAGACCAATATATAGGTACTAATATGAAAGACAGGGGAATATATTATAAAAAGAAAAATACACTCCAGCTGTGAGATCGAATCTTTTGTCGAAACTCATTTTTGCAAGCTGTGTGTGGTACTCCGATCGCGCGTATTACGGGTTGTGTGTCCTCATAAGACTCAGGATATAGGTCGGCGACTCCTCTTGCATCTACAACAGTGTAGCTATCAGGGTCAACAGGGTGATGCTAGGCAGTCTGAGCGCGGAAACTATGAAAGTCTATACCAGGTATATTTTTATTATATCGCGGGTCCTGATTTCCATGATCCTCCGTAAATAGCAACGGTTTTAATTTCGTAGCGAAAGTCACTGGTGTACTTCCAGGCATACTTTCAGAGCAGTAAAGGACGCGTGCTTCATGCGTACCAAGGGAAATCGAGGACAATAGAAGCTATGTTGACCCTAATGTTGCCACCAGAGAGCGTCGCCAGATATAAGGTGTCCAGCGACAGGGGGTGCAGCATTTTTGTTGCAACCTTGTACGAAGTATTGTATTACTGGTTGGGCTTTGCCTCACCCGAGGAATTACACAGCATTTGGATAGAACCCTTGTGTGTGTTTAGCGGTAATATTCGTGTGTGTGTACCTACCCCAGGGGCTGGTTGATGTGTGATGCGTGATACTCGTGAGGCGGCCGATGCTTGGGTGTGTTGTGGAACCCCTGCTTACGATACAGGTAGAAGCGCACTTCATGGCAAGCTCAGCTTCTGGCTAACGGGACTCCTTGGCACAATTCAATCGGAAGGCCGTTGTTTTTTTTGCCGTATTTATCGTTCCGTGCCAACTTCTGTGGGCCATGGGGTTGTTCGTCAGGTTAGACAATCATTCCTCCCCACCTTTCGTGTCTGGGCTAGAGGTGTCACGCTCTCCTCGAGCGAGGATCTTCAGAGAATGAAGGCCCCCTTTTGCCGCAGCATGCGCGACAAGAGGCGATAAGAGTGGGTCACCGTACAGGTGCACCCCTGTGATATAGCTTGCCTGGTGCGTCGTATGGTTGCAACGTGCTCGGAGATCTTGGGGTAAACGCGAGTGTTAGAAAGCAGATAGCGGCGTGAATAAGCAGGACTGCAGTTGTGACTGTTCTAGAGGTCGAGGAAAAAAAAAAAAAACGGACGGACGGACGGACGGACGGACGGACGGACGGACGGACGGACGGACGTGTGGAATGACCTGGAAGGCGTGCGGCAAACGGCACCAATATGGCAGACGCTAGCTACAACAGACAATGGAGCTAGATTTTTTTTTGGACTTGAACGTTTTGTGACTTCTCTTGATCGGCATTTTTTTGTTTGTTGGTGTCCCGTGACCAGATGGGAATGTTCATCGAGAATAACTTATTTTTGTTGCCCCAAGATCAGCTTGAAAAGAGATCTGTATGGGCAGTGAAGTAAGGGGACGCAGAAACAATTGGTTTACATATCTACCATTATGGCATGCGCCGGCAGCAGGCGCTACTCAGCAGGCACAATAATTACAGCATGCGCCGGCAATAGGCGCTATTCAACAGGTACAAAAGGCAGACCCTCACTGCTGTCGTATCCGTTTTTCTTTTTTTTCTGGTTTTCCCATTTTCAGGGGGCGTCGAAGCGACAGCGGCGCGAGATGAAATCGCGAACAACCACCTAAAGTTCACCTGTTCGAACGAGTACGACGCAGTCGAAGGTTCCCCCTGGGTCCACATAGCAGAGCCGCACCGAGCATCGAATTTCGTGGCCAGTTCGACGCTCGGGGACTCCAACAGAAATGTCTTCATCTGGACGTTTGCCGACAACACTGTCTTGGAGGGAAGGTGAGAACAAAGCGATGGGGCTGAAAATCGTCTGCTAAACTTGACTCCTGTGTCGACTACTCCCGCTTTTTCATGAATCTGGGTTTAAGCGGTTTTCTTTTGTGTTTCCTCTGTTCCCAGGGTGGATTAAGTGTACAGTGTTTAACGGCTGTGGTTGTCGGCACAGAAATCCTGTAAATCGACTTTCGTGACCGATTAGGCCCTCGGACATCCGAAGACAAGTGTCTTGGTCGTGACGTTTGGCGACGTCACTGTTGTGGGGGGCAGATGGGATATGTTGGGGGTCCAAGAGGCGTACGTATGACGCCAATATTTAGCTGGAGAAGCCGGCATAGGTTGTCCGTAGACACAAAAGCCGCCTCTGCTGTCGCAGTAACGGACCAACGGCGGGTATTTGGCGTAGCAAGAGTTGGCATGTCTGCGTCGGGAGTTTGAGTCTGAGCAAGAGGATATAAACGAAGGTCGCAGCAGTTGTTGGTCGTTATTCAACCCCGACGTCGCATGAACGTGAACAAAGCCGCGATGGACGCGAGCGAGTGTTGAGATCTTGCTGAGAACGCGATTACATACGATGAATTCATTGAGTGGGTGGACCAAATCAGAACAGTTCGCTTATTTCCCACCCTCCCTACCTCCCATCGTACCTCGTAGCATGCGTCAGATATTGTATACCAACTAGGCATGCGTTGCAACATTTTCACATTCTCTCCTCCGTCCCCCCTCCCCCCTCCGCTGACTTTGTTTGACCTCCTTATTCTATATCACGGCATCGTCGCAGGAGCGTGTCGCACATGTTCACTACCCTTGGCCGCCAATCAATAACTTTATCGCAAATCGATGCTTCAACAGGGGAGATGTATGTACTGGAGAGTTATGTCATGGTCAAGGTGAGACATGTCTACCAGAAACTTGCGTCATGGGTAAGGTGCGATAGAGGTACCTGGTAGCACTTTTCGGCCAAACCATTTTCTGAACGACGAGACTCCTTGACCCCTTAGAGCCCCAAAATACCGCCTTATACTAATTTCAAGTAAATGCGTCCCAGGGTTTCCAGTAATGCAGGCGTTATAGCCTAAAACCGTCGGACTACAGTAGTCGTTCTTGTTTTGCGGTACTGTTGCTTGTGTATAAGGGGCGCGGGTTTGTTAGTCGGATTGAATTTTCAGTTTGCTCAAAAGGTTGTGCGTAGGGCTTATATTGCGCGGTGAATCCCGAGATTTCGTGTGCGCCTGCAAACAGACGCCCGCGGATGCCCACGGGTGCGTTCACTGGTGTCCGTGGGGCTTCCCGCGGGCACCCGCACGGACGGCAAATAACGTGACGTATTGCAGAAGTGGCAGGAACATAGTGGACAACTGCACGACCTAAGAGTATACCCCGTCCCCTGGATCCGCATGCTTGCATCTGCAGTACGTCCGGCGAGAGATTCGACAGCTTACCGACAACGACAGAGAGGCGTTTTTCAACGCGATGGAAGTTCTGTACCGACTGCCCACTGCAGAGGGTCGCAAAAAGTACGGTAGCGAGTATAAGGTGAGGGCCCAGGGCGTACTGGCGGAAGTTGGGAGGGGATCGATATTTGAACACGAAATCGGTCCCCGCAGTTCTGGGATTTTTTTTTATCATTTGCCATGATACCGGGTATGATTTTCTGAGAGGATGAGGCTATGGTCACTGCAGTGGTCGTGTTAGATGGGTTTGATGGGCAGATATCCAATCGCGTAGCGGGGTTTTTTCCCAAACGCCAAGCGCCGTGAGCGTTTTGGACGATACACGAACCAACAGTATGTCAGCCGCAGATCTACCCGTGGACGCGTGCGACGGTTAGAGATCAGCCTTTCGGGTTATCACTATTATCTGCGTGACCGGGTCCGCAATCGAAAAAACTAGCCAATATATTTGGGAACCCGTTTGAATTTTCCTGGTCGATTAGCCGTACGCCTAGGAGCACGGGGCTGTTCATCGGGCGGGGTTAACAGCGTTTACCAAGATCGATATTTCGATACGGAGCTCCTTAAATAAGGGACACGAGAAGAAAAGGGGTGGACTTCTATTATCGTAGCCTTGGCGCTGCGTCTGAAATAGCTATCCGCTGCGCCAGCAATAATAGCCACCAGATACTATTAATGGGCGAGGCCATCAACAGCTAGAGAACGCTGCGGGGTGTCTTGAGGTCGAGCGTCGATGCAAAGCCAAATGCGAGCAATTCAAACGATGCCACCCTATTGTTTTTGGCTGTATTCCAATCATAAGTCACGTAGAACCCCCCACCCCCCCAACCCCACGATCAACCCCTTCTGAACCTTCAACAACCAACTCCTTTTTTTAAACGTCTCAGGGAATCCACTACTTCGTGCAGATGCACCTCGACGGGGCCGGCGTCAAGGATTGCGACCACTGGCATGACGACGCTGGTGAGTGCCTCAGGACATCCCCGCTCCCCCGTCTTGGCGTTATGTTTTGTAGCAAGTGTCGCCTCATTCCCTGGCAGGCGTTATCGCCTGCCTGAATGAGGTTATACTTGCCCCGTCCTCTCAGAAGGCATCCGGCGTGATCAGCGAGCATTCAATACAAGATATTGCAACATACAAGCAACCCTCGTACGAGTGAACAGTATAGAGCCACACGCACCCCTGCGTAGCGGCAGTCGGTCCCAGACCTTTACTGCGATGCTGTTACTATTGACAGTAGCAGTCGTGCCGTAGGTTCATTCTGCAGTACCACTCCTAATACTTGAGCTTGAAGCATTGGTTTAGCGAAGCAGAGGCGTCTATGTTTAGTACAGTATGAACGCTACTAATAGTACAGAATACGTGCACCTACTGTTGGTAGTAGCTTTTCTGAAGGCCCTCGCTTGAGGAGCTCTGAACCTTACGGTACGCAAACACAAGTTATGGGAGGAAAGCCGGTATGTGGGCACTAGCCGATAAGCACTCCCGTTGCCGCAAGCACAAGAACGAAAAACGTCGCAAAACGCCACAACAGCAAAAACAATCTGACGATATTGGGTGAAGAGTCCCGTCGTTCAAGAATTATTTGTGCTTCAAAACTCGTGTTCTGGATGACGGAGGTCCTCAACCAAAGCCATCCGCAAAGGCTGTTGTTCGTGGTTTTCAATATTTAGTTTCTGGTATACCTACGCGATATGGATTTGTCATCGCAGACGCAATTTCAGTTTTCACTCAAAATCAGGTTTCGCGGTGAGGTGTGGAGATCGTGAAAAAAAGTGGGGTTCCTGAGCAAAAGAACAGTGAGCCACGTGAAAGTGTGGTGAGCTAAAGCTTTACTTCTCCCCATCCGCCGAAGGATAAAAAAAAAAAAAAAAAAAACGGTGAGCCATCCCACGGCAGGGGTGCAGCATATTCTAAGAATTTCCTGAGCTCCTAACGAGAGGAGCTAGCTCGATATCTCGCACGCAACATGACTTCGAAGGCATTCGTGTTCGCGCAACCCGACCAAGCTTCTATGCCCTAGTCCTAAACCTAGTTTGTACTCGTAAAGTTGTTAGATTAAGACCTATGGCAATGAAAACCGAAAGTTTGGCCAAAAAGTTTGCAAACTCTTTTCGGGGGTTATTTGCTGAAAGATTCCGGGTAACGTCGCTATGTATGGCGAAAATATGCCGCAGATGTTTTTTATTCTGGCTCTTTTGCGCGTCCTGCGGTCCAACATGTCAATTCGTCCGTTTTCCGTCAAGCCTTGATCAACACTGCACACCAAGCACGATTGACCTTAGATCTCGAGATGAAGACAACCCATGGTCACTCCTCTTCGTTCCGGACAAGGCCACATGATGAGTGTAGGTAACAGCGCTGAAGAGTTCATCTCGATCCATGCCCTAGGGTGTGCGAGATTGGTTGTTTTTGTCCTGTGGTCTCCCGTCACATCCTCTCAACGTTTTGTTTTTTGCCCGTTGGGAGACGATAGAGTTTTTGTGTCAGTTTTCTATACACCAGCCGCCAAGTGTGTTTTCAACAGAAGCCTGATCGGTGCCCGCCACGAATCACCGGCCGTAGAATGAGCGTTGTACACAAAAAGGGGGGGTCGGAGCCCCTAACGAGCTCGCCACGTTCAAACTTCACGACTCTATCGTTGATTTCGTCGAACGAAGTGTGTGAAGAACACGAAATAGCGCCGCGTCTGATCCAAGATCTGCTTGAAAAATTCTCTCAAGGCCGATGTTGGCCAAGATCGTCGCGAGAAATCGTTCTTTCCCGGAATTCTTGAAAGTTTCAAAAAAAATCTACGAACTTGGGTCCATAGGCGGCCGTTCAGGCAAAGTTTGGCTGGGATCTTCAGGAATTTTAAACTTTTGGCCTTCCATTGTTACCGGTCTAACCGGTACTTCCTCACTTGAGGAGCTCAACTGGCCAGAGGTTTACTTTTTTTTGGCTCAACAGGATGACTCCGGTCCATCTCTGTACCTTGAGACGCGTCTCTGACCCACCGTACATCGTTGGGATGTCAGATTTGCCTTGTTTTTTGCTTTCGTTGGGTTTGTACGTAGACCATGGGATAGTTCATCGGGGTAGAACCTTGCACCATGTTTTTGTTCGTATTATCACATTTTTAGTGCTTAGACAACGTACGAGTATGGAAGCCCAAGTGAGGAGAACCACAGAAAAAATGGGATGCACCTACCCCTCTCTCTGCAGTAGCATGCGTCGTTGAGACACGTTATCGAGGGTGAAAAGGGCTCATGTACTACGTGGTTAGCGCTCAGCTGTACGATGCCACATTCCCGGAATTTATCACGATGGCGTTGTAGGACAAGGTGTTTCGCAGTAGTTATCATCGCAAGAAGAGGAGTTTTTTTTTTTTTTTAGTTTGCATATATCCAGGGTGCTCCTTTTTTTTTCTCTTTTCGGGCGTATCTCCCGAAAAACACAGTGTATTATTAGTGGTCTATGCCACTTTTTCGTCTTTAACTGCTTATCTTGAACAATCTGAACGTTGCACGATATTGTCCGGTGGATCGTTTGTCTTCATGTTCAACACTCAATAGGTGGCACGGAAATAGCAGAGTAGCGAGTCGAGACTTGAAATTATGCATTTTATCTTTTCTTGGTGCTTGTTGTAGCAGTTTCTTCCCTCCAAGCGCGCGGCGTCTGTTGTCCCTTGCATCTCCCGCGACGGATATCAGACATGCAGACGTCATGAGCCACCACGCCGAACACACGTCTTACAATACATATCAAAACAGGTTTTCGGTCCTAGAATACACGTGGAATACACGTGGAATATGAAATTGGTATAATATTTTGCACGAATGCGCATGAAGTAGAGACACATTTCCCCCCCGAACTTCCAGGGGGCTAACCGACGGCCTTCCCATCTTGCCCCTTGCTGTATCACCCGCTGCCGGCGTGCAGGTATCATGACCCACCACGTCGGATACACTTTGCTGTTCGAGCAAGCGCTTCAGGTCGTCGACCCCTCGGTCTCCATTCCTTACTGGGAGTACACAATCGATTGTGAGCACTGCTGTGTTGCCGTGGCGCATGTGCTCTAGCGTTGTGGTTCCCCAGAGTTTCCTCTCTAAGGTTCCCTACTGTAGAGTTTACCATAGTTTTTCCTACCAGGTAGAGTTTACTATCGGGTTCGCTAGGGTTTACCATCAGGTAAAGGGTTACCCGATGGTTTACACTACGGCTTCCCAAGAGATTACGACTAAGGTCTCTTCTACGCAAACAAGTAAGTCCGGAAACCGTTCTCGTTCCTACAGTACCTAACCGCATAATAAGGTACGGTATGCTGTTCGAGCAAGGCCTGTAAGTCGTTGATTTCGCCGTATCGATCCCTTGCTGGCCGTATACCATGTAACAACATGAAAGGAGCAACATCTGAGTCAATTGCAGCGGGTGCAGCAGAAAAGTGTCGCAGGCTCCTATCCTAACGTGAGGAGCTCAACATATGACCCGACGAAACATGACTTCGGAGAAGGCATTCGTTCGCGCAACCCAATCAATGTTCCGAAGCCCTATACCTAGAACAAACACTACTGGTAAGGAACACCAGACCAAGAGGGAGTTCCTCGCTGGAAAAGGTCAACCGTGACAAGAGGAGCTCAATATATGACCCGACGAAACATGACTTCGAAGAAGGCATTCGTTCGCGCAGCAACCCAATCAATGCCTCGAAGCCCTATACCTAGAACGAACACTACTGGTAAGAACACCAAACCAAGAGGGAGTTCCTCGCTGTAAAGGTCAGCCGTAACGAAAAAGAGAAACGCCATATGGCCCAAAACGTCCAACCCCTCCGAGTACCGTGGGGCGCCCCGTGTGTTCAGTCCTTAAGGCCGCATGCATGCCCACGGTCGGGGGATGCGCCTCGATTTTCTGGGGTTCCAGCGGAGCTCTGCACCTCGCTAACCTGACCTTGAGTAGCAATAACACATTGTTCTTGCAGCCCGACGATTAGAGCCCAAGGTCAAACCCCCCTCTATATTAATTCCACGTAGTTTTGTCCCCAAAACGGTTTTCCAGCTATACGGCGTCATTCTCATCATCTAACAACACCCATGTTACGATAGAGGTACGTAAGAACCTAACTTTTTTTCTGAGACTCGCGTTCCTTCGGGGGCTCTCTACCTCCCCCCAATAAGTGACCGTTTCAGAGGAACAACGACAGTGTGTACCCCCACTGAACCATCCCATGGCCAGCGAAACACACTGCAAAACACAACGGCATCCCGAGGATATCGGGTACTTCCCGAGTTAAAATCCTTTACGAGTGGAACACCCGTTTTCGGGGGGTTACTTGAAATTCGTATGGAGAGGGGTTTTTGGCGCGCTCTGAAGGGCTCAAGGAGCCCCGAAATCAGAAATGGTTTAGCCGTATTATAGTGCGAACCTCTGTCGTAGTAGCACATGTGTCCTGCGGTGTCTATGCGCCGCGTGCCAGCAATGTACAATAAACTTCGACTTTGAACGAGGTACAGGGTCCCTCGCGCGAGTAGTGGCTTGCAGTCGGCAAGTAATGTCGAAACGGGGAGAAAACCAGATATAATAATGGCGAAATACCGTAACCTTGTCGATTTATGTCCAAAGAGCTCGTTCCTTGAAAACGCGAGTGTGGTCTTAAAGGCGCCAGCTGCCACCAGCTAGTCATGTCGTCGGTATTTACAGTCATTCCCCCTTGCTTCCTGGCTGCCGCATGCTGCATGGCGCACGCGTCGCCATGGGTTTTGATCCGCAGCTGCCCAGGGGCTGGACAGCTACGCGCAGTCCAGGGTGTTCGACCAAGACTGGTTTGGCTCCGCCTCTCCCGACAACGCCCTCCACACCGTCGACGAGGGTCGCTGGGCCTACCTGCCCGTGATGACGGTGAGGTTGAGGCATAATTGCACGGTACCGTAGAGAGATGCGCAAAATATTGTGTTCTCGGGCTCCATCACTTGAGCACCTCCCTACTACAGTACTGTACCGACTGGCGCGTGCTATTATTACCATGGGGGCAGCACTTTTGGTCTGAAAATCGTTTCTGACTGACGGGGCTCCTTAATCCAAATTCGTCGGAAAAATCGGCCATTTTGTTTTGATTGATTTGTTTTTTTCGTGGTATACACACGCCGTCGGGTTATTAATCCGGTATCAGTCTTCTTTTTTTTCTCTCAAAACAGTTTTTGGGAGAGGTCTCAAAAGCTCCGAAGTTTGTGGAATCTCAGAAAAAAAAATGGTGCGCCTCTATCGTAGCACGCGTCGACTTCGAGAAAATCGAAAAAGCAACCTGGTGGCACGTTGTGTGGCCTGTAACTGTGTACCCGGTATCGATGTGTATAGCATGAGGCATGTTGCGGTGGAGGCGACCTTCTTCTTTTTTTCCTGCCTGTGGCTCGTTGCTTGAGAAACGCTGTACCTCTCCCCCACGCCGATTATTCATGGCAAAATGATTTGGCTACCCGATGAATGTTTCGTGTGTTTTTACCAATCCAACACTTGGCCATGCACGCATGTGAAAGTATTGTAAGACAATAGACTATGTCATTTTACGCTAGTCGTGACTCATGGAAATTTACTGAAAACGGACGAAACGATGTATTACGCAGCTTGCATACAATGAGTACCGACCCTGAATTTGTCGAACTCACAGCCTGACGTTGTTGGAACAATTTCATAAAATACCATATGGCCGTGTAAGCAAAACAATGACGACACATGTCGCTAAACAGTAAAATAGCATAAACGGCGGGGCAAACCAACGAAAACAATAAAAAAAAAAGTGCCCCAAACAAGGATGAAAATTCTACAAAAACAGTTGGGTCAGATATAGTAAAGGAGGCCCGTAGTTGAGAAAACGTTTCAACCAAACACGTGCTGCTACCTCCACCGGTCGAACCATTAGTGACGGGAAACGCAGATACGGATAAGGTGTACCGACCGCCACATACATGCTAGAAATAGTACTAATACCATTAATGTACGGTCGAAGTGCCCCTATTTTGTCTTACAGGATTCCAGCGATATTGGATTGAGAAGTCCCGAAATTCAGCTAATATTTTGGCGACGAAGTGCTACTACCTCTGTCGTAGCACGCGTCGACTATACTCGCCTGTTATTCGAACAAGGAGTTCCACCCGTCCTGATCATTTTGAGGGGAAAAGGCACTTGATGAGTAGCCCAATATCGTAGCGCTCATCTGAGGCATATATATGGTATTGGATAGCTGCACAAGCATCATTGTTGCGGATGTATGGTATTCTACGTGGGAACATGAAAGGACTGGTTCGGTTTTCGGACTGGATTCGTTCCTGACGGGGTCGGGGTGCCCTAGCCTCACAACAGATATTACTATAGCGCTCTCGTTTTTGCATTTCGCTCCCTGTTTTTGTAGATGGCTCTTCCGCAGGGAATGTCTTGTCGTCGGCTCGTCTTGTATTCGCAGGTGGCGACAGGTTACGAGTACCGTTCGTTCCGGCTTCTTCGTGTTCCGTCGGGCGCAGGCGGGGGCCCAGACCCGACATCCTAGGCCGTTGTTGCTCTTCTTGCTCTTCGTCTCGTTTTCGCTCTTGTTCTCGTTATTGTTTTTGTTGTCGCTCATGTTCGTGTTATACAGTTCTTGTTCCTGCTCCAATGTTGTCATTCTCTGTGTCGTTCTCGTTGTCGTCCTTTTCTCGTTTCCTTTTTGTAATAACTCGATCTTGTTCTTGCTCCTACTACTTCTGTGCTTGTTCTTGCTCCTGCTCCTGCTTCTGCTCCTGTTTTTGTTCTTGTTGTTTTCCTTGTTATCGGTCTCGGTCGAATTACCGTTCTTGATTTACTTCTTGTTTTGCTGTCCTTGATCTTGTTCTTGTGCACAAATGTGTTGTACAGGACGCGTGGGAGTACGTGCACAACTCGTTCGGACTTCTCCGCAGTCCGTGGAACGCCGACTCAACGCCCTACGTCACCCGCCACAACATGACCAACAACGAGGTCAGAACACATGAGTAATTTTTGTTCGTCGTCAAGCAACGTGAGCAGGCAACCGGGACTCTCAACGTCGAGAGCCCACGCGAACGAAATCACAAGGAAAAAAAGATCGCAAAAGGGCCCCGGAAAAAGAAACAAACAGGACAAAAACAAAAGGAAAACCGAGAAGGCGATATATAATATCTGTATGGTAGGCTATGCTTGCTGTACGGCAATGCGCGGACTGAGCCTCGACGTCGGATGCGGTGGGTGTACGATCGCACCGACATTTTCTGGCGCTCTTCACATTAGAGGAGCATATCGAAATTTGTTCGTTCAAAATACTGATTATTCGAGAGGGAATGAAAGTGTGCGACTCCATGGAGCCTAGCTAGGTGGATGGCGCAGCGCTGTGAGATCTAGTACACTTTAGTTGACATTTCTAAACGTTTTACCCTGATGATATCATCAGGGGGCGGTTCGATCGGTACTTCGTATGGGTTCGGGTTTGGGCTAAGGGTTGGGGTTTGGTTTTATCATGGATGAACAAGGACAGTAACGTCAGACACCCCGATGACGTATGCTACGGTAAAAATGCACCACACGCAGTTTTTTTTTTTTTTTTCTGTGAGGCTCGTAATCACTTGAGGAGCAGTGTACAGGCTTGCTTCAAGCTGCTTCCAGTCAAAAGCCGGAGATTCTTCCCCCCCCACGAATGCCGCTCGCAGCATCTCGAGTCGAAGAGTGGATATTTCGTATCGTACTGCCCCCCCCTGACCAGTGGAAGAGAAGGTAACATGGCCACTTCTTTTTTTTTTATCGGCCTCTCTCGGGGCTGTTCTGTTTCTACAGCACCAGGAGCGGAACTCGTATCGACCAATGACAGGTCTTCAACTTTTCAATATTTTTCAGAACTTTTCGAGGCGGGGGGCGACAAACGAATGCGCCGCATTTTGCGCGAACCGGTTGAAGGTACTCCAAGGCATGTCTGTAGAAAATATCGCGTACATATCGAAGATCTGACCTGCGTGTGTTCATTAGTAAGCAGAATGTAGCAAAACAAAATGATCTTACATTGGAATCGAGTCATTTACAGGGAGCAACGTATCTTATTATATATTTCGCTCAAAAATCCAAACGTCCACGCCGTTTTTTAGAATACATGTAGACCCTAACATTTTGCACACGTGTTTTACATGCCTGTCCCAAGGCCTGACCTCCGGGTGTTTTGTTTCATTTTTTTTTGCCACCCAAAATGTTTGGTCTAAGCGGGTCCAAATTTTCCAAAAAGGTGAAAATATCATGACTGACGAAAGATAAAAAAATAAAAAATAAAAAGAACTACAAACGACAGGCGAGGTCTTCGCAATTGCACAGATAAGACGCGTCCAAAAGTTCACGGTTTGAATAACAGAAAACGGTGTGTGGACATTCGCCGGGGGATAAATTTCCGTCGTTTCAACTTGAATCAGCTTGTACCTCGCCCACAAACAATACCACTTCTTCGAGGTACCAGGTATACCGCAATAGTGCAACACGTTGGACAAACAAGCCCATGGCCTATTGGGTTATAAAAAACGGACATATTTGCGAAACAAACGATTTGGGGCTAAGAAGCCCCGTTTTTCAAGAAATGCTTTTTTTTTAGCGAAGAAGTGCTACCTGGTATCTCTAATCGCAGCAAGCGTCAGATAGCCAAGAGTAAATACAAGTACAAATGCGTTGGGGCGCTTGCGCGAGGGCGGCCGAGGGCTCCGATTTAGACCAGGTTTTTTGTTGTCTTCGAGTAAATTCGAGCTGAGGGCCACCTCTCGCTGTTTTCTGCACGTGCCTCTCAGCTTGTTCGCCCCTTTCGACCCTGCTGGTGGTGACGAAGGTGGGGGGTAGCCCGCCGCGGCGAAGACGTGCTTACCTCTATCGTAGCACGGCGTGCCGTCGACCACAATCATAACACTACCTAGATCTCAAACTATGAAAAAAACTCACCCACATAGTATATTACAAGTACCAACAACGCAGCTTGCACAGATGAGTATTGACCCGAACATTCATCGAACTCACGGCTGACGACCTTGAAATTTGTTTATAAAATGATAAATATGGCCATTGACCCAAGATAGATGGGATTTTACAGCAGTTAATCACTCGGGAAGATCAGCCTCGGCCCGAAAACGCTATGGCCAAAAGTATACCCCCGGTCCTGGTTGGTCGTTTGACTCCTCTTGTATGCTCTTTGTACGAGCTGGTTTGCTCCCCCCGCGCGCAGGACAACAAAGCCCATTCATGGTGAACAGCCAAACTTACCACCAAAGAGTCTATAGCCCAGTCGGTATGTCAGCCATCACCAAGTGTCTCAACTGGCGCACACACGGGGCGATGCACATCGCGGCGGGGAGCGATCAAACGCAAACGATCTTGATGTTATAAACTTTCCCCCGCACTTTTCCTATTCTGTGTGTTTTTTACTCTGACTTGCGCAGGACAAGACGGACATGGTCGACTGTGCAGCCTACCAAATCTGCTTTGATTCAACCGAAATGTCATCCATCAACAACTGTCTCAACGGAGGCACCCACGGGCCGGTGCACATCGCGGTGGGTGGCGAGTGGGCCAACCCTGAGGAGAGCTTCGTGACCACCGCAGGCGAGTGAAAAAATCATTAGTGCAGCATCGGCGTCCCCCCTACGGATTGGGGACAGAAACATATTGTGATCGTTGCGCTGTTTTACAACTTGGGAATATTTTGGCTCGCGGATGCAAACGTTAATCGTTTTTTTTTATTGGTGGTTTTGCTTTTTTTTCCCCTTTCACGTTGAAATCTTTTCAGATGCTTTCCTGTTGTAACTTAATTCGCGTACACACACACCACATGCATGTATTTTTTCATGTACATATGTAACTATAGCATGTATTCGTTATAGGTCATTTTATGTAATAGTGAAACGTGGTATGTATGTAAAAGACATCATACTCCCGGGTTCAGATCGTGAATACAGAACTCTCCTCGAACGAAACGCCAACAATGCTGGTACAGTGAGAATCGACGCAACGCCGCAAACCGCCGGAAACAGCGCGGGTTAGAGTGATGTGGTCCCGCTTATACGCACTGATGCGTTGTGAGATTGAAGGCGAACAGCTACAGTGGTGGCGTAAAGCCGGCATTGAAAGTTGGAACTACCCAACCCCTTTATCGTAGCTGGGAGCATTTGCTTTCAAGTGTGATCAGCTCGATGTGTGGAGTTTTGCTCAGCAAGTGGAAGAACCGCCGCAAAACTGGCTGCAAATGTTCACAGCAGAATTTCTCACTGGCATGGTTTAAGCTGGTCACCAAAAAAAACTATTCTCGTTGTCGTTATCGGCAAAACCACTCGGGGAATTTTTTGGTTCGATCTTTCTTTTGGTTTTCTTTTTTTTGTATTGAACGCCTCGTCGCAACCAAAAGCATTTGGCAAAAAAACGTGAGTTTCGACGAAGTCCCCGATCATATGGCTGGACTTGATGTGAAATCTTATTCGAAAAACATGCCGCGTGGTACGATAGGGGGGCCAAGGTCACGTCAGGCGGGGGTCGCCTCTAGGGCTACCCTTCATTTTTTTTTTCTGCAACCTTGACGTTTTCCTCTGGTGTTTTTTGTTCCAAGAGTATGAAATCGCCTGCATGCGGTTGTGTATTGTTTTCATTCTGCACACAAAACACGGGAAAATTAAGTCCGTCCTTGAGCGAGAGATGCAGACCCAATGGCGCCGGTGGCCTATACTCGGTCGTAAAAGTACCCCCCACCCCCCCCCCCCCACACCCTCTCCTACCGTAGACGTGGTCGGGGTCGCCTGTTACGATAGAGGTATTCATCTCACCGACGCATGCTACGATAAAGGTATTACTTTTCGTATGAAATTTTTCCTTAACCCAAAGTCATCGGAAGTAGGCCATTTTGTATTTTTTTGCATGATTCTCGTTTGTGTACGTAAGGTCATGGAGTTTTTCATCCGGTGTGTAGCAGTTTTTTTTTCCGCCCTCCAAATCAGTTTTCGGGCTGTCTTTAAGCTCCCATGTTGAGGAACCTCAGAAAAAAAGTGGTGCACCTCTATCGTAGCGCGCGTCAACCATTTTTTTTCCGCGGCTCCTCGCGGAGAGCGGAGGAGCTCTGTCTAGACTATACCCCCACCCTAAAAATATAATTTTCGGGAAAGAGAAGAAACTGGAACCCGACGAGCAGGATGGCATGGCCTAGGCTTTAAAGTCGAACGCGTTGTTTGCAAAACCCAATGAAGATAAGGGTAGTTTCTCAGTCGATGCGCCCCCCGTGAATCACAAATAGTTTGTTTTTTTTGCTGAGTAAAATTCCACCGTTTCTCGCCGTGGCATGTGTTTCGCCAAGAACACTATGCCTCTCTGGCGAGGCACCTCCGCTGAAGACAGACGTGTTGTCGTTGGAAGCGACATTGATGTTAAGCTGGATGCCTGGGGCATCGGATTGCTCGTCCTTGTGCTTTCAGAGTAGCTAAAGATCAGCTTTTAGGCAAGACACGGGCTACAGTAGTGTGGCGGGGGGGGTACCTAGTTTGTGTGTGGCCATAGTCTTATGACCATAGACCCTCGCATCCCTACTATGCCGGGACGGAGCACGTCGAGTTTGCACTAACCAGGCGGACATTGCTTGCACTAAGCGCGAAGCGACGTGAGGTGCTGGCGAGTCGCACAAAGGATAGGTCACTTTTGGGGCCGTTTGTGGCAGCCGCTCGGGGTCGTTCGTGCGAGTTGCCCGCCTCTTCCTATAATATCTTGCAAACTTAAAACTTTCGTGCTGTTATAACTTTGCTACATGGATCCGCCATGGCGCAGTAAGCTACGCCGCGCAAAAAAAACACGCTGAATAGTACTGTCGTCCGTGCAGCACAGAGTCAAACCTAGGTACACCCTCTAGCGTGTAACATGCCTCACGACGTCAACTTTAAACAGAGTGCAACCGCAAGGTCGCGCTGGTTCATCGCGTACCTGTGGGGGAAGTATTTCCTGTGAAGTGGTGTCCAAAGGCCACAACCCCGCACAACGATCTATTAGGACGGCAGGAAACTGCACATCGGCATCAAAGCGAGGTTCATGGTCGGTTTGTATTTTCCCTTATAATACGCGTACACGCCGCCTCAAAATAGAAACCCTAGCAAGTTACAGTGATATAGCCCCCCGCTCATCAGGACGCATCTCTGAGGAAAGGCTACCTGCGTTCTAGCATGCGCTGGCCACGTCTCTGCGTGACGGTGTTAGAACGTCGACGAATTGAACTGAGTCCAGTTTAGGGTTGACATACGTAAATATGATTTTCGACGTTGCCGGTCACCCAACACTCGATGTTGCTGTCCTCGCTGGATTAACTTTTCCTCAGCTATTGACGACAGTTTCCGCGTCGAAGCGTGCTGCATGTGACAGGTGACACGTGGTCCCGCTGGTTACCATTGAGACAGAGGCGTTGTCGGATGGTATTTCGTGGCCCCCCTCGCCTGTCGGTGACATGTCGAAGTCTGTTTCTTGCAGCTCAATTCAACCCTGGCTTGATCCTTCCCCAAAATCGCGCAGGATACAGTGACATTGTCCCGCTCATCACCAAGTACCTCTGGAGGAAAGGCTACCTCCGTGTGCCCGACACGTGCACCGTCGAAGGCAGCGGCGGCGGGGACGACTCGACCTGCCGCACAGCCTGCCCCTCGGAGTTCTACGAAGCTCAAGGGATGTCGCCGTACGATGTTCTAATGGACGTGAATGCCGTGTACTGGTTCGCCGCATCCACTCAAGGCACCGTGGTGAGGCTGAAGTTGCGGTTGGCGGGAGAACGTTTAGGCCTATATTCCAGCGGTTCCGGGTCTACTTGTTCGCGAGTGGCTGTCTCTCAAGAGTTTGAAACGCGCCGCCATCGTATCCAGATCGATCGTTACGCCGCTCCGGATAGAACACGGGTGCACCTCCCGAACCGCGGCATTGATCGAGAGTGCCGTGCTGCGATTTGCCGCTCGAAGGCTGCCGTGCGGGGGATAAATTGTTTCGGGGCTATACTTCATCGGCTAGGGGGTTACCTTCGCGAGTTACCACCTCTCACGGTTTCGAAACGCGCGACTACCATCGATGTCGTTAGTTGCCTTCTTCGAGATGCCCATCGGGATGCCTCCCTTACAGAGGCATTGGTCTGACTGGTTGAGCTCGTTTGACTCGTACCCTTTTAAGTAATGCCTACGTTGAGCAAACTCCATGATACACCGTCACTGTGAAGATTAAAGCTCTGTCGACCTGGGAACATTGTCGGTGAGTATACAACTAAGGCCACCCTCCATACAATCTCGAAACTGCCGTGTGGTGAAAACAAGAATCTTGCATCTCTGATTGTTGGCATCGGCAGATATACGACAACGAAGAAGGCCGTTTCCACATTGCGGGGGGGCACAGCGACGCGTTCGAAGACGCTTTCTGGAAGAAGGCGCTGGAATCGCTCTGTGACGCCGGGTACGCAGTGCATTGTTTTTCAGCCTTTTTTGTCGCATTCAGAGATACACCGAAATCACTTGGCCTGCGCTACCAGTCCGCACGAAATGCAATGTATCGTGGCTTCGTGGTGGTGGTAGCGCGGTGCATCAAATGCACTGTGTTGTAGCAGTGGTGGTGGCCGCGCTACATTATGTACACTGCTGTGATAGCAGTCACCGCTGACGATCGGTGGTTGTGGTGTTTCTCCAACAAAAGTACAACCTGGGATCAGTCTGTTCTTGCTTCCGAGAGGGACGTTGTTGTGCAATGAATGAATTCGCACGTCGGGCACACCAGATAACTGTACATAAAACAATCGGATCGTTTTCACGGATCTGCACCATCTGTACAAGTCCCTCGACGGGGGGGGGGGGGGGGGGGGGGGGGGTAGTCTACACGAGGTGCGTGCTATGATACGATTATCACGTTTTGACCGCAATAAGCAATACTGACGGGAGCCTCCTCAACTGATGGTTTTAATATATATATGTATGTATATATATTAGATGCAGTACATCTGTGAGATCAACGATTTCGTCAGAACTCGCCTTTACAAGCTGGGTGTGATACTCCGATCGCGTGTTTTACGATGTGTGCGTGTCGCCAAGGAGTGTACAGGCAAGCGACCCCCCTTACGACCATCTACTGTAGTCCGAGGTTCCACAGGGTGGCATACAATGTTCAGTCTTTAATGATTCAAGCAGTCGGCGCACGGAAACGTAAGAAGGTTAGGGGTGGACAATATATGACGGCTGCGGAATACACCAACTCCTTTATATCTAGTCTATATATGTAAATGTAGAAAATTGGGCGGAGGGGGGGGCGGGGGAGGGGGTGAAAACAATTGCTTCGCGCGCATCATGAATTGGGGTTATAGCGCGAACGGTCAGATACCTTTAAAGAGATTGTGGGGATCAAAAGCTTGGTGTTTTTGTTTTTGTTTTGTTTTCAGTTTTATATCAATGGTTTAATATTTCGATGAGAGCTAATTAATGGTGCTGAATCACGTAATATGGTCGGAATACGATCGCTGTACTTTCACCGTTGTACTTAGTCACAATCCTGTGCTATGGGATGATTGATCGGGCGACACCTTTCGGTTTCCCCCAAAGCCAGTGTAAGCATGTCCAAGTGGGAAGCTTCAGCAGAAGCCACAAGTAAGTGCAGCCTTAACGTAGCGTGCGCGGCTCGCTCATACAACCTTAACTTGAACACCCTTTGGCCGCACGTGCTCTTATCTCTTTGCTGGTATTGCAGGCATGTGGGAGAATTGTACACATCGTCGGCCCCGTACGACCCCCTCTTTTGGGTGATCCACCCCACTGCCGAGCGCTTCCTGAGCTGGAGAAGGAAGCTGGGAAGGGAGCGGGGGGAGGAGTAAGTTGCTGACGTGTATCTCATTGAACCCGCGATGCTGCTAGAGTGGCGCGTATTCCTCGTACCATGCTGTTGTCGTCGGTATATGTAAGTCGCTGACGTGTATCTCATTGAACCTGCGATGCTGCTAGAGTGGCGCGTATTCCTCGTACTATGTTGTTGCCGTCGGTATCTGTCATGGCGATTTTGTGTTTCATTTCTGCCGTCGCTTTAACTTTCGGGCTTGACTTGTACGCTATTAATAGGCGGGCGTGCCCTTAGCGGCCTTGTGGACAACCCACGCCCACGGGCGTCTTCCCTTCTCCCCTCCGGTAAACAAAGGTCTTCCTTTCCATCTCGCACAGGGTTTCAGCGTTCCCACTGCCCCTTGATTTCACGGGAGTTTGCTAGTTTCGCGCCCTCGCACCTTCGATGACACGAAGAACTGCATCTGCGCTTAATGGGTCGGCAATAGAGAGCTCCTGGGTGAAGAGCTCTCAGTAATGCTGGTCGCACCTCTACCGTACTATGCGTCCTTAACCCCTCTAGAACCCCAAAAACCCATCCCCGTACTAATTCCAAGTGATTTTACCCCGAAAACGGATTTCAAGTCATACAGGCGTTAACGCGCCAGGAATACCGGCCTCCTCTTTTATCACCAGGTAGAGCATGCTTGTCGGCCTACAGATGGGAGTTCCACGAAACGTCTGGGGGCCAGAGGTGTTGTCGATAGCCCTTTACAGCCCCGGTAAATTAACCATTTCCAACTAAAAAGACCATATTATAGTCCAACTCCAAGTGTTTTGTCGCCATGTCAGGAGTGCGGTGCTAAAAAAGGGTTGAGGACAATGCCAGCGACCTTGACTGGCCTAAAAATATATTAATCCTCGCATGTTCGACTGCGTTTAGGTGGGAATTCGACGAGACGTGGGGATACGATCATGGCAAGGTCATCGGGGAGACCGGGATGGTCTGCGACTGGTCCGCCGTACGAGATGGCACGCTCGACATGCCCACCTGCACCAAGGGCATCTGCGGCGGACACAACGAGGACGACATTTTACCCTTTGCGGTCAAGGTATTGGACGCGTTACCGGCACCCTTTTTGTAACGTATGTAGGGCCCTCAGATAGTACAGAGATATGACAGAGACATCCCACTGTAGGGGTGCATATCACGAGTCCCTGAGGTCCTCACATGAGGAACTGAATATCTCACCCGACACTACATGACTTCAAAGGCATTCGTTCACACAACCCGACAAAGCTTCATACCTCAGTCCTAACAAAATACAGTATGTACTCGTGAAATGACTTGACTAGTGACGAACCGCTAGTTCTTCGCTTGAGTGAGTTCAATCGAACAGGGTACATTATTAGTTAATCCAACAACTGCAAACCTTACCGTGGGATGACTCGAAAGTCGTCAAAACAAGCGCGGTGTGTTGTCAATTTGTAGGAAGGAATCATCCCGCGGTACGTTCGTACAGGGGTTGCAAAATGTTTAGGGGGTGAAACGTTTCTTTTGGCCGATCTGACCGCTTAAAAGTCCTCAAAATACGTGCAACTATCGGACAGCGTGATGGTGGCAGCTTAGCGAGTATTTTGCGCCTTAGGACCAGCCAGCGCATGGAGGTGCTGGTCGGGTTGATGTGCGAACGAAGGGTGTCTTTTCGGCGTCAAGCAACGGTGTGGGGTTTTCGAGTTCCTCAGTGTTCTACAGAAGGAGCTCAGAAAGTTTCTGCCCCACCCCTAGCGTGAGATGTCCGAAAAAGGCGGGGTGCAGTCAGTGTGCAAGTGACGTAGAAGGAGGCGCGTTCTGCGATAGAGGCGTGGAGCACCTTTTTTGCGAGAACACCTTTACAACGAAAAACGCCATCTCACGGTGGGTGGGTGGGGGGGGGGGGTGAAGCATCGGTCCCTGAGGTCCTCACGTGAGGAGGTCAACTTCTCAACCGAAAAAAATGGGTTCGAAGGCGTTCGTTCGTTGGCGCAACAACCCAACCAAGCTTCTACTCCGCCTTCGTCCTGAAACAATATGCACTCGTGAAATTTCTTCATAAAAACGGTAGTTCCTAACTTCGAGAGCTCAATCGGCCAGGGATGTTTTGCCTCACAAAGCAAAATTTCCTTGCCGCGGGATGACCCTGAAACCCGTTTCGGGAATATAATTGCTGTTAATACTTGAAATTTGTACAGGGAAAAGGAATTTGGGGCTCTAAAACAGGGGTTGGCCCAAAGTCGTAGCAACTTTAAATCGTTTATTTGCGTTTTTGTGTGTCGTTGATTACACGAGGCCATGGGACTTGATTTGATTAATCATCTTGGTGAGCATTTTCGTGTTCTTCTGCAAAAAAACGTTTTTTTTCGATCTGAGGCACATAAGAGCTCTCAAGAAAAATAGTAATAATGGCCTCTCTACCGTGGTTATCTCTCCTTATTATAGCTTCAAGTACAATTCCAGCCGTGAGGTCGAAGATTTCGTCGAAACTCGTCTTTTGCATACCGCTGTGTGTTGACTCCATCGCGCGTGTTTACTGGGTGTGTCGCCCTCCTTAAGGATGTAGGTCGGCGACTCCCCTCGGAACTATAGCTTGCACCGGGTCCAACAGGGTGATGTTACATCAATATATGCACGGCAACCGTAAAACTCGTTTTTTTGGCGGGGGAAATCTGACGGCTGTGGTGTGTTGCACTTTGGGCACACTCTCCTCCCTACCCCTTGCGGTCGGTCTGCTTCGTGTGGCCAGTGTCGTGCCGTAAAATCATGGTTCTCCTCGTGCTCGTAGGCCAGTTTTGTTTCTTGTGACACGAACAGGTACACCGTAGAGATTGCAATTTTTTTTCTGGGGCTACTGGCCTGTGTGGCTCTATCTGTATATACCCCACCCGAAAAATTGATTTTGATAAAAACGAATGCCCCACCCGAGAGGAACAATGTCTTGGCCTAGGTGTAAAAACAAAATGTTCCATTTCGCAAAGTAAGAATGTGTTTTTATTTTTTGGCAAAAAGTTCTACCTCTAGATCGTAGCGCACGTCGCGTACGGCGCCCAAAGAGGTGAATCGGTGTTCCACACGCGGGGCCAAGCCTTCCGTCTGCGTGACGTGTCGGTCGAGGCCGCCCCAAGTACATAGCGACATGGCGGATGTTGGTACCTTAGCCGCCCAGCGCTTTGCACTCCCACGGTGGGGAGACACTAGGTATGATGAGAGGTAGCAATTTGCTTTCGCCCAAACCTCTCCCCGAATGACGGGGGCTTCTTCGTGCAAAAGCGGCAGAAATTGTTTTTTTCTTGTGTGTGTTTTCTTTCGGTATTCTTCGCTGTGTACCTTAGGCCACGGGCTTCTTCATCGGGCAGCACTTCTATTTTTCCGAAAGAGCCATCCCACGCCCCGAGCTGCACCTTTGTGAGACAAAAAAATGTATACCTCTGGCCGGTTGAGCCCACTCAAGCGGGGAAGTACTACCGGTTGGTCAAGATAGTTTCACGGGCAAATAGAATACGTTGTAATTTGTGTGTGGACTTGTAGGGCATAGAGCCTTGGTCGGGTTGCGCGACACGAACGCCTTCGAAGTCACGACTCGGGTGGGATGTTGAGCTCCCCATCGTTGAGAACCCAGAACCTTTCTGCTGTGCCCCTACCGCGGTGGGATGGCTCAAAGATCACTTGAGTTCAGACGGGAGGAAAGGCTTAGGGGCTGTCAACAAAAAACGGTTGGCCTCACAAGGGGGGGTGTGATGCAAACTCTCACCCCGCCACGACTCCAATACGCCCCCGCCAAATCTCAAATCTTGCATTGCGATTCGCCGAACGAACGCCTCACGGCGCCCGCTTCGCGCCTGGCGCACGCGATATCTGCCTGGTCGTGATGACAACCCGACGTGCTTCGTCCCGGCGTAATAGGGATTCGAGGGTCTATGCCATATGGTCATACCACTACGGCTATGCATGAAACGAGTAACCCCCCCCCCCCCCCCCTCCCGTCCCGTGAACGCCCTCGCGCTACCAGGTTAAAGGGGAAATCGTTACGATGTCAAACTCCGAATGGCTCGACTTCATCTATCCCGACAACGAAGACCTGCCCTACATATACAACGAGTTTAAGTGGGATCATTGCGTGTGAGTACCTTTCGATTGCGAGCGCTGTGGGGCTGGCTCGCTGACTACAAGCCAACCCAAGCTCAGTTTTTAGTTGGACATCTGCTTCAAGAGGAGGAGGTAGTAGCCCAGGAGGGCTGTTTTCGTCGAAACGGTTTCTGAACAACACGGGGCTTTCTTGACCGAAATTCCTTCAGATTTTTTTCTTGTTTTTGCTATAAAACGTGTGTGTTTTTTCGGGCATTCCTGGTGTTAATGGGCCATGTGGAAGAGTTTCATCGGGTTACATTTTCGGTTCCCTCAAAATGGGGTTTTTGGTAAGGTGTACTATTATTAGCATAAACCCTAACCCCAACCCTAACCCTAACCCTTAGCATAATAGTATGGAGCTCTGAATAGGTTATTAATAGGAGTCTCAGAAGAAAACAACGATGAGGCGCTACCGCCGTAGCATGTGTCTTGTGTGGGATTGTTACGCAATCTGTTCCTTGCGCTGATTAGAGCGGAATTCTGCTAGGTCTCGTAAGCTTGCCTAGTGCGTTTGTGATTCGCAACGCGTTTTGTTCAGGCGCGTTGAACTACTAAACGTTTAGTCGCTTGTCTTGCTTGGCCGCCCCAACCAATAACCACAAATCAAAGTCTAGATCTAACTCGCACAGCTAACTCAACGGGTTTGGTTCAGGGAAACAGACGGAAGGCCTTTTAAGCATCCGAACATTTGCCACCCCTGTTAAAATATATCGTCGAAACAGACACGTTGCCACTGGCGGGGCTATCCTCAGTTTCACGGAACTGCCCGACATCTTTGGGTGCCAGCTTCGTCTTGCGCTTTGCGAATATCTTGTCAGCTAAATACCCAAGCCAAACTATTGTGTTGAATCGATCGGATTGGGAAGCATCCTACCGTAGAGGACAAATTCTACGATACGCCCCCCCCCCAAAAAAAAAAGAAAAAAACACATTTTCTTGGACGAACTTTCTGTTGCTGCTCGACACTCGTGAAGAAGGATGCTATGGAAACACAATCCCTTCGCATACTTCTCTGTAAAGGACTGTCGAACGACGACGTCGGGGCGGCAAGGAGCCACCGTATTCTCAAGAAGGTACGGCCGGGAGCTGGTTTAAAACAAAAAAACAGCGAATTTGTTATGAAACCGTTGGCAGGGCTACCGCAGAACGAGTCATAGATGAACCTGCGTTTCCCGAGGGCGGTCGCTCTAGGTGCTCTATATACCTCACCCAACCGCAAGAGTTGAGATAAGATTAAAGTACAAAAGTTGAGATAAGATTATAGTACAAAAGTTGAACCAATCCCATGGCTAACATATGCTATTGTCAAGTGCAACGACCATCATTACAAAAAACAAGAACGTACTTTATTTATTTTTTCGATTAATTACACATGGGTTAGGGAGCGCCGTCATTCAGATCGAGCAAAAAAGAAAACGTGCTTTACACTGATTCTACGATACACCCCCCCCCCCCCCCCCCCCCCCCCAAGAAAAAAAAACAGCATTTTTTTTTAACGATCGCTTCATGGCTGCTCGACACAAGGAAGGATACCATTGGAAGAATACACCCGTTAATGTTCTTGTGCGCGAAGATCTCTCGATCCATGACGTCGGGTTGTCAAGGGACACCGCATACTCAGGAGATACGCCCGGGAGCTGGTTTTGAAACCGGCGATTTCGTTGAAGAAAAGTTGGGGGGGGGGGGGGGGGGGGGGCTACCGTAGAGCGATTCGCTACAGGTACTACGGAGTGATTCCTTGGCGGGCTTTGAACCAAACGTTTCTGATCGGTTCAGCCCCCCGAGGTTTGGAACTCTCCGCTAGCATGATCATTTCACGAGTAAGATTTGTTGTAGAACTGGCGCATACAAGCACGATGGTCGGGTTGCGCGAACGAATACCTTCGATTTAAGTCATGTTTCGGGCGAGATTTCGTTTTTCAGCTCTTAATTTTTGTTAGGATCTCCGAACCTTCTGCAGCACCCGTGGCGTAGGATGCCTACCCCCGGTCGCAGCGCCGCTTGTGGTGGGGGGATATACAGAGTCCCCCAACTCAGAATCCTCAGACGGCGCGTAGGTGCTACGTCTTCCGAGGTCATAGCAGGCACCGACGATCTTGTTTTTTTACAAATATGCCAGCTATTATGTTCGCACTTGTGACATTCTCCTCATCCCTCCGCAGACGTAACGCAAGAGTCGGGGTCACTACTTGTAAGCAGGCTTTTCTTCCCCCCCCCCACTACGGCACGCCCCTTCATGTTTTGTCACGAGAAGAATTCGGCACTTTCGTTTCCCTCGTCTCGACTTCCGTCGCATTGTGTCTCCGCTTTATCCAACTAATCGCGGGTCTGGCGCCTTTTCAACATGTGGGACTCAACGTGAAAACGTGAAGTTTTTCTCCGTTGAGACGCTGCATAAATCAGAAACACTAGCGTAATCAAATGATGTTTTGACAACCTATCCGTGCTCGCCCCGCGTCTCTCTCGCGTGCATACCCCCCCTTCGCAGAGATAACGGCGGCTACTTCATGGGCACTCCGTTGGGTGATTGACCGGCGCAATTCGGTAAAAAATACGGAATACAGCGGGATACCGCGGAATGCGTTCGGGATACATATTCCGAATGCGGCGAATATTGTCGAACGCCCTATAAAAGCGGCGGAACATGGTGGAACATTTCCAACTGCGGCGGACTACAAGGTTGAGCATCCCGAGTACGGTCGAAAACGGTCAAAACCTCCGAATTGGCAGAGAATAGTGTTGGACATTCCGAATGCTGTGGAATACGGTCGAAAATTCCGAATGGCTCGGGGGTGGGTCAAAGAGGTCCAGCATTTGGGTCCTACACCCGTAACACATCCCATGGAAAATCCCGTCAGGAGTCCCATGGGACACCCTAGAATATCTCGTGGGGTGCCCTCGGAAACCCCACGATATCCTCCAGAAACCTTTCTTGGCATCCCATATCTGGTTTCGTGGGGTCCCGTAGTACATATCATGGGACCCCATAGGACGCGCCCCGTGGATATGGATGTGGTGACTGGTGCATATTTCCGCCGTCGCTGGGGACAGACTGACCCCAAGACTTGTCAGCTTATGCGGTGGAACTAATCTAGGCAGTACCGAAAAACAGTGGCGCAGGCATGCACCTTGTTGGGCGGGGCATCATTCGAAGATTGGTACACGTACGAAGGAGTTTCAAGCGGCATTTTTTTTTGGGTGTACTGACTACGGTACGGGCAGTCGGGGGCGGGGGGAGGGGGGGGGGGGGGGGGGGGGGGGGGGGGCGTTCCCCCGGTGTAGTCGTATGTTTTGTTCTTTCTTGTGGCAACAGTGTGTGTCATGCTGTGACAAGAGGTAGCACCTTCTCGTTGGAACGTTTTCTGGGTGACGGGGCTCCCTAATCCCGATATCGTCGGAGTTTCATTATTCTTTTTTTCTTCTGTTTTTCGTTGCAGGCCTAGGCCATGGGATTGTTCATCAGGCGTAGCACTTGTTGGTGTACAAGCTACTGTACGGGCGGGGTGGGGTGTGTGTCGGGGGGGGGGGGGGGCGTTCCGCTGTAGTCGCTTTGTTTCATTTTTGTGGCAACAGCGACGCATGTTATCATAGAGGTACCACCTTCCCGTTGAATCATTGTTTTTCGAGATGGTGCGGCTCCTTTGCCCGAAATCGTCGGAATTCCATTGTTTTTGTTTTCTGCTGTTCGTTGCATGTTTAGGCGACGGGATTGTTCATCAGGCGCAGCACTTGGTATACTGGCTACGGTACGGGCGGGTAGGGGGGGGGGGGGGGCGTTCCCCCGTAGTCGCTTTGTTTCATTTTTGTGGCAAAAGTGACGCATGTTATCATATAGGTACCACCTTCCCGTTGAATCATTGTTTTTCGAGATGGTGCGGCTTCTTTGCCCGAAATCGTCGGAATTCCATTGTATTTGTTTTCTGCTGTTCGTTGCATGTCTAGGCGACAGGATCGTCCATCAGGCGCAGCACTTGGTAGACTGGCTACGGTACGGGCGGGTAGGGGGGGGGGGGGGGGGGCGGGCGTTCCCCCGTAGTCGCTTTGTTTCTTTTCCGTGGCAAGGCAACAGGTACGCATGCTATCATAGAGGTGGCACCTTCTCTCGCTGGATCGTTTGCTCCGGGTATCGGCATTCCTTAAACCCGTCGGATTTTCATCCTTATTATGTTTTCTATTTTCGTCGCGGGGCGTACGATAGGCCATGAGATTATTCATGGGGCCTCCTGCAGCACTTTTGTTTCGCCTTGCCCCTAGGAAAAACAGTTTTTGGGGGGAGAGGTATACAGGGCTGCGCTTAAGCCAGCACCCTCAGATAAGGAAAATTGTGACGGCGCCGCCTCCACCGTACCGGAGCATGCGTCAAAAGTGCGACGTGTTTTTTGCTTGGTTTGTTGTGGTAGTCTGTGCGCGCTCGGGGGGGGGGGGGGGGGGGGGGTTCCTAGGCATCTTGTAACACGTTGTTATCCGGTCATCCCACGGGAAGGGGGGGGGGGGGGGGGGGGGGACCTGCACGGAGGTTTTTCTGAGCTCCTTGCATGAGGGGTTTCCAACATTTCACCACACGACAGGCCGATTCATTGTTTCGCAGGCATTATTTTGCGCGCGCGCCATCCCGGCTGAACGGTTCTGTTGCGCTTTGAGTCCTGAACCAAATGTACTCGTAAATGTATCATCTCTTGAGACTAACCGGTAGTTCCTTTCTGGAGAGGTCAACCTCGATAACCCTGTAGCCGGAAACGTTTGGCCTGAAAAAAATTGAACCCCTTCCGGTCGCGTGCTACGATTATCGATAGAGGTGCACACCTCTTTTTTTTTTCTGAGGTTCTCGGGAGCTTTAAGACCTACATCCCAAGAAAAGCTCATTTGGATAAGAAATCAAGTCTGAGCTACGTACCGGATGAAACATCCCACGGCCTAGGTACAGAACGAGAATCATGGAAATTTAGAAAGGAAGAAAAAAAAAATGGCCTCTTATTTTTTTTTTTTTCCGGCGATTTTGGGTTAAGGAGCCACGTCATTTATACAACCGTTTCAGACGAAAAGTGCTAATCCTATCGTAGCAGGCGTCGCACCGTGGGATATGCCTAAGGTTCGCTGTTTCAAAACAGTTGTCGCGCGCCCAGTGGAGAAAAGAACGTGGCTACCCGTTAGACCCTGCGGTGCGATAGAGGGGGGGCGTGGTATTGGGGCAAAACTGTTTTTCTCGCGGGCGCGGCGCTCCCAGACCCGACGAGCTTTTGCCAAAATACTCTTTGTTTGCCCCCCCCCCCCCCCGGTTTGCATCGTTGCACCATTTTTCGTTGTATACGTGTCTGATGGGCCATCGGAGCGCCAGTCGGGTAATTAAAGCGTGCACGATTTGTTCTCGGAGTTCTCGTTTTATTTACGTCCCCGCAAGGATGCTACACGTGCTATTTATAGGACAGATGTATCACTTTGGGGTTGGCTCTGAAAAATATTTCCTGGTTGACGGAGCGGCTCCTTAACCCCTCTCTACTACCGGAAACCCGTTGTTGTTTTTTTTGGGGGGGGGACCAAATACCTTGGAATTGGTGTAGGGGGGTGGTTTGGGGCTCTGCATGCAGGGGTTGACTCCAATTCTGCGGATATTTGCATTATTTTTTTGAATATTTTCCGTTGTGATATGTCTGAACCGTGGGATTATTGATCGGAGATTATTTGTGGTTTCCCTCCCCCTAATCAGTTGGGGAGGGGGGGGGTTGGGGGGGAGGGGCGAGGTTATAGAGCTCCTCAAGTGAGGAGCTCCGCGAAAACACAACGGTGTGTACCAATTACAAATACCGTAGAATGCGTCTGGGGTAAGGAAGGAGCTCTGGAAACCCCGCTTGGGAGGGATATTTGAACAACCTGGAAATTGTGTCGGGAGGAGTTTTGGGGGGCTCTACATGGGGTTAACTCCAATTCGTTATACATTTGCCTTACTTTTTGGAATTGTTTTTCGCTGCATGCCTGGACCATGGGATTGCTGATCGGATAGTACAGGTGGTTTTCCCCCCTAATCAGTTGTTTTTGTCGGGGGGGGAGGGGGGGGGGGGGGGGGGGGGGGAGGGGTACAGAGCTCCTCAAGTGAGGAGTTCCTTCAGAAACACAATGGTGTGTGCCAATACCGTACACAGAATGCGTCTGGGGTAAACAAGAAGCTCCGGAAAGCCATTTTTGGGGTCAACTTCGGAGTTAGTGTAGGGAGGGGTTTTGGGGCTCTGAAAAGGCTAGCTCAAGTTCGTCGGAGATTTTCATCAGTTTTTTCGGAATACCATCTGGGATTGATCAGAATACGAAGTAGTACTTTGGATTGCCAATTTGCCAAGAAGTAGTTTTTTGGCGGGGTACAGAGCTCCTCGAGCGAGAGAAGCTCCCCCGAAAACATAACGGTGTACCAATACCGTGGCAGGCGTCTGAGGTAAGGGGGGCTCCTGAATCGACTGTCCTCGGATATGTTTGGGGCAGACCCCCCGACCGTAGCTCATGAGCACGCCGTTTATCGTACGCCGTGCTTGTGTCTTCGAGGAAATATTCCACACCGTCTCTAAAACCTCTTTTTATAAAAAAAGAATCAAGGACGTCAGCCGTGAGTTCTTTTATAAATAATTTTCAAGGACGTCGGCCATGAGTTCGACGGATTTCAGGGCAATACTCATCTTTGCAAGCTGCGTTGTTGGTACTCGTAATATACTAAATGGGTGAGTTTTTGTTGGGAGGTGTCCTATTTTTTTTGTCCACGATAATGGTAAGTGTTTTGGTATTTATACTTTAGGTGGGGAATGATTTGTTCGTGGACGCCCTACTGTTCGTGCGTGTGGCCTTTTCGTAGCTCGTCATGAGCACTCCGTTAATCGTACGTGCAGTGGCTCGTGTCGTGTCTTCGAGGAGATATTCCACAGTATTAGCTTCTATAAAAACCTCTTTGTTCGGGGACGCCCTACTGTCGTTCGTGCGTGGGGCCTTGTACATGATCGGCACGCGCTACGATATGCATAGGGATATCATAGCTTTTGGGGGGCGGGGGCTAAGATATGTTTCCGATAAAATGAGACGGGGCTGCTTAACCCAGTATCATCGTCCGGAATGCCATTTCTTTTTTTTGTTGTGCTATATGTTTTCCTTTGAATGTATACCTAGGCGAGATGGGAGTGTTACATGACAGGGGAGCGCTGGTATTTGTCTCCAAAAACCTAAGGTTTCTTGTTGAGGTACCGAGCTCTTCGGGTGAGGAAAACGAGCCACCGAAGAAACATTAGTGTACCCCTACCGCGTAGCATTCGTCGATCGCTTTGAAGAATGGGAACAGCATCAGTCGGCGTCGTTGGCCAGCTTCGCGAAAAGGCGGTGCTGTTGGGTGTGGCGGGCGTTGCCCCGGGCGCACTATTAAGAGTTCCTCGCGTATCGTTTCCCCGAAACACGTTCTGGGGGGGGGGGGATATAGGGGGAAATCCAGCGTCTGGTAAATCTATGAGCCACCTCCTTGATCATTTTACCAATCGCTCCCTTCGTGCGTGTGGCGACCGACCCTCTGGCAACCGACGTATATCTTTGTCCAATACTATGTGAGTGTGCCATGATAGCGGCACGTACAACGTTTTGGCCGAAACAGTGTGATGATGACCCACGGGGCTCGCTAAAAAAGGAAGTCATCGATACCGTCGAATAGTTTTCGAACGTGTGCGCGTGCTGCAATAGAGGTGCACACCACGATTTGCTTCCGAGGTGCTCCTCAATTTGGGAGCTTAAGACCTCTCCCAAAAACTGCTTTGGAGAAAAAATGAACTGCTACCGGATGGAAAATCCCGTGGCCTTGGTACACGACGAGAACCACGCACAAAAATGGCGTAGTTCCGACGAATTTTGGTCAAGGTGAGCCCCAAAATTCGAAAACCATCCAAGACGAAAAGTAATATCTCCCAATCCGATATCTAAGAGGTAGCATTTTTTGGCTAGAATATTTCTGGGCAAAAGGGGCTCTTCTTAAAACCCACAATATCGTCGGAACGTCATGTTTTTTTCTTCAATGTTATTCGCGGTACAACCTAAGCCATTGTATCGTTCATCGGGTCTGCACATTCTTTTTTTTTGTCTTTGTTCAGATGTTGTGTTTTAAGATGAGGCATTATTGAGCTCCTCGCGAAAGTGAGGGGGAGGCTCCGAAAATTACATGTTTGCCCAACTACATGCAGTGTAGCACGCTCTTCTCATAGCAGCGCACTTATTTTCGTTGCATATACCTAGCAAGGCCATAAAGTGTTCATCTCGGACCGTCCTTTGAGTTATTTTGAGGTCAGCGGTTGGGCGATGGTGCAGAAAGCTTCTCTAGACAGGACGTTCGAAAAAATGCACGCGCACCCCCCACCCGTCGAACGCGTGCCGCGCAACAAACCATGGAACATTTTCGGTGTGTGGTCATTGTTCCGAGTCAAGCACGACAAGAATATAATACCAGACGCATCGACACTGACTTCTTGGCCACATGCTCTGTACGGTAAAAACGAACGTGCACCATTTCTTTTCTGGGGTTCCTCGCTAGAAGAGCCCTAGACTAGACTGGACGCAAGATTTTTTTTTGGGGGTGGGTGAGCCGAGAGTGCATCCCGATGATGAAAACGCCCATGGCCTAGTTACACAAGAGGCATTTTTTGCTTCCATGATGGTGGTGCTAACAAAAAAAAAGTACTGAAATTCTGACGATTTTGGGTTAAGGAGGCCCCGTCATCCAGAACATGTTTCACCCAAAAAGCGCCACCCGTGCAACCCCTAGGTAACCGTGGAGTGACTCGTAATTATTACTCCCATCGTGTTGTTAAGTCGTGTTGTGTAAGAGATTTGGGGTTGATGTACGTGCTGGCCACAGAAAAGCCGGTCGCAATTTTCGGGCAAAACACTTTTCTATTTTTTTGAAACGCGGCGAGGCCGAGATCGATATAGAGTGTCCGTCATAATAGCAAACAGCAAAGGGCCACGCGGGGCGGCGGGAAGCGGGGTGAGGCGCAACCCCACCCTGGGCCCTACCCCGCCCCCCGCCCAGCCGTCAAGTCCTCGTGTCCGCGCCTGCGATGCCCTCGCCAGCCCCACGCTGCGCGCTAAATCCCGCCCCCCGCCGAGCCGTCAAGTCCTCGTGTGCGTGCCTACGATGTCCTCGCCGACCTCGCGCTTTCATTGGCTGACAGGATATGTGTGTTCTCGAAACTAGACCAATACTTCCACCAATCCACATCCAGTACACCCAGCGTCCGTCCTGATGCCTCGAAGAGCGACGAGCTATGTGGCCACAAACTACGAGGCAGAGATGCACATGTTGTAGCATGTGCAGCAAGGTGGTTTCGCCATGCAAAATACCGAGCGCAACGAGCTCGCAGGCAAAAAACAAAGATACGCAAGCCAGCACACACCAGACTATTTGTACTTGAATAAAGAAACAAACCAGCCATTTATATGGATAGCGGGTTGTCGTTCGATGCCTCTTCGGAAGTGTATGGGGGGGAGGACTTGGACCGTGCGGTTGGAAATGGCAAGGTTAAGGGTGGGAGCGGTAGTGTTTTGGGGGATGGGATGAAGAGGGCAGAGCCACAGAGAGAGCGAGACGGCGGGGACTCTTTCCTTGCCACGACCGATAGCATCAGGCAGCAACACCGCACAGCCTTCTGCGCATTGAAACATACGCGCAGCAGTTGCAAACCAGCCATTTATTATGTGGATGTCCAGCGGGTTGTCGTTCGATGCTTCTTCGGAAGTGTATGGGGGGGAGGACTTGGCCCTTGCGGCTGGAGGGGGCAGGGTCAGGAGAACCGGGAGGTACATCTAGTATTCGTAGTTTTTGGTCGTCGGAAACATCGTTTCACGCTATTATCTGGATGGCATTGTGTTCTTTCATCATGTTCAGTCCTATGGTTTTTGACACTCACGCTACATTGTCAGATGGCAAATGAAATAATAATTAAAATAAAGAAATAAAGCTGTGTCAATTGCAGCAGGAAGGGGAATACGTAAGCTATATACTCAGCAGTAGCAACACCAGTAGAGAAGAGTCACTGCTGCGACCCGCGTGCAGAGCATCCCCTCTGTACCCTACGAGGTACCATGGTATAAGCAATGGGGCAAAGACGTGACTAGTAAATTTCACCGCAGTAACAAGTCGCACCCGCAATAAAGTGGGGCATCCACTTACTGAAACGCATCCACTACTCGCCCTCACATATTTTGTCACACAGGGTGTAAAACTTTGCTTCGCCCGGTTTGCCTCGCCCCGATTTCCAGCAGTCCCGATCTACCACAGCTACAGGTAGTGCAACGTACGTTGTACATACACTTCGAAGCCCATTAATTTCAAGTACTCGTAGTTTGCCCCTAAAATCGTTGGTGGACGCAAAATTCAAAGTCGAGCCACACCGCTCAAGCCCGGCAGACGTTGCCCACGAGCAACCATTGAGGGTTTATTCATGTGCCCCCTGCAAGACTTCACCTACCTGCTACATGTGCCCACGCAGATCATCAACGAGGCGAGGGCACTCTGTTAACCTGATTTCGTGACTCCCGCGCGCCGGGTTCGTTTGGCAAACTTTTTGTAGGGTGGGACAGAATTTTTGGGAGTTTAAATGGCCGCCGAAGGCGGTAAAAAATGGGTAAAAAGGGGGGGGACGAAAAAAAAGAACGAAGAAAGAGAGAGGAGCACGAGGCTAGAGCAAAGCACAGCTAAGCGAGCCTTGCTTACGCGATTGGCGACGGCCGTGATGGAGAAACGAGATGCACGAGGTCAGACCTCGAATATAATTGGAATGCATACATCCTGCGGGATGTTTGGGTGCTTGGCGGGCGCTCATGACCAAGAGAAGCTGCGGTACTTGAATGCTTTTTTTTGGAGGGCGCCCACTTTTAAACCAAGATAATAAGGAGAAGGTACGTACCAGGTACCATGTACGGGTACCAACTGTAATTTAGAGGGGGCGTAGGCAGGCAGGTACATGCCCTCCTTCCGCGGAGAAGGAAACGTATATAGCAACAAAGGTCCAACAAGGCTGTCTCTACTTTTCCTGAAGCCGTTATAGCATCGAACCTGCTTCTTTGGCTTCCTCTGCTGGGACGAAGCCAGTATGAAATTCGCAAGGCCTAGGGTAGGAGGGTGTTGTTTTAAATTTCAGTACTACAGTGTAGTGTGGTTGAACTGGACTACTTGTCGTAGTTGCAAACGCAAGGCTGTTCGCGGTACGAAGCAAACGCGAACGCGTGCCATCATATGTAGGACCGACCCGTGGTGGCGTGGTGTGGTTGTTCTATTTGCAGGAGCGTGCGGTGCGGTGCGGTGCGGTGCGGTGCGGTGCGGTGCGGTGCGGTGCGGTGCGGTGCGGTGCGGTGCGGTGCGGTGCGGTGCGGTGCGGTGCGGTGCGGTGCGGTGCGGTGCGGTGCGGTGCGGTGCGGTGCGGTGCGGTGCGGTGCGGTGCGGTGCGGTGCGGTGCGGTGCGGTGCGGTGCGGTGCGGTGCGGTGCGGTGCGATGATGAAGCTACGGTGCGGTTCGGTGGTACCGCGCTGCACCTCGTTGCAACTGAAAGCTGCCGCACGCCCGCACCGTAAGAGCGACGCGCACCCTTATTGAAAACGCTGACAAATAAAAGCAAGCGTACAGCCAATATAACTTGAAGTCAGATGCGTGCACAGCAGATACCCGCCATCCTTGCATCGTACAAGTACAACAGTACGTATGTACTTTGGCGTGCCTTCCGACTTGTGAGCTGGCTTTGCTTGTGCTGCCGGCTAAGTCTCCAGCCACCCCCCCGCCCAACTTAACGCTCCTGCCAGATGATGAACCGGGACGCTGTGGAGGCACACCCGAAATTGCAGGCGTTGGGTACGAGTGCAGGCGTCGTGAAAGGAATCGAAATGGCCTCGAGTCAAGATGATCTCCCGATCCTGCCCGAGTAACGAACACACTCCGTTGTAGTCGTGGCGTAAGAAGGTGGGCTACATTGGTACACATCACAGCAGACGGCAGCAAGCTGTTATAAATAAACTCCTTGCGAAACTACTCTGACGTCATGTCGGAGGGTCATGTCGGAGGTACCCAATTCGTAATGTCGTTCATGTGGCCGACCTTTTTCTTCTAACCTGCTGTTGCAGCTGCTGCTGCTGCTGTTGCTGCTGTTTGGTGTTTATGTGCAGTTTGAGTACAGCGCATACGCTAGTGTTCGCGTACCGCTCCGGTTGCTTGCTTCTGTTAATTTTGTGTTCCGCTTGATAGGAGTCTCACCGACGGTGACCCCAAAACTGTAATAGGAACGTGCGGTGATAATAGTTTTGACTTGGTATAATCATCACCGGGGACGGCGTGGTTCTGTGGAGTAGTGTTGAGGGGACCCCCGGCGACAAGAGGAAAGGTGCGCGAGGCCTGAATTTCAAGGGAATGCGCCAAAATCCACGGGCAACTTTCACGGGGTTGATATCGAGGAGATCTGGAACCAATATTATATGGGCGCTTGAGGCGCGACATCAGTTGGTCTCGCGGCCGCGGACGCGTTAGGTCCACTTCGATGGGCCACTCATAGGGGAAAACTTTGCACCTCCTCCGTCTTGGTAGCCTCGTGCTCTTGCTTAGTGCGGTTGCAGTTGATTTATTTGCGTCAGTGTCGATTGCACCTCATTCAACCTGCTCTCTTCTCCTGTTGCTTCGTTTCGTGCTCAGTCTTTCCCTTCTCGTTGCTGCTGTGTTTAGTTGTTTACTGCTGCTGCTACTTCCTTCCACGCGTACTGCTGTACCTTATTCTCTTTTTTTCGCAGGGCGGGGACCTTGAAGATGGAGAACCCGCTACTAGCGTTGTGACGATTACTGGCTAGCGTGTCTAGTGTGATCCCTGTGCGCGTTTGCACTATTTTTAAATAGTGGACGGAGAGGTGTTGATTGTGCATCTTGCGTACCATTTAGTTGCAGAACGACACACCCCTGCGTGGTTTTGGTGCTGCTCCATTTCGAGCCCCTTGGTTTACCTCCCCCTTGCAGATCGTCGTGCACCCTCTCGGCTGGGAGTTGGATGGTGGATGGTGCCTGATGGCTCTGCTCAGAAACTTCGAGAGTCAGTCCTTTGAACTTTGTATTTGGGCACAGTACACGTTAAGAAGTACACATGACTGCGAATACCGATGTCAGATATATTTTAAAGAATGAAAATACACTCCAGCTGTGAGATCGAAGATTTTGTCGAAACTCATCTTTGCAAGCTGTGTGTGATACTCCGATCGCGCGTATTACGGGTTGTGTGTCCTCATTAAGGATATAGGTGGGCGACTCCCCTTACAACTACAGTGTAGCTATCAGGGTCGACAGGGTGATGTCAGTCAGTCTGTGCGCGGAAACTATGAAACCCGTTTCTGAGGGGTACAAAATCTGACAGCTGTGGAAGGAAATGTATCCGTTTGTCAAGTGAATCCTGTCAGTCGAATAACCGGTGAGGGGAGGGCGGGGTTTTGAAGGACGCGGGGGCCTGGTTTTGATCAAAAGCGAGCCGGGTTGGAGGGGGGGGGACTGGGGGGGGGCGGACGGGCGGGCAATTTGTGCGTGGAAGCTATAAATCCTTCAAGGGGATAAATCTGACGGTTTTGGAAAAAAACAAATGAAAAATGCACCAGTTTATCATAGGGTTTATCATAGGGGGGGGGGTTGGGGCGGGGGTGGGGCGGGTGGGGCAGCAATCTGTGCGTGGAAACTATACATTATTTCAAGGGGGTAAATGTGACGGTTTGGGAAATAATGCATCATTTTATCATGTATATCCTGGGGTAAGTCGTACAATCAGTGAGTAGAGAGAGGGCGGAGTGTTCGAGGGGGTGGGGGTGGGATGGGGTGGGGGGCTGGGGAGGTGGGGGGCGGGGGCGGGGGCGGGGTGGGGGGTGGGGGGGGGGGGGGGGGGGAGAAGCAACGGAATGGATGGCTCTAAAAAGATAATGAGGTGATATCCAGTGCGTGAAGGGTTTATTATATATAAGTTGCTGTTGAATCACACCCAGAACGAAGGCGGTTCATTGACGGCAACCTCTAGGCGTACATTTGGCTCGTGTGCTCGCCTGACGAAAGAGACCGCATCATTCGTTCGCGCGCCTGCATTATTTAAAATTTCCCATTTATGCCCCCCTTTACCTGCTCTCCCCTTCTATATTTACTAGCCCACCCCCTACTCGGCTGCTCGTGTGAAAAAAATAGACGCAATCAGTCACATCGCAGGTCATCAGGAGACCAAAAAAAGTGGGCGGCCAAAAAAACAAAAAAAAACACAAGAAAGAGCAAGCGATTAGTAGTATCATACATTTTATACTTTGTCGTACCGTGCATTGCCGTGTATTATGCCTGGTATATCACCGTACATTATGCCTGGTGTTAAAGCCATTAAATGAGAGCCTCGGCGTAAGAAAGAGCAAACACATTCCGTAAATATTTAACCTCGTAATGATAGAAAAAATACTTGGGCCAAAACAAAACAAATCTGCACATATTATACCAGGACAGGTACAAAAAAAAGACGAAAAAAAGACAAATTTGCATACTATATCTGGTATAAAAAATGAAAGAAACAGCGGCAAAAAAAAAAGGAACGAGGGTCGCCGGGGCTCGAACCAGTGATGTTGGTGCTTACTGGGCCCAAGTTGAGGTGGTGATCCCACAGTTTGGGGATGCAGCAGGACGCGAGCTGTCGAAGGGACTTACACCTTGCGCTTTGCCGTGATCCGTGAACCTGTATGTCCCTCGAGGGACTCCAGTGCTTCTCGAGCCGTCAGGGTGCTTTGTGCCCTCTGGGCAACCCCCGGCTCCTCACAGAACCGAGCGTGAGCCCCAAACATAGAGGGAAAAGAGTGGGATATACTGAAAACAAGTTTAATTCTTTGTCGTTCTTTGTCGATTCTTTGTCGTGAATGCGCAATCTGATTGGTTATTCTTTGTCGGAGTCTGTCCCACCCTCAAAATTTTTCGCCGTTCGTTTGAAATATGGAGGAGTTGCCTAACTGGCGAAGCGTGTTTTGTGAGGGGCTGCTGAGTGAAGTGTGGACACGCTGTGTTTTTTTTCCATCTGCTCTACTGCCAGAGAGAGCACGCTCGAGAAAGCTCTTTGTCTCTTTGGCCAGGAGGTAAGCGGATGCTTCGACTCTCGCCCACCGTTCTTGCATAAATGCAGCCCCATTTGGTAGCCTTCGTGTTGTGGGACGTGAGTCTTTCCGTGTTCAGCAAGGACAGCTTTTTGCTAGACAACAGAGGGGGTACTGGTGCTTTCCGTGCACTGCAGCTGTAGCTGCAAACTGCTCTATGTTGCGTGTTAGGATTGATTCTGGGAGGTCGGGCTTGAAAGTCGGTCAGAGAAACACTCTGGTGTTGCACGTGAGCTGGACGTCCTTGGTTCACGATTGCATGGTCAAAATACTCTGTCTGCGCTCGCTGGTAGTGCCTGCTAAAGTATGTTCTTTCCAAACGCGGCGGAATAAGATTGTAACTCTGTTCTCGTGTCTCGTGTCTTGGGTATTCGAACAAGCATGCTCCCTCTCACGCTCTCGAACTCTCGAACTCGTGTGATATTAGGTCGCCTTGCACCCAAAGCGGTGATGTTTGTGCTCGTTTATACTACCCGGACGCAGGCATTCGTCTGCTTGCCAAAACGCGGCGGAATAAAGCTCCGCGTGTACCAATTTTTGACGGAAATATAAGGACCGTATATGTATGAATATGGATACCTACACGGTCCGTACATTGAAGCCCGATGAAAAAAATCGGAGAATCGTTGTCCTTGACACTCTCGCGCGGGCTCGTGAGTCGACTTGAACCCAGAGCGAAATGTTAGCGCACACGGATGCTGCCCGTGAGCATGCATCTGTTTTTGTCCAAAAGGCGGCGGAATAAGATTACTCGTATACCTGGTAGGCGCTGTTCGGAGAAGTATGCTCTCGCTCATACCCCGCAAGCTCTCAGGGTCGTGGGTCCCCTTCATTCCTACAGGCCAGTTCTTACACAGTCGGATTCGTCAGTCGAAAACGGGCGTTTTCGACTGAAGCCCGAATCGGGCTTTCTTACACAGTCTCTTTTTTGACTCAACTTTTTTCCACTGGCGTTTCTTGACTGGCGGATCCAGTCGAAAAAGTCAATCGAAAACGTGTTTTTTAACCCAGCGCATCGCTCATCCCACCACAATAGACACCCACACGCCCACACATCCATACCAGGTACACACAGCAATATCATGAAACAGCGCCGACGCTGGCTTGGATGCTCTCACTGCTGCTGCTTCTAGGCGAAAGTCAGTGTGGCGCATTCCTACCTCCGCCCGCCTGCAGCGTGCATCCTACGATGGCAGCAGCACGCAGTGTTGGTATGGTTTGGCCAACAACGGCTACGCCTGGTTTAGAGCTTTGGGGGCTCTCGTCTGAGTGCAACGCCACGAACATAGCATTTACGGCTTTAGGCAAAGTCCAGCGACACCGACCCGCTTGAAAGAAGGTTCGCAGCGGGCGTTGCTCGCGGAAAACGCACGAAGCACAGAGCTTCCGAACGGCTTTCGACTGCCATACAGCAGTACTCTTTCGCACCAACCGCCTACAGAAGGAGCACGAACATCATTAAATCAACTCGACTGGCGATAAGAAAGAGGTCCAGAAGAATCCAGTCGAAGAAAATCCCAGCCTGCAGCCTGAAAGGGCCGTTTTCGACTGACGGAATCCGACTGTATAAGAATTGGCCTAAGCGGTGATATTTTTTCCCGCTCGCTGGTGCTACTACCCGTAGGAGCGCGCCTGCTTTTTGAAGCGCGGCGGAACAAGCCTGGTTGTGTAGTCTCGTGTATTCAGATAGGCAATCTCCCATGCTCTATCGCAATACTCAAGCTCTTGAGCCCTCAGGCTCGTTGCTGCATCTCAAGTACTATAAATTGTGTGCGGCTCTAGCCACACTCCCCCCAAGAACCCATGTTCCGCAGGCGTGCGTATGGTATCCATATACACGATGCGACGGAATAAGACTTTCCGTACTGGTATACCGCACTGCCGTGGTAGATCGAAAAACATTCTCCCTTTTCCCTCTCAAGGTCTCGAGCCTGTATGTCGTCTTCGCCCAGAACGATTATTTCTTTCGCTCGTTGGTCCTACCCTGCTCGTATTTTTGCAGAAGTGATATCCCTTTCTTCCTCTCACGCCCTCTAGCTCGTGGGCCACCTGTCGCATTCAGCCCCAAAAGGTGCTGTTTGCGCTCTCCGGTGCTAACTACCCCTAGGCATGCAACTTCTTTAAAAATCACGGCCGAACGGCACTATATAGTCGTGTATTTCGCGCTCAAAGAAGGGTTGTCCTCCATGAAAGCTATCAATTCTCAAGGTCGTGGGTCGCCTCGAACCCGAAGCGGTGACAGCTTGTGCTCGCTGACGCTCCCCCGTTCGCATGCACCTTCTTTCCAAAACGTGGCGAAAGGAGACTACCGCACGCCTCTACAGAGTACGGGCCATCTGCGAAGGAAGCAAGCAGTAAGAAATATGAAACCCGGGCTGAGATTTTCAGGCATTAAAAATAATCATGAACGGTTGTACTGAAGATAGTGTTGCACGCGTCCTTTCTCGAATACAAAATACGGCCCGATCCAGCTTTCCTGTTTCTTGTTCGGTGTGTTGTGTGATTTACGTTAAACTGATGTTTCCACCCATCTACGTGCTTCACGAACGCTGTCCGTTCCGATGGCTTCTCCTAGGGAGACGGGCCATGTGGTCACAAACTACATGACAGATATACACACTGAAAAATATATCAAGGTTATTTGGCCACGCAATGCCAACCGAAATGAACACGAAGGCAAAACTTAAGCAAGCCAACACACCAGACTTTTCGCGAGACGAAAAATAAAAAAATAGCAAGAAAGGTGTCCCCTGCTGTTTACTTTGTTCGGTATTCGTAGAAGCATTCTCCGTCTCAAGCTCCCAAGCTCGTGGCCGGGGGGTAAAATTGATCTACTACCGCATTGGAGTGGACAGGGGTGCGTGCAAAGAACGCCCGCCTCTCGATATGCGACTGCGCAGCCTGAAATTGGGGCTTCGTGCGGGCGCATTTTATTCGCGACCGCGCCATGGCCCCCACCGAGGGGCGCCCGCCGCCGCCGCCGCTGACTGCTGTATTTTGAGTAAGAACTGTAGGGCGGGGTTCCGCCGCGTTTTCAGCAGAAGGCGAACCGCGCTGAAGGCAGTGTGCATAAATGGGGTGCCCTGCGAGTACCAGAGTGTGGCGTAGTTTTCTTGCAACCCTGCAAGGCGCAAGAACCTCATGTTCCACACGCGGTCGTAGATTTTTCGTACGCGTTTTTGTGTGATATGGTGGCACCCGTGTTTCGTAGGAGCTTAGAAGGTGCTACTACTGTAGGACCGCCGTCGCCAAAAACGAGGTAGGTACACATCAGGAATTTCGCAGATGGGCATAATTGTTCACCCGCTAGAGTAGTATAACTGAACTGTTGCGCTTCTGGAAAGCAAACACCGACTGTAAAAGGTTTTGCCGCCGTCCTCCCACCGGCTTTTATGAAGTTCGGAGCAAATAGTTTGGACTGCGCTGAGCCGAACTGAATGAAGTCAACAGAAGTGCGAAGGATATCGCTGTGGTCGCGGTCTACGGTGTACTACTTGCTGCTGTCGCTGCAGTTCGGGTGTTCTCCTGGTATCTACGGTTGATGTACTACCGCGTAGCACCCAAGATATCGATCGCGCCGTCTGGCATGAATTCCAAAAAATAGTTTTGTCCGAAACAAGGGGGGCGGACACAACCAACAATTATGGCTGGACTCGTGCTACGATATGTAGCCTGAGCGCAGCACTTTTTCGGCTGAAAAATAGTTCTGAAGTGACGAGGAGCTCCTTAACCCGTTTAGAGCCGCAAACATCACTCCCAAATCCTTCCCTGTACTAAATTGAAGTGAGTTTGTTCCCAAGAAAGGTTTCCAGTCGTGATGACGTTAGCCCAAGATCGCCTCGCAATGGCATTCTTGTTTTTTGATTATAATCTGTTGGTTTTTTATTTTTATACGTAGGACATGGGATTGTTCATCTTGTTCGCACTTTTACGTTGTGTCGACGTCGGTTTTCTGTGTGGGTGGGAGTAGAGAGTAGTTTTATCATGTGAGGAGCCCGAGAAAGGAAAAGGGTTCACCTCTGCCGTGGCAGGCATCGGCCTTTTTTTTTTTCTTGAAGATATCTCGTCCACATGTGTGCATGGACGCATCGCTGGCGTTGTTGGCGCTGTCCCCGCTGTCGAGCAAATCAGGTTTAAACCTCGTTCGAGGCGTGTGTGATTTATCTAATCGTTGTACGGCACTCTGTTGTTGCTACTGATGTCCTGCTTCGTCTATGTATGTGCACTACTGTGCGCACAATTCCCCTCGAGTCGACGAGGGACGAAAGCGCTGAGTTCTTCTCGCGATAGAGATGAAGCTGCCTGCCGTAGTGGGGAGGGGAAAGAAACGCCTACCTAATGACCCCGGGTCTGGGGTACGTCTAGGGAGGGAGAAGGAGAAAGATGAGTTGTGAGCTTAATGGATGGAACTAGGAAAAAAAAGGATATTAAAGTTTGCTACTGCTGGCAAAACTGGGGCGTGTGTGACTTATCTAGTCGTTGTACGGCACTCTGTTGTTGCTACTGATGTCCTGCTTCGTATATGTATGTGCACTACTGTACGCACAATTCCCCTCGAGTCGACGAGGGACGAAAGCGCTGAGTTCTTCTCGCGATAGAGATGAATCTGCCTGCCGTAGTGGGGAGGGGAGAGAAACGCCTACCTAATGACCCCGGGTCTGGGGTACGTCTAGGGAGGGAGAAGGAGGAGAGATGAGTTGTGAACTCAATAGATGGAATTAGGAAAAAAATGATATTAAAGTTTGCTACTGCTGGCATAAGTGCTGTCCTAGTTAGTACCAGATATGTATTTACGGTACGTGTAAACCAGCAGGTACTTGGTACTATTCTACTGTAGTGGTGGACTGCTGATAGTAGAGCATTGATCCCACGACATCGCTTGAAGGGCGGGGACACATGCAGGTGTATGAAGGGCGCATTCTCGTAACGCGAATGCCCGACCTGGTTGTGCTGCAGATTATTATGCTTCTTTTGTAAACGCCGCTGCCGCCGCTGCTGCTGCCGCGTTTTGTGGTAGTTCTTGGGTCGCCATGGATGTTCTACTGTTTATGGTGGATTAACATCACCCTGTTGACCCTGGTACAAGCTACACTGTAGATCTAAGGGGAGTCGCCGGCCTATAGTCTTAGTGAGGCCACACACCCAGTAATACGCGCGATCGAAGTATCACACAGCTTGCAGAGATGAGTTTCGACGAAATCGTCGATCTCACAACTGGAGTATATATATATTTTTTTATATACATTGACCTCTTAGTCAGCGCTTGCTGTGTAGAGCAGTGAAGCGGGTTGCCCCGTTTTGCCCGCAGATGCTGATGCTGCTGACGCTGCTGAAGCTGCTGAAGGTTACCCCAACTCGCTTCTGCGGAGCAAAGGGCTGTATGCTTGGGTCGAAGCTTCCGCACGAAACCGGCGCGAACCGTAGCGTGTCTTTTTTTTTTGCCTTCTATGTGCCTTTGTTGTAATCCGCTAACCCCCCGTTCACTTTTTTTTTTTTTCGTTTGTCAGCATGGTTGCTTTATTTTTCAACCTTGAACGTTCTACCCTCACTTCCCTTCTGGAACAGACGATCTTACAGGCGCCATACCTTCTCCCCGCGGTATCTGCCTTCATCTGTATTGCGCCGAGGGTTCAGCCTTCCAACTCCGCGTCAATTTGCATCGTACCGTACTGCTGTGCACAAGTCGACAAACACAAGAATACGCGCTGCTGTAAATCCGCACAGCGACCCCGTGTGCAGGTAACAGCGACATGCGATATTTTCTGATACAGCCTATCACCCACGATTTATACGCAGCATGGCATCTTGTTCTCCCCCTTCGATTTTCCCTTTCTTTTGCCCTCACCCTCACCCTTACCCTTACCCTTACCCTTGCCCTTGCTCTTGCCTATGTCACCCTTACCCAAACACAAACACGAACACGAACATAAACTCAACCCCTTGCCCTTGCCCTTGCCGTTACCCCTGCCTCTGCTTTAGCTTTTCCGTCCCCCTTCCCCCTCACCTTCCCCCTTCCCCCTCACCTTCCCCCTCCCCCCTCGCTTCCCCCCGCCCACCCCCCCTCCCGTCCCCCCTTCATATACACACTTCTACCACCAGGTACCGCGTTTTTTTCGCAGGACAGCGACAGAGGCGGCGGCCTCGTTTCTGCTCCGGCTTCCTCAGGTTTCACAAGCCGGTGTTCCTAGGAAGTTACCAAGTGCAAAAGCCTGTTGTACGAAAGCAACCTGGAAACCCCGCCAGGGCGTTCGTCATGTCGAAGCGCGTCGCCTCTCTCTCGGGCGCGGCCCTTCGGCTTGAGTCGCTGCGGGAGGAGGGGCGAGCCGAGCTGGTAGACCTTCTGGAGTCCCTGCCCGGAACGAAGTGCCTCGTTTTGGAGAGCCACATCGGTGGGCTGCTGAACCACGTCATCGCCGAAGGGTCGAAGGCAAGCACGTACAGACGTATCCTTGCCGTTAGGGTGGCGTTTGGAAGGCTTCGTACTTGTGTTGAATTTGAGCACCAAAGCAGGAGCAAACAAGAAGCAGCAGACATGGGCTACGATTGAGGTAGCACTTTTCGGCCATTTTTTTTTGTTTTTCCTGAACGACTGGCCTCCTTAACCCGAAAAAAGTCGGTGCTGACAATGCCATTTTTTTTTCGCAACCGTAACGTGGAATACTTCTATCCCATGGGGTTTGTTCACCTGGTGGCACTTCTTTCTGTTGGTTCGAAGTCGGTTTTGTGGGTGAGCCAAAGACTTCCTTGCTCGAGGAGCCTAAGAAGAATTGTGGCGCGTCCCTACCGTTGGATGCGCCAGCAAGAATATGAGCAGGTAGCTGGTAGGGAACGCTTCGCTTCTTCTGGAGCAGGCGGGCAGCGCTTAGGTTTTGTTTTTTTTTTGCTTGCTTTTTTGTTTTTTGTTTGCTTTCTTGTTTTTTGGTTGTAGAATCGTTGTGTGAGACCTAGCCAACTAGTAACTCGTCGGCGACTTATAGTCGGCCAACTCATGGCCCTAGGTATCCCGTGTTTCGCGTTTTCTTGTTGTCGTAATCTTTCGGGGGGGAACGAGGTCGTCGTCTCCCGCGAGCTAGTGGGGCGGGGCTGGGCGAGGTCCACGATCGCAACGGCGCCGCTTCTGAAGCAGAAACCCTCTGTGAACTATCGCGCGCGACTAGCTGCAATATCTGGCCAACTAATATCTAGTCACCAACTAGTTGTCAGCTAACTTACAGCCGTAGAAAACCGTCGGCAGTGGTGTACTCACGTTAAGACCACCCGGCGCGACAAGCGTGGTTACCCCAGGTGGTCTTATCTCTACTATGGTCGTACCTCTACCATGATCTTATCGCTTCAGTGGTTTCATCTCTACCATGGTCTCCTCTTCCACTGCCGCGGATCCCATTCTATCCTCTCGTATTGGTTTCGGGGAAAGCCGATTTTCCGGGTCTTATTTTCCCCAAAATTGTTGAACCGGGCGACATTTAAATAGGTTGTAACGCTGATTGTATTTCGCGTTTTTCGTCCTTGCTGTTGTTGTTGTCCGCTGTCCATCTCACAACCCTGCAAGCATGTAATTTGTAGGGCTCGCCATCTTCAATGTTTTGACGTCAGCAGCTTAACTCGCTGCCCGGGTTTTTCGCGCGTTTTTGTTGTGTTTTCGTGTTTTCGGTGCCAGCTGTTGAGAGACAAGGGGGTAACCGTTTTTCGTGAGCTACGTGGGGAGCTCGGAGAGTTCCATGATCGAAGCGGCGCCGTTTCTGAGCCCGACCACATCGTTTACCTGGTGAGCGGGGCAGTTTGTCTGAGATATTGGTGGCGGTGGTGATGGGGGTGGTGGGAGTGGTGTTGACGCTAGTGGTGGTGTTGGTTATGATTGTGGTGTTGGTGGTGGTGGTGGCGACGGTGGTGGTGGTGGTGGTGGTGGTGGCGTGTTGGGGGGGGGGGCGGGGGGGGGGGCGGTGACGGTGGCGATGGTGATGGCGGTACTGGCGGTAGTGGCGATGTCCACACATCCCATTATTTTTGTGTGCTTACGTTTCCCATGTTTTGCATATGGTTATGACCCCCCCCCCCCCCCCCCCCCCCGCCACCGCATTTGTCCCCCTCCCCCACCCCACCCTTGCCCCCCCCCCCCCCTCCGGCATCCATCGCCGTCCCCTGCGTGTGTAGGTGCGGGCCTCGATTCCGAACATGAAGATGATTGCAGACCAGATCAACGCCAGGACCAGAGCGGGCGCGGCGTTCGATGCCCGTTACAAGGTCCGTTCCCTTTGCCTCTTCTTCTCCATTCATTTATTTCCCTGTTTTCTGGGATCTGTTTCCGTGCCCGCTTTCTCGTTCTCGTGCTTTTTCGTCAACCATGTTGATATACCTAGTATACCAATTATGCTATATGCAACGTCTCAATCGGGGGCGGAAAGGTTGAGGACTATTTTTTATATTCTGATGCATACGACAACGATCCATACCTGTCTGACCCATGGTTGGGCTGTAGACTATACGCTTCCCCCCAGAAATATACGCACGTCTCGTGCTCTCGTCAACGCCCTCCCGGTCTGTCTCGTTTTTTTTTTTCGTGTGTTATTATTCAAAAACTAAAACTATGCTAACAACGTCAGCTGTGAAGTCGACGAGTTTTGCTCGATACTCATCTTTTGCAAGCTGCGTGATAGCACCGGTCACCCGTTTTTTAGTATGTTGCCATGAGCCTAAAACCCAACCCACGCTTAATACTGGACATTATTGAGCCTGCACTTATTTTTAGCCGCCGTGAGAGCCCCCCCCGTGGTCATCTTTACTGACCCCAACGCCCAAGCCTCTCGGTACCTGTGCCCGATCTAGCCGCAACCGCCGCCTGCCCCGCCTTCCCCCATCGGGTCGTCCCATGGTACGGGTTGCAATTTTTGGGGTTGGATATTTTTTTCTGACCGGTCGAGCTAATCGAAGTGGGTCACACTATTTTTATATTTTTTGTACGAGTGCATTGTTTTGTTTTTTTTTTGGACTAGCGCATAGAAAATGTCGATCGGTGTCGCGCTAGCGATTGGCTTCGAAGCCATGTGTCGGGTTTCGTATATATATTGAAGTCCTCGTGTTAGGAGCTGAGAAACCTTTGCAACACCCCCGTGATGCCGTGGGATGACAATGAGATCCCTTCCTTGTCTGCCGAGATACACCCGATCCTTGCCCCGGCCAACATCTTATGTGGTGTGTGCAGGACGATGATACCTTGTGTGTCGTACGCTGAGATGCAAGCGAACAAACGAAAACCACATTTGCAACGCGAGGCAATGCCATGAGCAACGCCTAACACCTGCTCGTGTAGCTTCCGGGACCAGCTTATAAAGGCTTTGCCCCCCCCCTCCCCGCCTCCCGACGCTGAAGCCGCCCCCCCTTCCCACATCCAAGCGGCTTCCTTTTGTGCAACACCATGTAACCTAACTCGTGCGTCATATTTTGGGGACTTTTTGTAGGTTTTTGGCGAGGTGCTAACATTGGTTGGTTAAGAGCTCGGTAGAAAAGTGTATAGCAGTAGTAGTGAGACCGTCGAACGCCACAATCCAAGAACAACCCAACTCACGAAAAATCAGCGCGAAAAAATGGTTTGATTTTTTTTTGTTTCCCACGTATTTTTTTTCTAACCTACTTTTGTTCGTGAGTTGGACGGGCCTTGGGTATTTATGTATAACATGACGTTCGTCGCTTTCAGCCGTATTTATATTTGTTTCGAACCCGACGTGTTTTGGAATTCACGAACGCCCCTGTCCTGCTGGTCGATTCAGGTCTAGACCAAACCTGACCGAAACCGTATCCCAAAAGCCGACCTTGACCAGTCAATGGTGTGCTGTGCCAGAATGTTTTCAAGATGTGTTGCTATAGCACATTGAACCGCTTCCCTGTCCACCCTGATACCCCCCCCCAGCCCCTTGCGCCGCTGCTGCCGCCCCCGCACTATGGTCATACGACTACGGCTATGCACAAACTGGGTACATTTTGAGTGCTCCCCCCCCGCCCCCCCCCCCACCTTGACCCATTCTTCGGGAGAGAGGTGCATCTAAATTTTCCGGGGCTCTTAACCTGAGGATTTCCATACTTCAGCCTAGCTTTACCCTATACTTGATTTTTTTCGTGTGCTCATCCGTTCTATTCTCTTGGCACTTATTTTTCCTTTCTCCTTCTCCCCTCCCTATAGACGTCACTCGGAATCGGGTTCGGTAAGCAGGCTCTTCCACCCCTTTCCGACTACGGTACGTGCCTTCGTTTTTATCGCCGGGAGGTTCCAGCTGTTTCTTCGCCCGTCGGCCCGCATGGAATGGTGCCTATCATAGGCGCTCTCAGCAGTTAGTGGCCATGGCCTAGGTATATATCAGAAATAGGTTTTGCAAATCGAATTCGGCGTTATGTCAACGGTCTTGAGTTGTTTCTTGTTGTTTAACCAGACGTGTTTCGGCCGAAAAGTGTTACCTCTGTCATAGCAAAAGCGTCCCCTTTTACCTTATACCAACTATTTTTCTTTTCCTACCATTATATCCGTGTGCGTTTCCTCGCGCTCCTCTGTCGCCCTCTGGCAGGTCTACTTTGTGCCGCATCGGACGCTGATATGCGAGCAGGTACGCGTCTGACTGAATGTTGTTGGAATACGTGATTTTTCTCGGAAAAAATGATTTTTTTTTATTCAAGTTATAGTATCGCTTATGTGCGTAACAGGTGTTCCTGTGCAGATAATATACGTGTTTGACGAGAAATTCTTGGAATTAATGCTTTTTCTCGGAACGGTCTCGGAATTTTCTCGGGAAGTGGTGCGTGGTGGGCTGTTTGGCCGATGTGGTCGAATAGCCCGGCCATTTTTCGGGTTGTGTGGAATGATGATCGGGTACCTCTTGGGGGTGCAGTAGCCAAAATCGGGTCCACCCGACGTCGATGCGGCCATCGTCGAGTGGTGGCCGCCGTTGGCCAATCAGATGACTTCCTGGGGATATTGCGAGCACTGAAATAAAAGTACTGTATACCGTACCGGGTACACCCGATTTTGGCCACTTTTCTTTTTTTTTCTTTCCAGCTAGTTATTAGTTGGCTGGCGGATTGAAAGCCAGCTGGTGTGGAGAACAGTTCCCCTCCCCCTAGTTGGTCCTGCTACCTAGCGCACGAGCTCAAGGTCACCAGAGGTCCCAGGCTCCGTTCCGTGCCGGTCCGAGGCACTGCCCCACCTCGGCGCGTCCTCCACGCCACAACTACGCAAGATATACATTGGCGTCGTCGGCACTCAGCCAGACCCTCCCTGAAGTTGCTGACTTGGCGTTTGCTGACACACACCATAGGCCGAGCGACGAACACGGCAGTCAGACGCTCTCTTATGTCGGAGAAATTCCGCGTACTGCCGGAGCTCGTCTATTTGCAATACGTCGTGCTTCGTCATCTACCAGCCGAGCGACGAGCACGGCAGTCGGATGCGATGTTGGAGAAACTCCGCAAGAATTAGCGGCACTCATCTCATCTGCAATAACGTCGTGCTTCGTCAGCCACCAGGCAATATGTCTTTCGGCGACTTTTCGTCGGCCAAGTCGCAACCGAAACACGCTACAGCAGTGAAGCTGCGCCGTTTTTTTTTGGCCTGACGCTCCTAACAACATAACGCCTTTACACTTGGAAACCCGTTTTGGGGGACAACATTACTTGAAATTTGTGTAGGGAGGGGTTTCGGGACTTCTACGTACAGGGGATATATTCCGTTTAGAGCCCCCAAATCCCTCCCTATACTAACTTGAAGTAAAAGATGTCACCTAAAAGGGGTTTCCTCTCATGCTTTACCCCCAAAAAGGCTGCTGTTATTTTTGCAAAACTGAGAGTGCAACCCGATGAACAAGCCGGATGAGCACGAGTATTTCAAACCCAGGATGGCGTTCGGACGATGTTGGGTTACCGGGTTTTCAAGTGGAGACCCGCTTTTGGGGGATAAAATACGTACTTGGAACTAGTATAGGGAGGGATTTCGGGGCTCTAAAGGGGTTATGAGGGGTTAAGAAAGCCCCGTCATTCAGAATTAAAGGAGTTATGAGGGGTTAACCCCTTTAAAGCCCCCGAACCCCTCCATATACTAAATCCAAGTAATTTTGTCCCCAAAAACGGGTTTGCAGTTGTAAAAGGGTAAAGGGAGCCCCGTCATTCAGAATTAAAGGGGTTATGAGGGGTTAAGGGAGCCCCGTGATTCAGAATTGGAGGGGTTATGAGGGGTTAAGGAAGCCCCGTCATTCAGAATGAAAGGGGTTATAAGGGGTTAAGGGAACCCGGTCATTTCCAATTAAAGGGTTGTGAGGGGTTACGGGAGCCCCGTCATTCAGAATGAAAGGGGTGATAAGGGGTTAAGGGAGCCCCGTCATTCAGAATTACTATTTTCGCCCGAATTTTTGCCGCGTCCGTCGCACCACGCGTCAGCCCTATAGATATTGTGCAGACTTTTTGCTTGCCCTTGGTGTAAAACCCTTTTCCATTTCCTAGAAAATTTCCTGGTTTAACTCCGAGTAGAGCTTGTCCCCATGTCGGGAGTGCGGTGCTACACGGGTTTAGCCTAATCACAAGTGGAAACCCGTTTCCAGGGACAAATTACTTGGAGTTAGTGAAGGGAGGGCTTTTGCGACTCTGAAGGGATTCATGGTGTTCTTGGTATTGCTGCCCGCTCTCCCCGTATGGCATATGCCTCGGGTTGAGGTTCTGCGGGAGGAGCGAAGACCTTTTCCCTTGCCCTCGACCCTTTCCCAACTCCTGCAATGAAGCTAGTCCACCACCAATTGTTTTGTCCGCATGTCGGGACTGCGGTGCTAATCGGGTTTAGCCCCAGTTTTGGGGGGCGAAATTACCTGGAATTTGTATAGGGGAGGTTTCGGGGCTCTCAAGAGATTAATGGCGTTATCTCGTCTATACGGCATGCCCTCCCTGGGTACAGGTTTTGCGGGAGGAGCGCGTCCTCCGTAAGGTGGATGTCGGGGACTACCCCCTTGATCTCGTCCCGCTGGAGAAGGACGTCCTTAGCCTGGAGCTCGACGGCCTCTTTCGAAGGGTGAGCTAGGTATTGCCGCGTCGGGTGCACGTGCTTTTGGTCTATATCTATTATTCTTATTATTGTTGCCCTCCGATAAATATGGCGTAGATGCCGTTCCGATGTAAAAATCGAATATCCTTCCATACATCAGCAGTAGTACCTGATGTGAAGTCGAATGATCGCACCATAAAGCGGTGGTATCTTGTGCCAACCATACGATCTATTGTGTATTTTTTGTTGTGTTTAGTGGTTTGTTTGTTTGTTTGTTTGTTTTGGTTATTATTATTTTTTCTTGCTTGCGTGCCCCCTTGAACTGGTCTCGCCGGAAAAGGACGCCAATAGCCTCAAGTGCAAGTCTTGGTTAGCACCCATAGTGTACTTTCTGTTTTCGCGTGGTTTGTTTCTGTCGTTTTCTTTGTTCTCTCTCTACATTTTCCTTTTGATCTGTGGGTCCTAATGTATATTATAAGAATAAAAATACACTCCAGCTGTGAAATCGAATATTTTGTCGAAACTCATCTTTGCAAGCTGTGTGTAATACTCCGATCGCGCGTATTACGGGATTGTGTGTCCTCATTAAGGATATAGGTCGGCGACTCCCCTTGCAACTACAGTGTAGCTATCAGGGTCAACAGGGTGATGTTAGGCAGTCTGTGCGCGGAAACTATAAAACCCGTTTCTGAGGGGGACAAAATCTGACAGCTGTGGAAGGAAATGCATCAGTTTATCAAGTGAATCCTGTAAGTCGAATATCCGGTAAGGGGAGGGCGGAGTTTTTTAGGACGTAGGGGCCTGATTTTGATCAAAAGGGGGGCGGGAGGGGGGGAGGGGGGGGGAGGGGGGGGGAGGGGACGGGTGGGGCAGGTCAATTTGTGCGTGGAAACTATAAATATTTCTTGTGGGGGAGGGGAGGGGAATGTGGCGGGGGGGGGGCCGGGGGCGGGGGGGGAGGGCTTTAGGTCGCATAGATGTAGGGGTTTGCTATACGCGTGGTGCTTGGTCTAGGCGATGGTGCGGGTGGTGGGGAAGGAGGGGACGTTGGGGGCGGGGGTGGGTGGGTGGGAATTGCAGCTGCGGAACGGACGGCTCTGAAACGATAACGAGGCGATATCCAGGGTGTGGAAGTGTTTACTACTCTGGCGGTTTTCGATAGTAGGTGGGGCGCTAAAGCAAGAGGAAGCGAGGAAAAGAAGAAGAAGAAGAAAAAAAAAAGGGGGGGGGGGGGAAGGGGGGGGAGGAGGGGTTTTCAAGAGGTTTAGGTCACATATAATTTTAAAATCACGGATTTGGTCGACACTGATGTTCGCAACATTGTGTGTAATCCTCCGATCGCGCGTATTAATCATATATGTAGGGGCTTGCTATACGCGCGGTGCTGGGTCTAGGCGATCGTGCGGGGTGTGGGGAAGGAGGGGGGGAGGAGAGAATATTGAAAGCTACGTCATGGATGGCTAGAAAGATAATGACGTGATATCAATTGCTTAGAAGTGTTTATTGCTCTGGCCGATTTTGATTGTGAGTGGGGCGTTTGAACGAACTGGGCGGGGAACAAAGGGAGGGGGGGGGGGGGGGGGGATGAGTTGGAGCTACGGCATGGATGGCTAGATGGATAATTAGATGATATCAGCTGGCTGGTAGTGTATACTACTCTGGCAGATTTCGATTTCAGGTGGTGCGTTTTAACAAGAGGGATCGGGGAGGGGGGGGGCGGGGGGCGAGCATTTCAATATGTGCGCGGGAACTATAAACCCTTGAAGGGGACGAATCTGCCGGTTGCAGCAAGAAGACACCCCTTTATATCACCCGCCTGGTAATGTTTATTTTTCTAGACAAGGCTTGATGTTACATGTAGTATGCAACCCAGTTCTTAGGTGTAGTAAACAACGTGTTAAAAGCTCATTGTATATATATTATTGCATGCTTGCCGCTATATTTCTTGTGCCCCTCCCCCCCCCAATAGATGGTCGCCACAGACGGCGAAACAGGAAGGAGATAGTTTGAGCAAACACTTTTTCATGTATTATACAGAAAAAAAACGTACTGAGCGCCTAAATGTTGGAGGTGTCTCTTTTGGGAGTAGGAACGGTGCTCCATCTCCAAAGGCATGCGTGGTCAATAGTCAAATTACTAAGGCAAGCAACAAATGAGTACACACCCCCCCCCCTCTCTTTAACTCTTGAAAGCTTTTCCCCGTTTGACGTCCATGATAGAGATAGTTATGGTAGGGCAGATGACGATGTTCATGATGATGATGGTGATGGTGGTGGCGGTGGTGGTGGTGGTGGTGATGATGATGATGATAGCCATGGTGGTCATGTTGACCGTATTGGTCGTGTTTATTTTCGTTTCGTGGTTTGAATTGATGGCGGCAGGTTCACCTTGACGGAGATACGTCGGGGCTGTCGGTCGTGGCCCGTTCGGTGCAGAAGCTACAAGCGGTGAGTCTTATTACATCGTTACAACTAACCGAAGGTCGTTCCCCCTGTGTTGACGTTTCTTGGTTTTGTTGCACCACGGGCAGTACAGCAATGGTCTCTCAGTAGTGCTGGTATGGGCCAGCCAAAAAAATAAACCGCACTATAGCGGCAACCGGCACTACTCCGCATACTGCCACTGTACTCGTAAGTCATTCCGATATGTGCCACGCGGTTTCACCGGCGATGCGGTGGCAACTCGCACTATTCAACCGGCGCTATCGAGGAACCCCTACTGTACAGTTTCCCCTGTTTGGTCCAGCCAAAAAGTCGGGCACTGTAGCGGCAACCGGGACTATTCAACCGGCACTATCGAGGGACCCCCACAGTACAGGTTCCCCTGTTTTGGCGTTTCTTGGTCTTGTTGCACCACTGGCGGTATGGTAATGGCCTCTCAGTAGTGCTGGTATGGGCCAGCCAAAAAATAAGCCGCACTATAGCGACAACCGGCACTACGCCGCACACTGCAACTGTACTCATAGGTCATTCCGATGTGTGCCAAGCGGTTTCACCGGCAGTGCGGTGGCAAAACTCGCACTACTCAACCGGCACTATTGAGGGACCCTCACTGCACACGAAACCAAGTAACCCAATTACCGCTGACAAGGCGGTTCCAACGAATTCAGCTCTCTCTTCCCTCATCGACCCGCATCGATTTGTACCGCATTGTACTACCTGCCAAGTACGAACTACTAACGGCAAGCCCTTCTAATAGGCGGCCAGCTCACGACAGCCCTAGCTACTGCACTTGGTAGGTAAACTCCCCTGTTTTGGCCTGGCTTGGTTCTGTTGCACCACAGGCAGTACAGTAGGTAGGGATCCCTCCGTGACGTCGGCGTCGGCCAGCCGAAAAACCCTGCATTGTGGCGGCAACAGGCACTACTCTGCACACAACCACTGTACTCGCAGGCCATTCCGATCTATGCCAAGCGAGTTTAGATGCACTATAGGAGCATGCCACGATAGAGGTAGCACTTATTCGCAATATGGTTTTCTAAATGACGGGGATCCTTAACCCTTTTAGCACCGCAGTCCCGACCTGGGGACGAAATACTGGAAGTTAGACTAGGATATACTAGTAATAATGTCAGGAGTTGGGAATGCGCTAAAAACCCGAGGGCGTCGGAAATGTCGTTTCTCTGTTTTTTTTTCGAAATGAATGTGTTTTATTGTGCCTACAGTAGGCCATGTGTTCTTTTGTTTGTTCATCGGGTCGCACCTTCGGTTTTGCAAGAATGGGCGTGTTTTATTCCAAAATGGATGTGTTTTATGCCTGCAGTAGGCCATGCGTATGTTTGTATGTTCACCGGGTTGCACTTTCAGTTTTGCAAAAGCAAATTGAGTTTTGTGCCAAAATGAATGTGTTTTATGCCAAAACGAATGCATTTTATGCCGATATGAATGTGATTTTTGCCAAAATAAAGGTGTTTTATTCCTACAGTAGGCTCTGTGTTTGTTTGTGCATCGGGTCGCAACTTCATTTTTGCATCATAATCGGTTTTTCTCCTCCAGCCACCACCCTCAGAAGGCAAAGAAAAGAGCCAGTGCACCTCTCTACCGTGGCATGCGTTACAACTGCAGCAACCCGCACTGCTCAACCGGCACTATCGCGGGACCCCCACTGTACACAAGACCACGTAACCCTGTTACCACTGACGAAAAGAGATCCAACTGTAATTCCGAATGGTTTTGTCTCCCGGGAAGCGTGTCTACTTGCGTAGGGAGGCCGAGACTCGCACGCCGCCTTGAGTTTAAAGGATTCGCACCGTTCTTGACAAATTGGATACCAGCCACCCTTCCCGTTGTCTTTTAGCCTGTTTTGACGCTTTTTCTTTCATATTCCAATGCGATCCGTTCACGTTTAGCGTACTTCTTCCACTATAGTGCTTCAAGTTTTCGTGCGTTTTAAGGAGAATCATGAGTTTTTTGCTCGTATTTCTTCTACGCCATCCGTTTATCTTCTTGCGCGTTGTTCTCCGCTTTCCTTGAACGTGTCGCGCATTTTTAAAACGCGATGCGTTGCCTTTTTGCTTTTTTTTTTCTTGGCTTGCCTTCCCTTTCCCCCCCACATTCTTTTTACGCAAATGCCTCCTCCCCAGGTGTTCGCCACGATACCCAGCGTTGATACATCCGACACCGGGCAGACCCCAAGTTTCCGTTGATATTTCGCGCAATTGTATCGCGAATCGATTTTTTCCCGCTCATTTCTTCAACGCGATCAATCTCAACTCTTTGCGTATTTTTCTACTCGGACGCCTCCCCAAGGTGTTTGGCACGATACCCAACGTCAAGGCCAAAGGGGCGGCGGCGGTGGCTTGCCTCCACAGGGCGATGCGCATGCGAAGGGAGGAGGCGGGCGAGGGGGGAGGGGATGGGGGGATGGCGGGTGCCCCGGGGATCGATACTCTGGTCCTACTCGATCGGTGCGTCCGGCCCCATGCAGAATGTTGTAGCCTCAATACAACGGACCACTCGTTTGTTATGGTCTGTTTTTTTTTGCTGTGTTCTCGTATCCGGTAAGCTAGCATTTCACTCTTCACGTTGATAAATTTCAATTGTTTGGTTTGCTCTGTCTCAGTCTGCGACCACATCGTACCCTCGGGTACTGTACATCTCTCCAGGATGAAGAATCAGCACGGGCACTGGGTGTGTGTACTGATGTCGTTGGGTATGCAGAAAGAGCGGTTTGATGTGAAGACAGCACACACTTGTTCTGGGGAGATTACACTGCTTTAGATTTGGTCGGACATTTTTTTAGCAGCGGTAAAGCTTCTTTACAAATGAAACCCCCTTTTTCGGGGAAAACAGCATGGGATTTGACCTGGATTTTGCAGAAAGGAAGTGGTTGGAGGTGGTGGCAAGAAGGAGGGGTGGGGGAAGGAGGCGTACGGGGGAAGCGGGAAATGGGGTTGGGTAGGAGCGGGAGGCGGTGGCTTTGCTTCCACAGAGCAATGCGTATGCATTGTGCGGGATGAGACGGGAGAAGGGGCGTGGTGGAGAGGGAGCCCCCGACATCGACACGCTCGTCGTTCTTGCTCGTCCTTCTTGATCGGTTGCTTTAGAACGGACGCTGCGCTGTTTTTTCCAACTTGTCTGTCCCCCCAACATGTTGTAGTTCTACTGGGGTTTCTGACACAGGAGGCGGAAGAGGGAAAGGGTGGGCGGGGGTGCTGGAGGTCTCGCGAGCACCCCCAGGGTCGGCGCGCTCGTCCTGCTCGGTCGGTATGCCTTGTCCTATGCTTGTAAAAGCCTTTTTTTAATCCAAAACTCGTTTTGGGGGCATCCATGTTTTTTTTTTTTTTTTTCGTGAGGCTCGTAGTTTCAGGAGCTCTAGTTCCCACCCAACACTGTTTTGTTTTTTAAGGAAAATGAAGGGTGCAAACACCCTATGAACAAACAGTCCCCTGGCCTCAGGTATTAACATAAATAAGAGCATGTTGCAAAAAGTATTGGAATTCCGTCTTTTTCGACAGGGGGGGGGTTAAGACGCGCCGTCATTCAGAAAAAGTTTTAACCAAAAAGTTGAAATCTCTTTCGTAGCACGCGTCTTGAATTTTTGTCGCGCTAGGAAAAGGGTTTATAGGGGGAGATGAAGGGGGGGCGGAGGGGGGGGGGAGGGGGGGGGGATAGGAGGGGACTGAGGGGGTGGGGGGGGGGGGGGGTCGAGCGTCCCAGCAATCGGCGCAGTCAACCTGCTCGGCTTGGTGCGTGTTGTCTCTTGGCTGTGGTCTTTTGTTTTCGTCATTGTTTTTTCTCTGTACCGTTACAGTAACATTTTTATCTTTTTTTTTGTTATCATGTTATTCGTTATTGCTATTGTATATAGTTTTTTATTTGTTTTGCATTTTATCGTTTACCCTTTCCCTTACGCCTGTGTGCCCGTGGTCTCCTTTCCCTTGCCTTCCCCTCTTTTTGCTCTTCTGTCGTCTCTAACGGGCACATTTTACCCTTTCATTTACTCTATTATTTTATCTGTCCTCTCTTCTCGTATATCTTTTATTTGTTACCAGGTATCAGGCGCTGGTATTTTTTTCCCTTTTTGACACCATATTATACCTGGTATACAAGATATCATGTGCATTTTCTCTTGTCTTCCATCTCCTCTGGCCCTTTTGCCTTTCTTCGTTTGTCTTCTTGTCTCTCCCTCGTCCTTTCTCTGCCTTCTTCTCTCACGGTTCTTCCTTATATATATATTTTTTGCATTGCCTGACCCAGGGCTGTTGACTTGGTGACGGCTCTGGCCACCCCCTTGACCTACGAGGGCTTGATCGACGACCTCATCGGCATCGAAAACGGGTGAGGTCTCTTCCTGTGGTTTCAACTTCCAATTGGGAGTCCGATTCATTTTGGTTTTTGTAGGTGTTCCGAATTGGACGCGGCCACGATTACGATTCGGTCCGTGTATTCTGATCGTATTCCGACTTTGATTCCGACTTGGTTCCTGTCTGGCTTCGATGCCGGTTTAATCGACAACCTTACGGACATGTGGAGCAGGGTGAGATCCCGACGTCCCTTCCATCGGCTTCCGATCCCGATCCGACGCCGACATAGATCTCATAGATCTCGAACTGATTTTGTTGTCGAGCCTTAGTTGTTTGCCGCCCAGAGATGCTTGCGCCCTCTCTCCCTGCCTTCCTGCCCGCCTCCTTTTTATTGCGAAGCGCCGCTTCGTCAAGGCCCCTTGCAGTATTTATGTAGTCCCCTGCCCCCTCCTCCCCACCCCCTGGTATTCGCCTTCGATGTCGTTATCTCTCTGCCCCCCTTGCCCCCCTCTCTCACCCCCTTCCCCTGTGTACCAGTAACTCATTGGCGCTGTCATCCATAAGCAAGAAAGCAGGCACAAAGTGACGAAGTCCGTCTTACGAGCGGTTCTTGGAGTGATGATGTTCGCCCTTTGTGCGACTCGCCGAACACCTTACAGCGCTTCGCGTTTTGTGCAAGTAGTGTCTGCCTGGTTGGTGAAAACTCGACATGCTCCGTCCCGGCATACTCGGGATACGAGGGTCTATGATCATGCCACTACGGCCATGCACAAACTGAACCCCCCCCCCCCCCCCCCCCCCCCCCCCCCTGTGTATCCCCCTTCCTCATTTGCGGGACGTCTTCTACAACACCCCGTACGATACCCGTAGCACCCTCCTGTTCTCCACCTTGGATCGTTTTCTTTCAATCATCCTTATACCCCCTCTCTCATGGTGCTCCCTTCGAATGGTATGCGTGCTCAACGGAATAATGACAAAGGCAAGCACTAAATCAGTACCTTCACCTCCCCCCACCCCCCCTCGTTCTCCACTGACTTGCAAAACCCTTTATATGATACTGTCCCCCCACCCACCTTGATTGAATATACTTGACAGAAGCGGTCGGCTTGACGACGACTCCCCCCTCCCCCGTATCCCCCCACCCCGTGCATTCTACCTACACTGCCCCCCACCCCACCCCACCCCACCCCATCCAACCCTTCCCCACCCTTCCCCATCCCAACCCAACCCACCCCACCTATATTCACCCCCGACCCCCGCCTAACTCCCGCCACCCACCCGAACCCCCCCCCCCTCCTCTCGGCCTGCCAATGACCTAACTCCGCAGGAGCGTTCGGCTCGACGCTGACATGGTTGAGGCGGGGGAAGACGGTGCCGCGGCGGGTGGAGCGGGAGCAGCGGGTGGTGGGGGTGGGGCGGGAGGAAAAGAAGGGGCGGCCGCGGCTTCCGTCGGTGCTGATGGGAAGAAGAAACAGGTGACATGGGTGGCAAGGGTTTCCGCGTGTCTTGGAGGCCTTCCTGTGGGTCCCAGTTAGGGTTGTATCCCTTATGCCACACGTTCGTCTGCAGGTATTGGGTGTATTTGAGAGCGTACAGATCGCATACTTGGGCGTGGTTGTTAAGCAGAATGAGCATAGGTTTGAGCACATTGAGCATGGTTTTCAGCATAATGAGCATGGTTTTCAGCATAATGAACATGATTTTTGAGCATAATGAGCATTCGTTTTGGGGGGAAAATGGTATACCGGTATATCTATTGTATGCTCCTTTTCCGGTAACATGGCCAACCCCAGTAGGTGAAACCACTTGAACCGATACATATGTCTAGCCCCGGTTTCGCCTGTAACCAGCGACGGAACCTTCTAGCACCTGGCGGCAGTAAGGCCTAGGAGGTAAGGCGCGTGCCGTCATTGGTGGCAGCACCGTCTGGGATAGGTATAGAGGCATCCATCCTACGGGGGGGGTTGAAAATTGTGGGTCAAACGGTAGTTTTTTTTGTTTTTTTTTTGGCAGTAGCTTGGAGTCACTCGCGCGAGTAACTCCCCTGTCCCTTCGCGGTCTTGCGCTTTTCGTGTGTTTGTGTTTTTTTTAATTTTGCGATATGTATCAATTCGCAGTCGAATGGTAAGCTACGCTTGCGCCAAAACAATCGCCACTAAAGTAGTACTTTTTTGTCTGCGAGGTACTGAGTGACTAGTGCACGTGGCTCAAACCTCTTGTAAGTGAAAGGAGGGCACCCCGTCCACCGTAGTCTTCTGTCGAACGGTGGCCGTTTTGAGCCGCGCAACTGAGGAGCTACCGGTTGGTCTGATGCTTTGACGAGTATAGTTGTAGTAGGAGTAACAAGCGCATACGAGTAGAAGGTTTTGGTCGGATTGCGCGAGCGAACGCGTTCGAAATCATGTTTTGGGGGTGATATGTTGAGCTCCTCATGGTACGAGCTCAGTAACTTCCGCTGCGCCCTCACAGTGGGATGACTCTCGAACCTTAAAATCAGGGTTTTTCCCGGGTCATGACCCGACCCGCGGATCATGTCAGGTGAGATTGTCAAAATATCGCGGGTCGAGCGGGTTCGGGTCAGGAGGTGTTTGAAGTATCACGGGATGGGTCGGGTCGGGTCGGGTCGGGTCGGGTCGGGTCGGGTCGGGTCGGGTCGGGTCGGGTCGGGTCGGGTCGGGTCGGGTCGGGTCGGGTCGGGTCGGGTCGGGTCGGGTCGGGTCGGGTCGGGTCGGGTCGGGTCGGGTCGGGTCGGGTCGGGTCGGGTCGGGTCGGGTCGGGTCGGGTCGGGTCGGGTCGGGTCGGGTCGGGTCGGGTCGGGTCGGGTCGGGTCGGGTCGGGTCGGGTCGGGTCGGGTCGGGTCGGGTCGGGTCGGGTCGAGTCGGGTCGGGTCGAGTCGAGTCGAGTCGAGTCGAGTCGAGTCAGGTCGGGTTAGAAAGATTTCTAGAGTGAGGCGGCAGTATTTCACGATTAAAACCTAATCGGCCGCTGCTGTTTGCCAACTAATGAGCTTTGGTCGGAAGTCTGCTAGTTAAACCAACTGATGGCCAGCCGACTTGCCAACTTCGTTCAGGCGGGCGAAGCGAGCCAAGTTTGGTCCCGCTGGCCGAGGGGGCCCCGCTCTAAAAGGAAAAAAAAAATGCATCCCGTAGTAGACAGCCCTTCCGGCAAGCATGGCCCAGTATGTCGGAGAGTCGGCACCTGCGGAAAGCGATTAACGATTAGTCCGACTAGTACCTATTGATAGGTGGTGACTTGAGTCGTGTTGACTTGAGTCGTGCCGACTCACAGTTCTAAGGATTTCACAATTTGCGGCTCGGGACGAGTTACCTTGGCTCGATTGTGACCCGCGAAAATCCCTGATCAGAAATGGCGGCCGTGGCTTTTTCGTTGGCGCGGACGCAACGAAGAAAGCAAGGTAAAACGAGGCATCCTTGATCTTGTACCTCTGCTGCGGTATCGGAACGTGTAGATATTTGTGAGGCTTTTTTTCTTCACGTGAGGAGCCATAACCGTGACACACAAGGAAAGTGCACGCCGAAACAAAACGAACCTCATGACAGCCTAGTTTAGGTCTATGACGAGAACCTGGCGACTTTTTTTTATCGTAAAACAGGAACGGCATGCTAGTGATGCTGGGTACTTCCGGCGTTGGGAGAGACCCATTGGTATAGACAATATGGCCCAAGCGCCCTCCGACAGTGTCCTTACTGTAATACGCATCTACGGCAAAGGGTTTGCGCACGGCTCGGAGGCATCTCCGCGTGGAGCAAGCCCCGGTGTTTTCGCATCTTCGATACACGGCATGGGTTGGCGAATGTCTGTCAGGTGTATTGTGACAGAATAAGCCCAGACGTGCGCGCTTTCGGTTTACACGGCAAATACTTTTGCCTGTATCTTTGGGGGGTTTTCGCTGTAAAATGGACCCCGGTGTCGTCGAGGGTCATCTACGAGAGTTGACTACAGCAGTGCCATCTTTATGCAGCACCATCCATCTCAGCCATTCCCACACCAATTTTGTTTTAGGTCGACTATGGAGCGTTCTCGAAAAGGAGCCCTCAGCAACAAAACCCTAGGTTTAATGCACAAACATCGTATCGTAAACGAAATATAGATGTATCACGCACCTTGCTAGTTGAGTTTCAATTATTCAATCGGTCGTACTCACAGCTGACGTTTTTCAATTTTTTATACGAGAGGGAGCCCCCCCTGACCTATCGCCGAAGACGCTGTTGCCAGACTCCAACACGTGCTGCCGATAGGCGATAGTGTACTTGAGGAGGGCAGGTTTGTGTGCAAACGCAACAAAACAAAGTAGCAGACAAAGCGATGTTTATTGTGTATTGGAGTGAGAATGAGACATGTCTGTGTCGGGAATCTGGGTCGTATGATGCAGTCTAGTATCGGTGAAAGGGTCGTCTAGAATACCCGGCAATGCTGTCTAAAATATGATACAAGAGGGGCGTCTGAAATTGAAGACGGTGCCGTCTACAACACCTGGTAGGCCTATTAATAGCTTCGGTGGCAGTACCCTACAATGGTAGCAGACATCGTTTTCTGTTTCTTTTACGCCGTTTTTGTTTTCTAGTCGTGTCGGCAATGTCGTCCGTGCACTCTCCTTTTTATCCCTAAACGTGTGGGTGAGCAGGTGCCTGTGCCTCTGAACTCGGACGACCCCTTGTTCTCTACGGTTCGAGACGTGCACGTGGAGCAGCTCATGCCGTTCCTGCAGGGGAAGGTGAGACGCATTCTACGGCAGAAGGGTGTGCCTAAGTGGGGAGGTCCTCTCTTAACCCCGTTACAACTAGAAACCCGTTTTTGGGAAAAATTTGCTTGGAACTCGTATAGCGAGGGGTTTGGAGGCTCGAAAGGGGCTGGGGAGCTGTACGAGTAGACCTCCCCGAATGCCTGACCGCTGTGAGATGGATGCCTGATACATTATTCCGTTTGGAGGCACGGGCAGTGGTGGTGGTGCGTGCACCATTTTCGTTCTGCGGCTCTTCCGTCACTTGAGAAACTTTTTTCCCTCCCCCGAAACCGATGTTCTTGTAGAGCTGTGTGTCGGCTGGATTGTCACGACTAAAAACTAGTCGGCATGGGCCGTTAGTCAACTAATTGGCTTTTGGTCGGCAAGTCGGCTGGCGAAACAAGCTTATGACCAGCCAACAATGTCACGCGAGCTTTCTATGCGAGCCAAATCAGCCCCTCCCGGCCGATTCGGCCACACCCAAAAAAATCAAAAGTACATGTCGCATCGATTAATCCTTCCTGCAAGGAATGGAAACTCAATAAGTCAGATAGTCGGCACTTCCGGGAAACGACTAGCTATTTGTCCGACCAACAACTAACTAGTTGGTGGCTTAAGTCGTACCGACTCACCGCTCTACGATTTTTCGAGTATACTGAACGTTCTTCCCAATGGACAAAACCCATGGCCCGGGTATACAACCATTTTTTTTTTGCAACACAAAAATGACAAGTTTCGACGGATTTGGGGGTTAAGACGCCCGGCAATTCATATTTTCTTTCGCCAAGAAGTGCTACCTCTACTGCGTCTGTCGTACACGCTGCCTTTCGACCCGACGAACAATCAGTCCCATGGCCTAAGATGTGTTGCGAGGCCAATGTTGCGATAGGAGATGCACCTATTAATGTTTGTGCTTCAAACTCCTTAGGGGACGAGATCCGTCGCCTCGCCAGGCAGTGGATCTCGAGCAAAGATTAACGCGCTTCACCGAATGAGCGATTTTACTTTTGCTGCCGCCCTTCCCTGACGTTCTCAGGCGAAACACATTCGAGAGAGCTATAACCGCTTCCGAGCGAACAGGGATCAGAGCATCACGGAGATACACGAGTTCGTCAAGAAGGTGTGTTCAGCCCCCCATCATGCGGGCGTGTTTTTGGTCGCTTCCGTCTTGCTTGAGTTCTTTGCTTGCTTCCTTGCTGTCTATTGCCTGCTTTCTTTGCTTGTTTCGGTGCTTGCTTGCCCTCGTGCTTATTTGGGTCCTTGCTTGCTCCACCTCTTGCTTGTTTGCGTCCTCGCTTGCTCCACTTCTTGCTTCCTTCGTTGCTGTCTTGGTTGCTGTCTTGGCTGCTTCCTTCCTTGCTCGCTCACTCGCTTGCTTGCATCCGTGCTTGCTTGTTTGCGTTCTTTCTTTGTTGCTTCCTTCCTTCCTTTCTTTTTTTCTTTGATTTATTACTTGGTTGCTTGCTTCCGTGCTTCTTTGGTTGCTCGCTGCCAAGCTCACTCTTTTTAATCCTTGCTGGCGTTTTTTATTGTTTTCCTTCCTTTCTTTTTTCTTCCCCCCCCCCCCCCCCCTCTCCATCTTGATCCCTTCATGCCTTCCCAGTTCAACTGCAGGATTTTTCGACCCCCCCCCCCCCCGCCCCCAATACACCTTGACCCACAACACCACGTATGTAAGTTCTCAAGCCAAGGATTTCTATTGATATTTGCATGCGTCTTTGATCTTGTGGTGATGTATTCAACTGTTTGCGCTTTTTTATTGTAGATCCCGGGCCTAAAGGAGGACTACAGGTCCCTCAACTTGCATATCAACATCGCCGGACTGGTCGTGGAAGGCTCGGGATCTCCAGAGTTTCGGAGGCGGTGGCAAACGGAGCGGGCCCTGTTGGAAGGGGACGACTGCTGCGAGGTACACTTGAAAATATGTGGATACACATATTGTACGTACGAGACAGCACGTAACCAGTTTAGCGCTGCAAAAGATCCACGCCACAGAGTACGTAGGAGAGAGCGCCTAACCCGTTTGGCGCTGCGCTGTTGTTCGGTAGGGATTTTTTTACCTACAGTTTTGTGAGGCTCGTCGCCTGAGGAGGTAACTAATGAATTCTTGATTATACATTCACGCCTTTGCCATTGGAAACCGGTCGTGGGGGACATGTTACTTGGAATTTGTATAGGCACGGGTTTGGGACTCTGAAGAGTTTAAGAGTATACAGCCCGATAAAGAAATCGCATGCCCTAGGTACAGGACGAATGGAATCGTTCAACTGCTGGTGGTGTGGGAACGATGTTGGTTGCCCCCGTGGGCCAGAAACGTGTATAAACAAAAACTACTATTCATACCTGTCGTAGGATGCGCCAAAATTTATCCCACACTGACTAGTTCGGACATTATTGTGCCAAACACCCGGATACAGTTCGGTGTAGCTCGTGTAGGCTAAGCGTTCAGAAATTTGGAGGGGGCGAATGCATGAACGAGACATTGGGGCTTCGTTTCGTGGGTTCATTGCAGGTGCTCGAAGAGATCATATGCGCAAAGAAGCCAGCCATGCGGGTGATCCGGTTCATGGACTTCCAGATCATGCAGGGTGTCGGTGTCAAGACGAGCGCCACGCTGGTATTTTATTTTGTTTTTGTTTATTTTGTTTCCGCTTCTGTTTTTTCTTCGTGTTTCGTTTTCAATATTTTTGTTGGATGGATTCGTGCCAGGTGATCGAAGAAATGATAAGCATGCAGGAACCAGCCATGCGGGTGATCCGGTTGATGTGTCTCCAGAGCATGACGGACGTCGGCATCAAGGCCAGCAAGTACGACTTCTTGAAGAAAGAGGTCGTACAGGTGAGGCAGAACCGGCCGCCAATCATTCCCCTCCCCCGCCCCCCCCCACCCCATCCCTACCTCTGCCGTACGCGAGGGCCTATGGTATTAATCCACACACGGCCATGCATAATATGAACACACCCCGTCCCCCCTGCCCCCTCCCCCCTCTGGTCGTAAGACTTTCTGTACCATGCAAAAAAAACAGGAGATATTCCGCCGCGCTTTATTGTAATTCCGCCGCAGTTTTACATCGGGGTGTGTAAGTAGAACCCCTTCTTGCAAGAACTGGGGTATTTTGGTTCACCGGTTGCGGTTCGAGAGGGGTCTTGAAGGCGAGAGTGGTAGAACGTTGACGATACTTGAAACACGAGTTCGGGGGCATTCATGAGCCAACGACGGGTTTCATTCCGGTCATTGTTTTCCCGTATTCCCGCCGCATCCGTCGTTTTGGCTTCTTGAGGAAAGAAGTCGTGCAGATCAGCTCGCGCCGCAAGGGCCTCAAAGAATGGTGTTGGTCCATGAGGAGGCCGGCCTCGGTGTGTTCTCCGGGTTTCGAGTAACAGTGCTGTTAATCGAAATTTCGATTTTTCACTTTTTCCTGACCATTACGTTTCGTTCCGTTTAATTTTCTGGGCGATCCGTGATAGGTTTAGCGTTTACAAAGCCACGTTCTTGTCAACGATTTCTCCTAAACTGGGCGGGGGTCAATACAGCGCTCATCGTCACCTCACCGATATCCTCCCGGGTAATACACTGCTGTAGTGCCTGGTTGATATATTGTCGTTTTTTTGCTGGGTAGTGGTAGATATGAAAAGGGCGATGAGGGTTCTCACATGTTTATTGCCGCGGAAAGTACCTGCACTGGTTCCAAGTAGGTTGTCCTTACAAAAGGGAGGTGCAATTCATTCTAAGTGGATCGTCCTCGAAATAGGGGGATGCAGCTCTAGTGGGGAAGCATGTGTGGCAATAAAATGTTCAAATTGCAATACGATGATGTGTGGCTCAAGCAGTCTGGCGTTTTTTGGAGCGATGGTGACAGCGTTAGCTAACGAGGATCATGGTGATGGTGATGGTGATGTTGATGATGATGACGATGTTGATGATGGTGATATGATGATGGTGATGATGATGATGGTTATGGTTACTCGTTGATGGTGATGATGGCGATGGTGATGAGGACGATGGTGTTGATGACGGTGTTGATGGCGATGGTAGTGATGGTTCATGATGACGATGAGGATGATGATAACGATGATGATGAGGTTGATGATGGTTACTCGTTGATGGTAATGATGGTGATCCTGATTACCATGGCGGTAGTGATGAACATTATCATGATGACGAAACAATGTTGTCGACAATCATGATGATCATGGGTTGTGACCATTCTGATGGCGGTGGTAATGGCCGTAAAGGCCAAGATGACGGTAATGAAGAGGGCGGTGACAACCGTACGTTTCTTATTGTTAAAGCTACATCGAGATACATCGAAGCATCCTCCCTCCCTGCCCCTCTCCCTCGCCCGTTCCGACCACCCCCCCAGACGTACGGATACCAGTACCTGTTCGCCCTCAACAACCTAGAGGCGGTAGGTTTGCTAAAGAAGCGGGAAAAAGGGTGGGTAGGGTCTGTTGAGTCGGGATCCCCGTGGCCTTCTCTCCGCCGCGCTCTGAGGCTGGTGAATGATTCGGTCGACGTTCGCGCACCGGACGACATAGCCTACGTTTCTTCAGGGTGAGTGTTGTGCTGTTGCTGTTGCTGTTGCTGTTGCTGTTGCTGTTGTTGCTGTTGTTGGTGTCGCTGCTATTGTTGCTGTTGTTGATGGTGTTGCTGTTGCTGTTGCCGTTGCTGTTGCTGTTTTTGTTGTTGCTGCCGCTGTTGCTCTCGCTGTTGTTGTTGCTTTTGCGGTTGCTGTTGCTGTTGCCATTGCCGTTGACGCTGCTAATGCCGTTGCTGTTGCTGTTGGTGATGTCGTTGTTGCTGTTCCTGTTGTGAGTGTCGCTGTTGCTGATGCTGTTGCCATTGATGTCGCTGTTGTTGGCGTCACTGTTGGTGTTGGTATTGGTGTTGGTGTTGCTTTTGTTGTTGTTGTCGCTGTTGCTTTTGCTGTTGTTGTCGCTGTTGCTTTTGCTGTTGCTGTTGTTGCTGTTGCTGTTCCTGTTACAGTTTCTGCTGTGCTGTTGTTGCTGTGGCTGTGGCCGTGGCTGTGGCCATGGCTGTGTCTGTGTCTTGTGTATGTGTCTGTATGTGTCTTTGTCTGTCTGCCTGTGCGTGGCTGTGGTGTCGCCGTTGCCGTCGCGGTCGCCGTTGCCGTCGCAGTCGCAGTCGCTTTCGCCGTCGCCGTTGTCGTTGTCGTTGCGGTCGCTATTGCTGTTGTCGTTGCGGTGCACTAGAGGACAGCCCTTAAACCTTTGGGGACAAAACCGACCGCGTACTCGTGGGAAGTTTCTCGGCATCACGATGCAGTTGGTGCTGGCAATACTTCGGGCCCGGACCAAGCCATTGACATTGCTGGCCGCCACCTTCGCTACGTTTGCATGCCGCTGTTCCTGCTTCTTTTTGCACAGGTACGCACCATTGTCCGTCCGAATGGTACAAGCGTGCGTGCGGCCTGGGTGGGCGGCTGCAGCGGAGACTTTGAAGCTCATGCCCGGCCCTTGCGTGGAGGTCACCCAGGATCCTGACAGCCCTCCCGAGGACCTGCCCACTGCACGTGAGACGCGTAATTCGATAGGGGTACTGTAGTAGCCCCTCTGTGGGGCCGGTGTGTGCCAGCTGGATTTACCTGCACTACAGCGGCAATCGGCACTACTTCGCGTGCCGCCACTAGTGGTTGTTCCTGTCTGTGCCTAGCGATTCCGTGGACGCTGTAGAAGGCACCCGGCACTACTCAACCGTCAATGTAGAGGGACCTCTGCTGTCGAACGTTTCACACCTCGGAAATGTCCATATTGCTGGATGATCTACGGTAGACTATGTACCTGCCATTGTGATATGCCATGCTGAAATTAACAGTACATACCCAACCGTAGAAGCATCAGCTAGATCACGCAGAGTGTGCGGCTTCTACCGGGTAACATGATATATAACATACAAATGTTCTCTGATGGACCTGGGCCATCAAGTGGGGATCGGTGATCGGTGTCCGACTTATGGAACGCTTTGGGCTAAATCTTGTTTCACTGCTTGGGCTTTTTTTTTTTTTTTTTTTCGTTGGGTACATTTTCGGGCCCGTTTACATTAACCAAACACACGAGAAGTGCCATGTGTATCAACCGGGTTTCGAAAAGGGTGCGGCAGTACGAGTATCGTGGCCTGTAGCTCCAAACATCGCGCTTCGGACACACCCTACTCAGCAGCCCGGACTACTTCAGGTAATGGTCAGATCGTCACTTTGTTTCGGCCCTTTTTCTTTCATATGTCCCAGAGAGGTGGTGGTCCGTCATTGTGGCGATGCCTTGCTAGACGACGTCACCCGCACTAATGAGGAACCTCACACTATCTCGGGGTAGTGCCGTCCAGGTGTACTCTTATCAGACGAGATTTTTTTGGAAGATATTCTCACGGCGCTAAACTGGGTTATCGCACTGAATGGTACCGCACTAAAGTGGAACTCCATAGTAGAATGGGACCCCCGCGCGTTCCCGGGATGGTGCAGTGCAGTAGTACTCTGTACGACGAGCAATATCGTGGCAAGCGAATCTCACCGCGCGAAACTGGGGCGCCATACTGCAGGGAACAGCAGGACGACACCCGTACTAATGAGGGACCCCGCACTTATGGGGGAACCCGCACTAATGAGGGAAACCGCACTAATGAGGGGTGGTGCCGTGCAGGAGTACTATGTAGGACGAGCGACCTCGATAAACTGGGGCATCGCACTGCACAGGGTACCGCGCGGCGACACCCGCGCTGATGATGGACCCCGCACTACGGAGGGATGGTGCAGTACAGTATCATTCTGTAGGGCGAGCGATATCTTTGCGAGCGAATCTCACCGCACTAAACTGGGACACCTCTCTGCAGGGTGCCTCACCAAAGCGGGACCACGACGTTTCCTGGGGCACTATAACCCCCGATCAACTGCTGAGAACGCCTAGCAGCGTGAGTAGGCACAATTCGACGCCCGTCGACGAGGGAAGAAAATGCTGAATTCTTCTCGCGATAACAATGACGGCACGCACCGTAGTGTGGAGGGGGGAGGAGGGCCCCGCTATGTGGCCCCGGATCAGAGTTACTACTGGCAGGGAGCGCGAGGAGAGTAGTGCGGGGATAATACATTGAATGAAAAATCAACAGAAACAACAACAACAACAACAACAAACAACAGCAAAACATCAACAACAACAGCAACAACAACCACAACAAAAACAACATATAACGGTAAACGACCAATGTGCGTGCTTTCCGGTAGTATTCGTTGTGCACGTCGGGTTCCGCTTTAGTTTTTTCTCGAAAAAACAGTTTCTGTGTGCATTCCCTACCGTAGCAGGTGTCCTGAAGGTTTTGTTTGTTTCGCTGGCGTTGGTGGTGGTGTGGTGTTGGTGTTGATTGCTGTTCGTGAAGGTAGAGAGGGTAGTGTGGAGGTAGAGGTGGTGGTGGTGGTGACGGTGGTGGTGGTGGCGGCGCAGGTGGTGTTAGTAGTGGTGGTTATGATGGTGATGGTGGCGATGACGAGGTCGTGTTGGTGTGAGTCGCGTTGGTATGGGTCGTGTTGCTGGTGGTGATGTTAGTGTGGGGCGGGGAGTAGGGGTGTTGGTGGTTTGAGTGGTGTCGATTGTTGTGCTAGTGACGGTGTTGGCTTGATGATGTTGTCGGTATTGTATCGTTGGCGTTGACCTTGGTATTGATGTCGATGGTATTATAATTGGTGGTTGAATTGGTGGTGGTGTTGTTTGAATTGGTGCTGGCGTCGATGCTGTTGGCGTTGTGGTGGGTATTGGCTGGTGTTGGCGTTGGTGTTGGTGATGTTAGCGTTGGTGTTGGTGTGATCGGTGTTGGTTTTGGTTGAATTGGTGGTATTGGTGTTGGTGCCAGTAATGTTTCCGACATTGGTGTGGATGCTAGTGTAGTTGTTGATGCCGGTGTTGTTTTTTTCGTCGCTAGGTGGAGTTCGTGGAATTGGTGTTGGTGTTGTGGTTGGTGGTAGAATTGAAGGTGATGGTGTTTCATGCTGCGTGGTACGATTTACCAAATCACCGTATTCTGGTATGGCGTTCACGCCGTCTCGAACTTTTTTCCACGATAATTGTGACCAACCAACACCGCCCTGCCGCACTTGTTCTGGGACCCAGTGCGAAGACAGGCTGAGCAGAGGGGGAAGGCGCCGCCGGCAGCTGACATGGGCGGCGACGCGGGATTTGGTCCACCGGGGATAGGCGGTGCAGGAGCAGGTGGCAGCTCAAGGGGCGATGCGCCCCAGAAAAAGGTGTGCGTCTGGCTTCTCATGCGTATCAGTGACTCCCGGTGAATCTGGTTGGGTTTTCTTACTTCGAAGTATTAAATTGGGGGGGTCGTTTGGGGTGTGTGCTTAGCTGGGCTTGACTCGATTTCGTTCTTGGTTCAGTTGGATCAAGAGGGACGACGCGCCCCAGGGAAAGGTGCTTACGTACCAAGGTGTACGGTAGTCGGTTGGGGGTCCTAACTGTTGAGAGGTTTTTGCCGTTCCCCGACTGTGAGACCCTGCCATGTTTTCTAACCCCAACACATCCCGGATATAGTACCTATTTTTTAAAATATATATATGTATATAATATACATCTAATATATATTCGAGTGTTTGCGTTAGAAAAATTCACTAAAAATTCTTCCATCAAGCTAGAAAAAGGCCAGATTAACTCCGGCATGCCTTTGGTTGTGTTGGCGGTGAAATAATCGCAGGAAAGGCGCACACGGCCTCCACATCACAGGCGGGAAGCAGGGAGGCAGCATCAAGTTTTGAATTTAGACATGGTGCGGTAGCACCTATTAATGGACTCACCGACAGGGGCAGGTCCAGCACAACACCATCAGACAAACAGCAGCACAGCAGCAGCAGCTGCGGCGCAGTAGCAGCACAGCAGCTTCTGCCGTAGCAGCAGCAGCAGCGGCGGGGGCAGGGACAGAGGTGGCGGTGGCGATGGCCCCGCCAGATTAGTTGTGGCACAGCAGCTCGGCTCGGCCTGGCTCGATCACCACAATCACCACAACAACAAAACAGCCAGTTTTTTTTTTTTTTTTTTTTTTTTTTTTGTAGAAATAAATGCAGGAGATACCAACCGCAGCCGCAGCACAACAGCCGCCGCCGCACAGCAGCTGCAGCAGCAGCAATAGCGGCAGCGGCCGTGCGGCGAGGGTGGCGGTGGCGGCGGAGGCTTCGGCGACGGCATTGTGGTATACCGAAGGTGGTTGGCAAAATCAGCACCGGATACGACATCACGCAGCAGCAGAGAACCAGGCCTCATCGTAGAGAGCGCGGGAGCGCTGGCTCACTAGCATCTACCCCTGAGGTTGCGCGTACGCGCCATGCTTCCCCAGCTACCCTTTGTGCCTCCGCATCAAGGTTGCGTTGTGTCTACCGCTGCCAAGCACAGCGCACAGCGAGTAGTGTCTGCTGTGTGCTGCCGTGTGGGTTGTGCCCGCGTACCCTTCGATTGTTGTGTCGTCGTGCCTGGAGAGCAACGGTGTTAAGCTCGGTATTTGTAGGCCAATCGTATGAGCTGGTCGTCATTGATGGAAGTTCACTCTGAATCGTTCGCTCGAATCTGAATTTTCATGCCATTCTGGGGCAAATTCTTCCTTCAAAGCTTGCTCGGTATTTTTTTTTTAATGGATTTTTTTATTTAATTATTTTAACGCAAACACTATTCTAAAAATAGAAATACGCTCCAGCTGTGAGATCGAAGATCTCGCCGAAACTAATCTTTGCAAGCCGTGTGTGTATTTCTGGTGTGTTTTTTTTGTAGTCTGCACGTTTTTTAGACCTTAAACGCGCGACGATGCCGCGTTGGGGGCGTAGCCCATGCCTAGGTTAGCCTAAGGTTTGTGATTTCTAGGGTTAGGGTTCTGTTGGGTCGACGCGCCCTTCTTGGTTTGCAATAGTAAACGCTCACAAACAATACAAGGTACATAAAACCGTACCCGTTAACATGTTTGGTATGTTTTCTGGTATGCTGTGAGAGCCACGACTGCTGAAGCGACGTCTACACCGCCCCCACAATTTTTCGATGTTTGGCGTTCAGGTGATGCTGGTGTACTTCATCGGCGGGGTGACTTACATGGAGATCGCAGCCCTACGCTTCCTCAACGCACAGAAAGAATGTAAGCACTCAGCATACTGCGCCCACGTGTTTTTTTTTTGTTGAACTACTTGGATTTAGTGTAAGTGTGGCAGTGACACCCACCTTTTTTTGGCCAAACTACTTGCAAATTTTGTGAGTATTGCAGCGGCAAGAACAGGGTTGATTCATTTAGCACTGTTAGAGGGAAAAATCAGCGAAATTGTGAACCGACGCTGTACAAATTCGTTTGACAATATAATCAACCCATTGGGCCCTAGTATTGGAATAAATTGTTGGTTATGTTTTCCGGAGAGATTTGTACAGCGTCGATCCCACGAAACGAATCGGGTTGCTGGCTTAGTTAGGGTTTGGTTATTGCGAGTGTTTTCGTTCCGCGTCACGTTCCATGAGGTTTTTCGACACGCCCACAGAAATGTACTACTCATTGCTGGTGTGCGCTCCACGGAAACCGGTTGGCAAGGCCGCCCTCACACTGCCGCCCGTCGTTATTTGTTTGTTTTGATTTTGGCGTTTGGGTAACAAGGGCGCAAACTGCCGCACAAATTTGTTTGTTTTGGACATTTTTTGGCTCACATACTTGTTAAAACCCCTTTAGAACTTGATTTTGTGTTTGTAAATTTTCAAGCCGCCTATACAGAGCGAGTAAACATTAAAAACTATTAATACGATGGACAAAGTTTGAAAATAAAATGAATGAAAAAAATGTTGCCCGCGGGTGTTTTTCCCAGTATTTGCAGGATCCAATTGGATAACCGATCGAAAAACCTCTACCTAACCCTAACCCTCACCTTAACCGAGTTCTCCCATTTTTCTATCCGTAGACGTTGTCTATACAGAACTTGAAAATAGACGAGTCATTTTGAGGCGGCAAAATGGTGAGCTAACGTTGTTCCGGGGATGAATATATGCGGCTTTTTTCGCGGGACGGGTCGCTTCTCGCGGGACAGGTTCGGTCAGCGTGTCCCGCCCAGACCCGTTAGTTTTCGAAGCCCTCCTGATCCGGCCCGGCCCAACCTGTGAGATTTCGAATACCTCTTGACCGGGCGTTTTAAAAATGCTTCGAATTTCAAAATGGCAAAGCCAATATACCTAAAACAAAACCCCGCGTTAGGCCGAATCAAACTTTTAAATATAATCGTATCAATCCTTTAAAACCTCTCAAGGTCTTTCAAAATATAAATACTTGGGGTTCTTGAATTTATTTTTTCAATAAATTCTGACCCGAGAGGATTTTGAAAACAATATGACCGATCCGCGGGTCGGGTCATGACTCGTCCCGTGAAAGGCCTTAAAGCATATGGGACTGGACGGGTCATTTTTTGAATTGGCAAACGTGTCGAGCATTGACCCAGTTCGTGGTTCAGAGGGAACCATTGCCGACAGCGCTTTATGGCGCGTGGGTAGTCATAGTTCGACGCGGGTCGACGAGAAAAGGAAAGTGCTGAATGCAATATTCACGCGATAAAAATGAAGGCGCGTACTTCTACCGGTGTTGGGGAGGGGGCGAGAAGAGCCTGTGAGCCCGTACTTGGTGACCCCAGATCTGGGTTACGTCTAGGGATGGAGAAGGAGCGATAGAACGTGCGAAGGTAATCGATAGTCAGGGCTATTCACGGGTCGGGTGAGCTGACCCGACCCGACCCGCGAGAATTTCGAAACGTCTGGACCCGACCCGACCCGACCCGACCCGACTCGACCCGCGAGATTTTGAAAATCTCCTGGTCCGACCAGACCCGATCCGCGAGATTTTAAAAGCCTCCTGACCCGACCCTACCCGATCCGCGATATTTTGAAAGCATCTTGACCCGACCCGACCCGACCCGACCAGACCAGACCCGACCCGACCCGACCCGACCCGACCCGACCCGACCCGACCCGACCCGACCCGACCCGACCCGACCCGACCCGACCCGACCCGACCCGACCCGACCCGACCCGACCCGACCCGACCCGACCCGACCCGACCCGACCCGACCCGACCCGACCCGACTCGACCCGCGAGATTTTGAAAATCTCCTGGTCCGACCCGACCCGATCCGCGAGATTTTAAAAGCCTCCTGACCCGACCCTACCCGATCCGCGATATTTTGAAAGCATCTTGACCCGACCCGACCCGACCCGACCAGACCAGACCCGACCCGACCCGACCCGACCCGACCCGACCCGACCCGACCCGACCCGACCCGACCCGACCCGACCCGACCCGACCCGACCCGACCCGACCCGACCCGACTCGACCCGCGAGATTTTGAAAATCTCCTGGTCCGACCCGACCCGATCCGCGAGATTTTAAAAGCCTCCTGACCCGACCCTACCCGATCCGCGACATTTTGAAAGCATCTTGACCCGACCCGACCCGACCCGACCCGACCCGCCACACTCCGGGTGAACCGCGAGGTGGGGGTTTCAATCGGGTCATGGTCGACTGGACACGTGACGTATCTTACAGGTCAAAGTTGAAGAGTCACGGATCAAAAATGTCTGGATATGTACCTTGGGTCGATTAGTTGGTCCTAATTCCCTCCTGCTTTTACCAGGATGTCGTGCTCTGTTTTTTTTTCTGGCGTTGTTTGCAGCATTATGTGGTGTGCGCGCAAAACATGAGAAATAAATCGCAACCCACGCATGGACAAATAGCCACGCCCGTAGCGCTAGACCACCCGGTCGACCCGACGAGCGACCCGACGACCGAGCTAGTTATGTACGTAGTCTTCGGCCCAGGCAAGCAGTCTAGCTGAGCCGCCTCCGGCAGCAAACCCACTACTGGGACGATGGATCTGTCAGCCGGGGCTGCGACCCGCGAGGATGCTTTGCCTGCTGCTGGTGGTGCTTGCTGCTGCCATTGCTGCTGCTGAGCTGTGCCGCTGCTGCTTCGACGACGACTGACTGCTCTTGCTCTTTTACGTTCGGTCACATTTTCGTATTACTGGTATGATAATTCTCGAGCTATTAATAGCTACTTACTGTATCTATCTAGCAGTCTCCGCCCCATTACAAGCATGAAAATCAATCAGTATGCATTTGGGGGAGGGGATGTTTGAAAAAATCCCCGGGGTGGCCAGGGGATGCCTGGATACCATCCCCGGTTTTTTCATTTTTTTTGCCATGAGGCCAGATTTTTTTTTCTTCTTAAATTAGCGCGATACCGGCGACACGCGCCGGTACGTCCTCCGTTACAGTCGAAATGAGGCGATACAGCAGCATTACAAGCATGAAAATCAATCAGTATGCATTTGGGGGAGGGGATGTTGCAAGCCAAGCTTCTTGAGGTTCTGCTGCAGCCCTTGTTGTGTGAGGCCGACTTCTTTGGCGAGAGCCCTCTGCGTGGTGCGGTTTTTCAGTGGTACAGACTCAATGATCTCGACAATCTTGGCCGTGTCGATGCCTTTGCGGGCAGAATCCTGGTCGCCTTTTGCGGAGGTCGATGTCGGCACCGTCAGCCTTCTGCTGCTTGTACCGCTTCCACACGCGCAGGATCTGGTACCGGGAGCAAGCATATGTTTTGGCCGCGTTGTTGACGTCGTGCTTGCCGAGGACCCCTTCTTTGCTGCCCGAGAGCAGATGCTCGATTAATCGATGCCTCTGTTTTTCGTCCAGATTGTTGCGGCGCACTATCTCCCGAGCACTTCCAGAAACTGGCATCTCCCACCCAAGATGAGAATGCCTTCAACCGGCGATGGCCGCGCGGGAGCTCTGTTTGCTAGTTGGTGGGGTGCCACGAGCGAGGGTGTAACCTCGACTTTTTGGAAAAACTCGTTTTTGGGAGTTCCAGTGAGATTGTCAGGAATCCGGTGCAAAAAACGGGGTCACAAAAAACGCAAAACAGCAGGAGTTATGCCGCTTTTTGCCAGATCGAGCTCATATTCGTTGTCGGACTATTTGAAGTATCGGGTATCTGCATGTAACACGCAGGTAAACTATTTGACCATCATCCACCACCATTTCCCACCACCACCACCACCACCACCACACACACCCCTCCCCCGCTGCCCCACCAATCCCCGCGCCTTCTCTCCCCCCCCCCTCGCCTCGACATACACACGCACGCGAGCCCTCCCCCCTCCCCCCCTTCCCGCCGCCGCCCCACTTTACATCAATATATGTCAGAGTAATAAACACTACAAGACAGGTAATGTCACCTCATTACCGTTCGAGCCATCCATTCCGTAGCTCCAATTTATTATATGTGGTCTTCAAAGTCAAGTTACCCCCCCCCCCCGCCCCCCCCCCAGCGCCCTCCTTCCCCGTCACCCGCACCAATACCTGGACCAAATACCAAGCGAATAGTAAGTTCCTACGTGGTATTCATTAATGCGACCTAAAGCGGTTGATCCCCCCCCCCCCCCATCCCCTGGTTTTTCACCCCTCCCCCTTTCGAAAACTCCGCCCTCCCCTCATCCGTCATATGACTTACAGGATATTCTTGATGAACTGATGCATTTCCTTCCACAGCCGTCAGATTTTGTCGCCTTCAAAAACCGGTTTTATTTTTTCCGCGCACGGACTGACTAAGATCACCCTGTGGACTCTGGTACAAGCTACACTGTAGCTCTAAGGGGAGTCGCAGACCTATATCCTTAATGAGGACACAAACACAGTAATACGTGCGATCGGAGTATCACACAGCTTGCAAAGATGAGTTCGACGAAATCTTCGATCTCACAGCTGCAGTGTATTTTTGTTTATATAATACTTCGTATATATATCGCAGAGGTCGTTTAGAATATCTTTTGCTATCGGTCGCTCCCAACTGCCGGACGCCTAGGTGATCTAGCGGTTACCCTCGAATACTACTAGCGTTGGTCCTTGAATTCGATTCCCACCGTGGTGAGATTTTGTTTTTGTTTGCAAAAATGTAACAGCAATGATCAATTGCTGAAAGCGCCTAGCAGCGTCGGTAGGTACACTTCGACGCGAATCGACGAGGGAAGAAAATGCGAAATGTTCCCGCGATAAAAGTGGAGGCATGTGCCGTGGTGGGGATGGGGGAGGAGGGCCCGCTATGTGACCCCGGATTGAGTTACTGCTGGGAGGGAGAGCGAGAGTAGTGCGAGGATAAAAAATGGGATGAAGAAAGGAACAAAAAAAAACCCTGCTTCACGTACCCACGGCCTCGGTTTCGTCTTTTTGGTCATGCGCTTTGTTCGTTCGTTGCGCAGTTCCGTTTGAGATCGTGACAGCAACAACCAAGATCACCAATGGCGACGAATTCATCACCACGTTGCTGCCCAACTTCCAGAACCTGCTCCAACGATGACCGTCAACGTGTGGGGAGTGGGAGGTTTGAAATCGTCCATTGGTTTTGGGTTAAACAGGCGGCGACGGAGGAGGCGGGGGAGGGGGGTAGGTGGGAGGTCGTGGGGCTACAGCGCCATGTGTAGCGACCGAAAACAACGATGGGTGTGATGTTATCAAACGACACACAAGAGCGTGCCTCAGCTGTCATCACCGTGCTTCGTCTGGCACAACAGCTCTTTATATTTCAGTTTGGACACGCGCCTTACCCTGATACAATGTAGTTGTTTGGTCGCACTGCCCGATTCTGCTTTCTCAACCTGTGGTTCTCTCTGGAGCCCCAAGAAGTGGCGAATAGTTGGACGTTCATGCGGGAGGGCGGGGGCAGGGGGGGGTGAGGAAGAGCTGCATGCTTTAACCGAGAGAATAGCGTGGTGTTTTTCATTTACGTGGTGTTGAGTTCACCTGAGGTCATGATTCCTCCAGCTGTGGCAGAATATGTACAGTTTTGGAGCGATGGCCGATTTGGGGTCTTGTGGGTTTTTGTCCTGGTCTGCGTCGATCGTTGGATGGTTCAGCGATCCCAATGTTGAAAGACGGTGGTGGTTGAAGCCGGTAAACCATGGTCACTCTCGTTTTTTTATTCATACGGAGGAGTTGATGCTGCCGTGGGTAGCTTGGGTATATATGGCCTTCCAACGCTCAAACAGGGCGCAGGAGCGACGCAAGCTTCACGATAACTTATCGCCGTACGGGGATACTGGCGATGTCGCACATAATGGAATAATCAAGTATTCGACAAAACTTGACGAAATCGAACGGTAAGAACGTTCAGCTCAACTGTTGCACGTGTTATAATTCGAATACAGTGGGGGTATCCCGTTCGACGAGCACCCAAATTTAAAGGAAAGGGGCTTGACCCCTTTGGCAATTACTTGGCTTACTTGGCTAAATTACCTGGAATAAAAAATGACTACGAACAATGACGACAACGGCAGCGGCCATTTCTAATTGGCGGTCATAAAAGTGGTGTTCGAACGACAACGGGGCAAAGACTCGAACGACTGCCCGCTCGCGGTAGTGGCAGACGGTGTATAATGTCGCAACAACGTCGTGTTTTTTTTGGTCGACATATACTGTAATAATGTAATACAGAAGGGTTAAGGCCACGGTGGATCGCACAGGAATATTTCGAGTAGGAGCTCGTATGGAGGCACTTCGCGTACATATAAAACCGCTCTTGAAAATGATGTACGGCATCTGCAAGCAAGATCCTTGTTTCGAAAGTTTAGGAATACATGCAGCAAATATCCAACAATACAGAGCTTTTCAGGCGCTTTTAGCCCTTTTTTGGACTCCAAAACTCACAACCCTTATATTTTAGTGTCCCTCTATCCTTTCTCTTAAGCCGTTAAACCCCACATATCACAGAGTTTTATCATCCGCCTGGTGAGCAGCAAGCTTAACATCTCGTGAATCCCTCCTAAACTCAGCGGCAGTGACGGAGAACATGTCGGCCCGACGACTGAAGCGATCGGTAAACAGCAGGATGTAGGTGTTCCCTCATGGTGTGACCGGGAGGGGGCCGAAGTAGTCAACACTGACGGCGACACCTGAACCTTTCGGTAGAGGCGTTGAGATGATGGGCCGGCGGGCAGTCAGCCGTGGGGTTTTCTGCGCTTGGCACTTCAGGCAGTGGCGAAGCCACCACCGGGTGCACACATTCATGCCAATCAACCAATAAAAACGCTCCAGCATGCGCAACGTGCGCGTGGTGCCAAGGTGATAAGAGGCCGTCCGGTGACAAGCTTGCATGATCCAAGGGCGCAGGATCAGGGGAACGTAGATGCGAACTGGCTCGTTGTTTAGCAAGCAAGCAGCTCGCCCCATAGAGTTGGGGTTGTCAGGCCTTGTTGGTGGCAGTGTCGGGTCACCGACGAGTAGGACGATGTCGTCGTCGGTTGTATGTAGTCGACCCTTACCCTGCTAGCTCCTTGAGGGCTGAGAGGGATGGACGCTTGTGCGAGAGGTAGCACGCCAAAAAGTCGGGCGGCAAGACCCATGGCCGGCCGATAGAGATGTAACGCATCGTGGCTTGGCACGTCGGCTCAGCGTGCTGCTCTCGCTTCTAATCGGCACGGAAATAACGCTCGACGAAATCAGCGAACCGCAACTCAGCAGCGTCACCGAGGGCGTCCGACCTTGTAGGCGCAGCTGGCGTGTCACCAGGAGAAGGCGTGAGCGGTATGAGAGGAGTTTCCATAGGCTCTGCATGGTCCCGTCGGGCGAGAGCAGTAGCGCGGACAGGAGGAGTTGCAGGAGCAAGGGTCGCGGTGGTCGACGGGGTCGGCCGCGGACGTGGGACTCGCGGCGGGGTTGTAACTCGTCTGAAAGATGGCCGAGGGACCCCGCCGGGCCCGAATCCATAATCTACTGTGGGGGTGCATTACCCGTTGTTGTCGCTGTTTGTCGGCGCGTCGTCGACGACGGAGGGGCTGGAGTGCCAAGCCAGGTGGAGGTGGACACAGTCGAATCGATAGTCGCGGCGGGGGGTGTCTCCTGTGTAGAACTCCTTAATAATTAAGTCGACTGTGCGATGGGCGCCGCTGCAGCCAGGGCTTTTGCGGAGCCCGTGCCACCCTCGATGGGTATGTGTCAGCGGCAGGAGAAATCGACCCGCTGCCGGTACAGCCTTCGGTGGTGGCGACGGAGGCAGAAACACGAGTGACGAAAATCCCCGGGGAAGCAGAAAGGTCGTCAATCCTTGTACGTGGCTCGTGTGTGCGAAAATCGTGAAATGAGGTAGAGGTGACAGGGAGCCCACCCAAGGCAGCATGTTCAGCGCAGGGCACGAGCCCACCCAAGGCAGTGCTTTCGGCAAGGGGTTCGAGTCCACCCAAAGCAGTGCTTTCGGTGTGGGACACGAGCCCACCTAAGACAGTGCTTTCGGCGAGGGGTGCGAGTCCACCCAAACCGATCCCTGCGATCGACGAAGAGGGAGCGTGCGTCCCGCGGGTCCGTAGGAGGTAAATACCGCTATCTCCAACGGGGTTTGGGCTCGTCAACCCCACGGGGTTGAAGTTTATCGAGCGACTGCGGTTGTACTCCGTAGCAGGCTCTGGAAAACGAGCCAGAAAACCGGCGATGCCGCTGGCGCTGCCTTTTACGGTACAATAGTGTGCAATCGAACGCGGTGACGAACTCAAGCTACCGCTGGACTCGTGCATTTAGGGTCCCCGTTTTGCCAATGCTCTCCTGTGTCTTGTGGCGGGAAGATGTGCGGAACGTTTTCCCCCACTGTACCCACGGATGTGTTTGGAAGCCCAAACAATGCTGCCGGTCCCCAAATCTAGAGACGTCCAGTACCTCTCCGAGTCGAGCGTTGCTCGACTGATATACGCGATTTCCATAGTGAACGAAACACCGTCCAGCGTCACAGTACCCTCGACGAAATAGGGGCCGTATTCTGACAGCGCAAGGTCAGGGCCGACGCTATAACCTATCTCCAAACCCCCACGGCTTTTAGTTGGTAACACGCCCAAGGAATAGGTCGGAAACGCCGAAGGAGAAGCTTTGCGAGCGCTGGTTGTTGTTAACGGCTCGGCCGCGGCGCGGACGAGATTTCTTCGTTCTTGCATTCGCCGTGCAGGTGCAGAACTGACTAGGGGAGGCCGGGTGCGCCGACCCGGTCTCATTGTCGCGAATAGCTTCGCGAACGGCAGAAAGCGCCTCACCGAGCAAGTTTTTTCTCTCCCCTGGCATGGGTTGTTGGCCCTGGGACCATCCGCCATTAGACCAATGCCCCACACTGGGTCCGGAGGGCTGGATTCAACCAGAAGCTTGTTGTCAGAGCTCAAAATGGTGATTTTGTTATGGCTGGATTCTGCGTGATTTTAGCGTAGGTGCCAGATAACACGGCGTTTTAATTTCTCCCTGTCCCCAGCACCGGAGTCAAAGTTGCGCACGCCTCGACCGATGCGTTTGCGTGTGCTTGGACTAGGCGACGACATGATGAGCTCCACTGCTCGATGGTCTTGAAAAAGCCCAGTCTGTTCGGCCATCATGTACTGCTCCGCGCAAGAATTTGGCACGTCGTCCACGGAAAACGACGAAGGGGACCACGGTGGAAAATAGGATGGGGTCTGCCAGAATAACACCACTTTGTCTGTGGAGTATTCGAGAGAAAGGTCAAAAGCCGTGTTGGAATGTAAGCCTGCAATATCCCCGTTCGGGAACACCAGGCCTCGGGAACACGACGCGAATCCGACTCCGTGATTTCTCGCCTCAGGTCTCCTTCGCTCGTTGGCGGAAAAACGCGAGAATCCGCTCTAACTGCGCCCAAAAAGATGGCAAGAACCGACGATGCCAACCCGTCGGTAGCCTCGTTGGACATTTGTGGGTCTGCACTGTCCCCTTTTGGGAACACCAGTCCTCTGCTCTTTGGGCCTGTAGTGTCCTTGCGGGAGCACAAGGCCTCGGGAGCAAGCTGCGAATCTGAACCCGGGGTTCCTCGCCTCGGGTCCTTCTCACTCGCTGGCGGAAACTCGTAAGAAGCTGCCCGCGCTGCACCCGAAAGGAATCCAACACCGACGGTGCCAATCCGTCGGTAGCCTCGATGGACATTTGGGTCTGGAATTTCCCGCTCTGGGAACACCAGGCCTCGGCACGTTGGGCCTGTAGGGTCCCGATCAGGAGCACCAGGCCTCGGGAGGACGACGCGAGTCGGAACCCACGGTTTCTCGCGTCGTGGCCTCTTCGCTCTTTGTCGTATAATCGCAAGAAAAATGCTCTAACTGCGTCCGAAGGGGCAGGGGCTCTGAGCTGTTTCTGCTTGACAAGAGGCGCGATTCTTCCGTGAAATTACGGGAATAGCGTCCTGCTGATGTGACTGGAGGCTGTGGCGTCACTACTGGCCCGTCGCGCAGAGTCGAATCTTGATCTTCTTCCTGTGCCACTGGGGCAGATGTATAATGAAACACGTGGGTTAGCGTGTTAACAAACGAACCAGCGTCCGTAGTCCCTGCGGGCGTCTTCTGGAGCGGGGCTCGGGCAGGTGGTAACAATGGTTTTGCCCGAGGAGACTCTGTTTCCGTTAGGCCTCTTGGAGAGGGGCGACGAGTTAGCTAATCTTGTCGACTCCTCCATGATGGAGAAAAGGATAGAGCACCCGCTGTTATCGCGAGCAAACACCGGATCGAGCCTCGCAAAATATCTCGGTGTCTTAGTGTTGGCCTTCCCATACCTCAAAACGATCGCCACCTCGTGGTCAGAAAAGGTGTTTGAGGGTCGGCCGTCCCACACCTCAATATGACCGTCGCCGCCTGGTCAAGGAGAGGGGGGGACGAACACGTTCGCGTAAAAAGGCGACGCGCCGTCACCGCAGCTATATTGCTGCGCGACGCGTGCCTGGAGGGGAGCGGGCAAAGCGCAGGCTCCCGTGCCATGGTTGATGGGGGCAACGTTTGGAGCGCGTACCCCCATTGCCGAGTTTATGCCGCGGCTGAGGGAAACGGCGCTGGAAGCGTGGTTATTGTCGCCGAACTCAGACCATGACCGAGGGGAGCGTCGCGGGAAGCGCGCGTTGTCGTTGTCGATAAAAAACAATAAAATTCCTGGCTGGAGGAACCAGGCTCGAAGCGCTAGTGCCCGCCGCCGGTACTACGCCGTGAGAACCGTCCGCAGACGGCGTAGCAGCCCGTGGGTTCTTGACAGAGGCAATTTGTGCTGCGTTATTGGACAGGCTAGCAAGAGGAATACGAGCATATTCTAAAACCAAAAGAAGTGTCCCCGACAGTGTTGTCGACGGTGCCGTATCGCCGCCGAGCTGTCGATTGCCGGTTCGAAATGTGCCAGGCTGGCGCGCGTGAGCATTTCTGTCCGGGTTATAGGCGGCCTCAAAGCGCATTCGAGGAGCAGAAGCGCGGGAAGAAGAGGTGGGCGAGCGCGATATACCACCATGGCGATTCGACGTGTATTAGGTATCATTGTGACAGTTTACCTGGCCCTGACCCTGGTTGTATCCTCGCGATTAACCTGAAAGATGGCGACGATCTTTCTTGTGGTTGTTCGGGCGAGAAGATTTGTCGTCTCGGCGGTAGCAGACCATGCGTGTTTGTCAACGTCCGTGTGCGCCATCGTCGCCAAGTTGGCTAAGTTCAGGGTTCAAGCAGCCACTCGCAGTACTGAAAGGATGCCTACAATGCTTACAGGAATGGGTGTCTTCGTGGTAGTCGAGGCAAAGTCCCCGGCTTTCTCGGAGGGCATCAGCGCGAGGTGATTGGAGGCCGCTCCAAAGGCGAGGGTGGTCTGTCTTAAGCAGTGCATTAACGGCGAAACCTTTTGTAAAATGATGCTCTTCTAGTGGCCAGCAGTCCGATGTGTGGTCAAGCCAAGGGTCAGATGAATCATCGATGGGAATGACAGTTTAACGGCATCTCCATCCCGTCTGCCACGAAAGCGACTGGGACGGTACTCGGACCTGGCCACGCCCATCATCGGCGGGCCGGGGCCCCGACGGGGCGGAGGACCGCGCTCCCGTCGAAAAAACAGGGAGAGAAAATAATTGTTTCGCCGTTGATGGGACGTGTCTTCTTATGCGCTTAGTCACTAAAAGCCCGCCACACACATTGCATCCAACGAGGTGTATGGCCGCGGGTCCGTTGCCTTCGAACCAGGATACAACTCAGGCAGGAGAGCCGAAAATTGATCATTCGCCGACATCCGAACCACCTCCAACACCACATCCGTCCCCGGAGACAAACCACGCTCACTTCTTGTAGCGGTCGACGCAAGTACGCGAAACTCCCGACTGAAATCAGATAAAATGCGTGCCGTTACACATTCCAAAAGTATGCAACTTAGTGTAGCCCTCCTCCGTGTCAACCCCGTCGAAGTGCGTCATCAGCAGACGCAACAGAAGGGTGAAAGTCTCAGGCCCAGATGCTCCTCCTGCCATAGTTCTTGACACGTCTTGCCTGCTACCACTGCCACCTCGCTGTGGTCCGTGCTCGAGGACGAAGACGAGCGGTAGGAGGTTGACGAGCCGTCCCACGCTGAACGTCCTCTCCCGCCAGTCCTCCGCCCTCCGTTGCGTCCGTCAGAGCTGCGGCCAACTGTCCCGGTTGTTGGACCAAAGTTGCCCCGTCGGCGGCGCCCTCAGCCACACCAGCACCCGATGCATCTCCCCCGCCTCCCCCGCCGCTGTCACCTCCACGGCGGTGGTGGTGGTCGCCACCTCCACCGTTTTTGCTGTCACCCTCACGGTTGCGGTCCCTGCGGTTGAGACAGTCGTTGCGTTCCGCCAACTCTTCCTCCGGGGTTCGGCCAGACGACGGGGTCGGGGGCATCGTCGTGGGCCATCAGCCGGGCATTGACGACTGCAAGGGTCGGGGCGGCTCTCGTCTGTCCGGTAGAGAGCGTACAATCCATGCGAGTCCAGGCCGCTTCCACTGAAAGAGCGTCCACTTGCCACGACACCGGTATCTCTGACGTGAGGAGGGCGGAGGCCGTTTCCACCACCGCGGTCACCAACGCAGGGGGGAACTCTACCCTCGGTGCAGACACCATGCACGCGGCGATGCCCTTATAAAAGGTGGCGCCCCTGGATCGTGGTCGCTGAGATGCGACCCCCTGCGGGCATGTCGAAGGCGAGGGGCCCTGGTAGATGCTGCCGAAGCCGACGCAACCAATGGGGCGAGGGCTTGTTGCGCCCTCTTCACTACCAGAGACGCCTCCCGCGCAGCGGTCTTTGTCTGGTCGATATCTTTGTCAAACCGACGTCGGCATGCTTCACGCCGGAGAATCATCTGGTTGGCGTCGTCGAGCGCCCGCTGGGCCCGCTCCACCGCATATGCCAAGTCCAAGGGGCCGGCATGGGCGCCCAGGTCCCGGGAGCCCCGGGGGTGGCGCTCGGCCGAGCGCGGAGAGCCCAGGTGGCGGCAGTGGTGCCCTGTCAAGAGCGGGAGGGGGCAGCTGGTGGCGCTGCCCCGGCGTTGGCCAGAGCTGGCGTCTAGACGCCTCCGAGTCCTGTGGAGGTTGGTCCGTCTTGGTCTCTGCGCGAACCGGCGAGTCGACCCTCTGGGTTGGAGGGTCCGGGTGGTGGTAGGGTGGTCCGTCTTCTGCATCGTCACAGGAACTTACCTCCGGTGATTCCCCCCTATGTTGAGTCGCGGGATCTCGACCTCGTGGATATCAAGGTATCCAAAATATGATACCGAATCCAACATCATAGACGGTAACAAAATACCGCATTTCACATTTCATACTTACAACAAGTGAAAAATATCACCTCCTCGACAGCCAGACCTAAAACCAACTGGTAGACGGCCAACGATCCTCCCCCAAAACACCTCAAACAGCAGCTAGGGTTAGGCCCCAACCCCAAAACCACGACACATACGCACGACCAACCAACATACACCCACTACTCAACCCTATTCCTCCACATACCACCTCGAACCATTCATACCCAATCGGTGTGGTTCCAAAAAAGTGACAGTTACACCTCGTGGATATCAAGATATCCAAAATCTGATACCGAATCCACCATCATAGACGGTAACAAAATACCGCATTTCACATTTCATACATACAACAAGTAAACAAAACCTCCTCGACAGCCAGACCTAAAACCCACTGGTAGACGGCCAACGATCCTCTCCCAAAACCCCTCAAACAGCAGCTAGGGTTAGGCCCCAACCCCAAAACCACGACACATACGCACGACCAACCAACATACACCCACTACCCAACCCTATTCCTCCACATACCACCTCGAACCATTCATACCCATTCGGTGTGGTTCCAAAAAAGTGACAGCTACACCTCGTGGATATCAAGGTATCCAAAATCTGATACCGAATCCAACATCATTGACGGTAACAAAATACCGCATTTCACATTTCATACTTACAACAAGTGAAAAATATCACCTCCTCGACAGCCAGACCTAAAACCCACTTGTAGACGGCCATCGATCCTCTCCCAAAGCACCTCAAACAGCAGCTAGGGTTAGGCCCCAACACCAAAACCACGACACATACGCACGATCAACCAACATACACCCACTACCCAACCCTATTCCTCCACATACCACCTCGAACCATTCATACCCATTCGGTGTGGTTCCAAAAAAATGACAGTTACACCTCGTGGATATCAAGGTATCCAAAATCTGATACCGAATCCAACATCATAGACGGTAACAAAATACCGCACTTCACATTTCATACTTACAACAAGTAAAAAATATCACCTCCTCGACAGCCAGACCTAAAACCCACTGGTAGACGGCCAACGATCCTCTCCCAAAACACCTCAAACAGCAGCTAGGGTTAGGCCCCAACCCCAAAACCACGACACATACGCACGACCAACCAACATACACCCACTACCCAACCCTATACCTCCACATACCACCTCGAACCATTCATACCCAATCGGTGCGGTTCCAAAAAAGTGACAGTTACACCTCGTGGATATCAAGGTATCCAAAATCTGATACCGAATCCAACATCATAGACGGTAACAAAATACCGCATTTCACATTTCATACTTACAACGAGTGAAAAATATCACCTCCTCGACAGCCAGACCTGAAACCCACTGGTAGACGGCCAACGATCCTCTCCCAAAACCCCTCACACAGCAGCTAGGGTTAGGCCCCAACCCCAAAACCACGACACATACGCACGACCAACCAAAATGCACCCACTACCCAACGCTTTTCCTCCACATACCACCTCGAACCATTCATACCCAATCGGTGTGGTTCCAAAAAAGTGACAGTTACACCTCGTGGATATCAAGGTATCCCAAATCTGATAACCAATCCAACATCATAGACGGTAACAAAATACCGCATTTCACATTTCATACTTACAACAAGTGAAAAATATCACCTCCTCGACGGCCAGACCTAAAACCCACTGGTAGACGGCCAACGATCCTCTCCCAAAACCCCTCAAACAGCAGCTAGGGTTAGGCCCCAACCCCAAAACCACGACACATACGCACGACCAACCAACATACACCCACTACCCAACCCTATTCCTCCACATACCACCTCGAACCACTCATCCCCAATCGGTGTGGTGTTAAAAAAGTGACAGTTACACCTCGTGGATATCAAGGTATCCAAAATCTGATACCGAATCCAACATCATAGACGGTAACAAAATACCGCATTTCACATTTCATACTACAACAAGTGAAAAATATCACCTCCTCGACAGCCAGACCTAAAACCTACTGGTAGACGGCCAACGATCCTCTCCCCAAACACCTCAAACAGCAGCTAGGGTTAGGCCCCAGCCCCAAAACCACGACACATACGCACGACCAACCAACATACACCCACTACCCAACCCTATTCCTCCACATACCACCTCGAACCATTCATACCCATTCGGGGTGGTTCCAAAAAAGTGACAGCTACACCTCGTGGATATCAAGGTATCCAAAATCTGATACCGAATCCAACATCATTGACGGTAGCAAAATACCGCATTTCACATTTCATACTTACAACAAGTGAAAAATATCACCTCCTCGACAGCCAGACCTGAAACCCACTGGTAGACGGCCAACGATCATCTCCCAAAACACCTCAAACAGCAGCTAGGGTTAGGCCCTAACCCCAAAACCACGACACACACGCACGACCAACCAACATACACCCACTACCCAACCCTATACCTCCACATACCACCTCGAACCATTCATACCCAATCGGTGTGGTTCCAAAAAAGTGACAGCTACACCTCGTGGATATCAAGGTATCCAAAATCTGATAACGAATCCAACATCATAGACGGTAACAAAATACCGCATTTCACATTTCATACTTACAACAAGTAAAAAATATCACCTCCTCGACAGCCAGACCTAAAACCCACTGGTAGACGGCTCACGATCATCTCCCGAAACACCTCAAACAGCAGCTAGGGTTAGGCCCCAACCCCAAAACCACGACACATACGCACGACCAACCAAAATGCACCCACTACCCAACGCTTTTCCTCCACATACCACCTCGAACCATTCATACCCAATCGGTGTGGTTCCAAAAAAGTGACAGCTACACCTCGTGGATATCAAGGTATCCAAAATCTGATAACCAATCCAACATCATAGACGGTAACAAAATACCGCATTTCACTTTTTATACTTACAACAAGTGAAAAATATCACCTCCTCGACGGCCAGACCTAAAACCCACTGGTAGACGGCCAACGATCCTCTCCCAAAACCCCTCAAACAGCAGCTAGGGTTAGGCCCCAACCCCAAAACCATGACACATACGCACGACCAACCAACATACACCCACTACCCAACCCTATTCCTCCACATACCACCTCGAACCATTCATACCCATTCGGGGTGGTTCCAAAAAAGTGACAGCTACACCTCGTGGATATCAAGGTATCCAAAATCTGATACCGAATCCAACATCATTGACGGTATCAAAATACCGCATTTCACATTTCATACTTACAACAAGTGAAAAATATCACCTCCTCGACAGCCAGACCTAAAACCCACTGGTAGACGGCCAACGATCATCTCCCAAAACACCTCAAACAGCAGCTAGGGTTAGGCCCCTAACCCCAAAACCACGACACACACGCACGACCAACCAACATACACCCACTACCCAACCCTATACCTCCACATACCACCTCGAACCATTCATACCCAATCGGTGTGGTTCCAAAAAAGTGACAGCTACACCTCGTGGATATCAAGGTATCCAAAATCTGATAACGAATCCAACATCATAGACGGTAACAAAATACCGCATTTCACATTTCATACTTACAACAAGTAAAAAATATCACCTCCTCGACAGCCAGACCTAAAACCCACTGGTAGACGGCTCACGATCATCTCCCGAAACACCTCAAACAGCAGCTAGGGTTAGGCCCCAACCCCAAAACCACGACACATACGCTCGACCAACCAACATACACCCACTACCCAACCCTATTCCTCCACATACCACCTCGAACCATTCATACCCAATCGGTGTGGTTCCAAAGGAGTGACAGTTACACCTCGTGGATATCAAGGTTTCCAAAATCTGATACCGAATCCAACATCATAGACGGTAACAAAATACCGCATTTCACATTTCATACTACAACAAGTGAAAAATATCACCTCCTCGACAGCCAGACCCAAAACCCACTGGTAGACGGCCAACGATCCTCTCCCAAAACACCTCAAACAGCAGCTAGGGTTAGGCCCCAACCCCAAAACCACGACACATACGCACGACCAACCAACATACACCCACTACCCAACCCTATTCCTCCACATACCACCTCGAACCATTCATACCCAATCGGTGTCGTTCCAAAAAAGTGACAGCTACACCTCGTGGATATCAAGGTATCCAAAATCTGATACCGAATCCAACATCATAGACGTTAGCAAAATACCGCATTTCACATTTCATACTTACAACAAGTGAAAAATATCACCTCCTCGACAGCCAGACTTAAAACCCACTGGTAGACGGCTCACGATCATCTCCCGAAACACCTCAAACAGCAGCTAGGGTTAGGCCCCAACCCCAAAACCACGACACATACGCTCGACCAACCAACATACACCCACGACCCAACCCTATTCCTCCACATACCACCTCGAACCATTCATACCCAATCGGTGTGATTCCAAAGAAGTGACAGTTACACCTCGTGGATATCAAGGTTTCCAAAATCTGATACCGAATCCAACATCATAGACGGTATCAAAATACCGCATTTCACATTTCATACTACAACAAGTGAAAAATATCACCTCCTCGACAGCCAGACCCAAAACCCACTGGTAGACGGCCAACGATCCTCTCCCAAAACACCTCAAACAGCAGCTAGGGTTAGGCCCCAACCCCAAAACCACGACACATACGCACGACCAACCAACATACACCCACTACCCAACCCTATTCCTCCACATACCACCTCACACCATTCATACCCAATCGGTGTGGTTCCAAAAAAGTGACAGTTACACCTCGTGGATATCAAGGTATCCAAAATCTGATACCGAATCCAACATCATAGACGTTAGCAAAATACCGCATTTCACATTTCATACTTACAACAAGTGAAAAATATCACCTCCTCGACAGCCAGACCTAAAACCCACTGGTAGACGGCCAACGATCCTCTCCCAAAACACCTCAAACTGCAGCTAGGGTTAGGCCCCAGCCCCAAAACCACGACACATACGCACGACCAACCAACATACACCCACTACCCAACCCTATTCCTCCACATACCACCTCGAACCACTCATCCCCAATCGGTGTGGTTCCAAAGAAGTGACAGTTACACCTCGTGGATATCAAGGTATCCAAAATCTGACACCGAATCCAACATCATAGACGGTAGCAAAATACCGCATTTCACATTTTATACTTACAACAAGTGAAAAATATCACCTCCTCGACAGCCAAACCTAAAACCCACTGGTAGACGGCCAACGATCCTCTCCCAAAACACCTCAAACAGCAGCTAGGGTTAGGCCCCAGCCCCAAAACCACGACACATACGCACGACCAACCAACATACACCCACTACCCAACCCTATTCCTCCACATACCACCTCGAACCACTCATCCCCAATCGGTGTGGTGTTAAAAAAGTGACAGTTACACCTCGTGGATATCAAGGTATCCAAAATCTGATACCGAATCCAACATCATAGACGGTAACAAAATACCGCATTTCACATTTCATACTACAACAAGTGAAAAATATCACCTCCTCGACAGCCAGACCTAAAACCTACTGGTAGACGGCCAACGATCCTCTCCCCAAACACCTCAAACAGCAGCTAGGGTTAGGCCCCAGCCCCAAAACCACGACACATACGCACGACCAACCAACATACACCCACTACCCAACCCTATTCCTCCACATACCACCTCGAACCATTCATACCCAATCGGTGTGGTTCCGAAAAAGTGACAGTTACACCTCATGGATATCAAGGTATCCAAAATCTGATACCGAATCCACCATCATAGACGGTAACAAAATACCGCATTTCACATTTCATACTTACAACAAGTGAAAAATATCACCTCCTCGACAGCCAGACCTAAAACCCACTGGTAGACGGCCAACGATCATCTCCCGAAACACCTCAAACAGCAGCTAGGGTTAGGCCTCAACCCCAAAACCACGACACATACGCTCGACCAACCAACATACACCCACTACCCAACCCTATTCCTCCACATACCACCTCGAACCATTCATACCCAATCGGTGTGGTTCCAAAGAAGTGACAGTTACACCTCGTGGATATCAAGGTTTCCAAAATCTGATACCGAATCCAACATCATAGACGGTATCAAAATACCGCATTTCACATTTCATACTACAACAAGTGGAAAATATCACCTCCTCGACAGCCAGACCTAAAACCCACTGGTAGACGGCCAACGATCCTCTCCCAAAGCACCTCAAACAGCAGCTAGGGTTAGGCCCCAACCCCAAAACCACGACACATACGCACGACCAACCAACATACACCCACTACCCAACCCTATTCCTCCACATACCACCTCACACCATTCATACCCAATCGGTGTGGTTCCAAAAAAGTGACAGTTACACCTCGTGGATATCAAGGTATCCAAAATCTGATACCGAATCCAAGATCATAGACCCTAACAAAATACCGCATTTCACATTTCATACTTAGGGCCGTTCTTATCGGAGACGTGAATTTCCTAAATTTCCTCTTTTTTTTCCAGGATTTCCATGAAAAAACGGCTGCATTATTATCGAGCGCGGGGTTGTTTGTCTTTTTTTTTCCTGATTTTTGAAAGCCGAGCCATAAAGCAAGACCGCCACCACCACCCACACCAACAGTCACGCGCGTCGTCACACAGCAAGCATGAACGACATCCCGGAAGACCGCAGAGGAATTGCCCCAGGCCAAGCAGATTCTTGCAATCCGGCGAGAGCAGCGACGGAAGGACGACGGGCCCAGTGCGAACGAAGTTGCCTGGATTTTCAAGGGGAAGCACTTGTGTAGATGTGGGGTCAATCACCGAGGCCACAGACAGCATCAGCCCCACGAACACTTCGATGGGACACCAAACACAGGGGAAGGAGGCAGCTGCTGAATGCCAGGGTAGGTGTTTGGACGCCGGTGCTGAGAGCGTGGGGCTCCGGGACAGCAGCAGCAGCAGCAACAACAGCTGATGGTGATGAAGGTGAGGATCAAGTCCATACAAGTTCAAACATAATCAAATGTTGCACGTAGCTTGTTCGTCGTACGTACGAGTTCGTACATTTTTGAATTTTGAATTTTGCACATACTCTACAGCAGTAGTCTACACGAAATCGTAAATTTTTGAATCTTGCACGTACAGCAAGATATATAAAGCTGTGATCTGTGAGTGGGCACACAAACTACAGCTGTATTTGTATGGACATCATCGTGAAGTACGCGAGAGCAGGTAAGAAACTCCTATTTGGGCTCAGGCTCGCGGCTTATTGTGATCTCAACGTTGAGCGTAGGATTTTAAAGGCTACGAGGTATCATATACTAGGTGGTAGTATTTACGGTGGCGTTCCTGCCTGATCACAAACGCTTAGCCGTAATTTCTTATTAAACAAAGCTCTTTCTTAAAATATTAACTCCCAAGTTCCTGACGTAAGTCGCGTACAGTATACCAGGTACCAGTATACAGCAGTACTGTATACTAGGTATATATGGGTATACGCAGGACTTTAACAGCACATTATACAGTATATACACTGCTTTGTGTATAGTCTACTAATATATAATTGGGTACTGCTGTAGTCATCGGTTAGCGCTCCTCCCGCTTAACATTGTCGTATGGATGCGCAGTATACATTGCCAGGTGGTATTATATTTCTGGTGGTGTGTTGCACTGGTCCAGTCTGCCAGTATACGCTTCCAGTTCTGATGCAATCCAGTATACTGCTTCATAGCGCAGTTTTTTTATCTCTACTGTTTCAGGCTACTCGTTCGAGTGCGCAGCCCGATTTTACGCCACACGTCCATGAGATTAAAGTTTGTGCCTTTCCCCGGTGCTCGCTACGGTTTGAACACAGGTCAAGTCAAAGCGAGCACACCGGTCCAGTCAGAAACTATCCCAGAGGGGGTCGTTCTTACGCTTTGCGCGGCTATGAAGGGGAAGTCATTCTCTGTCGACGAAAACATTACGTTGGGGTACGGAAGCAATCAGTGCAAGGCGTCTGATGTGCTTGCCGTCATCAGGAAGGAAGATGTCGCGGAGGATGCGTCCTCCATCAACACCCGGAGGCCGAAGCACCGTTGTATGCTGGTACTGGAGTCGATTGTTTCCGACAAGCACCGGGGAACCTTTTTTCAATCCCGCCTGTCGTGCTCAAGGCGAGAATCATTGGTTGTCGATTCCCACCCCCCCCCCTTCCCCCCTTTTTTTTTCCTCCGAGTCTGGTGGAGCAGTGGAGGGTGAAACTTTGTGGCTTATCGTGAGAGTACCACGGTGCAGCTGGCACCCGTTTATATTTCATAGGAGTCCAGGGTGTTGGTTGTCGATCCCCCCCCCCCCCAACACCCGGTTTTGTTCCTCCCAGTCTGGTCAAGCAGTGGAGGGTGTAATTTTGTGGTTTATCGTGAGAAAACTCTTGTGCAGCTGGGCCCCGTTTTGGTTTGTTTAAAAAGGAGTCCAGGGGATTGATTGTCGATCCCCCCCCCCCCCCCCACCCCGTTTTGTTCCTCCCAGTCTGGCCAAGCAGTGGAGGGTGTATTTTTGCGCTTTATCGTGATAGTACCACGGTGCAGCTGGCGCCCCGCCCCCCTTTTTTTTAGTAGGAGTCCAGGGTATTAGTTGTCGTCGTCCCCCCCCCCCCCCCCCCCCCCGTCTTTTTTCCGCCCAGTCTGGTCAAGCAGTGGAGGGTGCAAGTTTGAGATTTGTCTTGCGCATACCACGGTGCAGCTGGCCCCTGTTTTTTTTTGTAGGTGTAAAGATTATTTTGTTGCCGAGCGTCAAAACAGAAGCCCATCCCCCCTCGCCCCTGGTTGTTTTCCTCGCAGTCTCCTTGAGCAGTGGCGGGTGTAATTTTGAGTTTCGTTGTGAGAGTACCCCGTTGTAGCTGGCCCCAGCTCACTACGTGTTTATTTTTTACGTGCAGGTTGATAGAGCATACTGGGTATTCGATATTGGCAAGCGAGAGTACTCCATCTCTTGGTTTGTTGTCCCATCAAACCACAGTAATATATCGGCTAATAAGCCCCTCAAGTATCATATTTTTTTCCCTCGGGAACGTATGCATTTCAGCTTAGGACACTTGTGGGTTTCAATCAGAAGATATCGTGGCTGAATCCGATGCAGGAGCCCTCATAATCCTATTGAAGTCGTTGATTGGGTCGTCGTGGCGCGGAAGTATGTTTATTACGATCTCCAGTAACTACTATGCGTCGTCTCATCGCAAACACATCCTGTGAAACGCAGATTTTAACAGGTCCAGTGACGCCATCAGTACCCCTCGTATTCATTTTCACGTGCTTAATATACTTATGCAAGCATCCGACACCATGCTCTCCATCAAAAACCGAGTAGCACAAAACGCGGGTAAAGGGGTACTTACAGGTAAAAGCTCGGCAACCTACTGCTCTGTTGCAAACGAATAACGGAAAACAAGGAGTAGGCGGAAGGTTCTCCGGCGTCCTCTTTCTTACAAGAAACGAATATGTACCCTCGATATATCATAGTATAAAAAAACTGCTGGCGCATCCATATTGGGGGAAAGAGCACTTTCTATTCGTACGCTCGATAATCGCAGGCACTCCTATAAAAAATCAAGGAGGCAGCTTTACTGGGGTCCTTCAGCGACAAAAGGTAACATTACACACTCCATTCGTTTATGAGGCTGGGAGGAAACCGAAAGGGGCAGGGAGGGGGGGGGGGGCGCGGCGGGGGTTGAAATCGTGCATGGTCGAAGTCGTATGACCATGGACCCGCGGAGGGAAATGGTAGGGGAGGGGGGGCTACGTTTCTGACGATGGACAAACAAAACCTCGCACTCTTATTGAAAAAAAACCGGGCCAGCTGCACCAGGGTACTCTGACGAAAAAAAAAAAACTTACACCCTCCACTGCTTCATCTGACTGAAAAGAAAAAAATGGAAGGGGGGGCTTCGTTTCGGACGATCGACAACCAATACCTTGAATTGCTATATATACAAAAAGGGGAAGGCAGCTGCACCGGCGTACTCTCACGATAAACCACAAAATTACACCCTCCACTGCTTAACCAGACTGGGGAAAAAAATGGGAGGAGGGGGGGGGATCAACAACCTATACCCTGGACTCCTCTTAAAAAAAAAGCGGGGGGGCGTCAGCTGCACCGTGGTACTATCACGATAAACCGCAAAAATACACCCTGCACTGCTTGACCAGACTGGGAGGAACAAAACGGGGTGGGGGGGGACGGGGATCGACAACCAATACCCTGGACTCCTCTTAAAAAAAAAGGGGGGCGCCAGCTGCACCGTGCTACTATCCCGATAAAGCACAAAATTACACCCTCTACTGCTTGACCAGACAGGGAGGAAAAAACGAGAGGGGTGGGCTTTGTTTCCGACGATCGACGACCAATACCCTGGACTCCTCTTCGAAACAAAAAAAACGGGGGCCAGCTGCACCGTGGTACTCTCACGATAGACCACAAAATTACACCCTCCACCGCTTGACCGGACTGGGCGGAAAAAAACGGCGGGGGGGGGGGGGGGGGGGGAACAAAACCAATACCCTGGACTCCTACGTATAATAAAGAAACGGGTGCCAGCTGCACCGTGGTACTCTCACGATAAGCCACAAAATTACACCCTCCCCTGCTCCACCAGACTGGGAGGGAAAAAACGAGAGCGGGGGATGGGTTCGTTACGGATGATGGACAAATAACTCCCTGCGCCCCTATTCAAACAAAAAAGAAGGGGGCAATCTACACCGTGGTACTCTCACGACAAACCCCAAAGTTACACCCTCCACTGCTTCGTCAGGCAGGATTTGAAAAATAGAGAAGGGGGGGGGTTCGTTTCTGATGCTCGACGGCCAACACCCTGCACTCCTATTTTAAAATAATAAAACCGTGGCCGGCTGCACCGGGGTGCTCTCACGATAAAACACACCATTATTCACACGATAATATACAAACCAAGATAGGGGGCGGGGGGCTTTTGTTTCTGACACTCGACAAACAATAATAACTGGGGGAGGGGGGGGGGGGTATAGGCAGCTGTCTTCGAACTCACCACCTGGAATTAGAAAAACCACGCTGTCAGATGCACGTGTCCAATCCAACACCCAACCCCCCCCCCCCTCCGCCTCAGTATTGAAAAGGCCATGCCATCAGACGTTCATCACCACGGTTGACACTCGTCCTTTTTCTGGCCCAACGCTCACCCGTTGACGACCATCACGTCCATCTCCAATAGGCTTATACTCCGGCCCACCTCCCATCCTCCACACGCCATTCCCATCCTCCTTGTACCGCACAATCGCCCCCGCCGTACAACGCTCGGATGCCGACAAACTCTCTACCTACGCATTATACAACGCGTAGTAATCTAGGCGTTCCTGAGAATATTCTCCTTCGGGCGAAACTGTCTGTTGTAGGCTAAGAGCGAAGTGGTGGCCGCTCGCGTGGGAGTTTCGCCGCTTCGCGTGGGTTTGGCGGCTGGGCCTGCCGGTTGGACCGCACTCTTGCACGCAGGCGGCAGAACCCCGCCCGTCGCCAGTAGGATTCGCCCCTTTTCTGTCTTGTAGTCTTCTTCCGACGCGACCACTTTGGTTTGCTCATGTCGGCAGAAGTTTTACAGGTGGAAGAGGGCGACGATCAGGTCAGTCCGGCCTGCGAACCCTACACTGAGGGGCCTCCACCGAATGCCCCACGTTGACACGAGGATGCCGAACGACTGTTCGATCTTCACCCGCAGGTGGCTCAGGTAGAAGTTGAAGGTGTCCTGGTCCTATGGCAAGCTTTTCCCGGGGTACGGCGTGAGCAACTTGCCGCTGATTGGGTACGCCGCACACTCGGTGATGTGGTACCCGTCTGGAAGGCGCATAGTTGCCTTTGCCACAGAAGATGGGGTCCACGCCGACCAATCGTTGGCAGCCCCCGGAGCGATGATCGAGACGCTGCAGAAGCGATAGTTGGCATCGCACGTCGCATGTATGTTAAAGCCGAATCCCGTCTTGCTGCCTGAGAAGTACGATACGGTGTGGGAGGTGCTCTTTGCAGGTAGCGCTTTCATCTCGATCAACAGATCATTTGTGGCAGACACAACATGATCGAAGATTCCGTTGGTGCTCTTGGCCTGACATATGGACGAACAAGAACAGGGCCGGGGAGGCGTACTTCAGAGGGGGTCACATCAGGACGCCAGAACCAAGGTTCCTCACGAAGAAATAAGCAGGCCTGCCTTCGGAAACCATCTCTATAGAATTCAATATCTTACGTACAGCTTGCATAACCACGCCATAGACTACTGCTGCTGTGACAGGTTGCTGATATATCAATAGTACACGTACCCTCACCTCGAATCCCGCGGCAAAAAATCGGCACTTTTCGTCTGTCCGCGGAAAGACAGAACTTGCCGACTTCACGGGTGTTGTTGATCGCGTCGACGACCTTTCCCATGATGGTGAAAACCGTGGACGGTGAAATGCCAAACCTCGGTGCGATATCCAGGTAGGAACCCGCCGCCAGCATTCGCAGGCCTATCGCCAGCCGGATTTCCACCTAGATAGCTCCATGCTTCGCGCAACGCAGTCCTGGGTAAGAGCAAAAACGATAGAATGTTGGTGTCCACCTCGACCGAGCTCCAACCCATCCGGTACAGCAGCATTGCTCATCCCGTTGCTGTGCCTGCCGCAACGCACTTCTGCTTGCCGCAATGCACTACCGTTGCATTGCCTAACGCGACTACTGCTGTTGCAGTGCTACTGTATGTACCAACAGCTGTCATAACCCTGACACATAGCTCCCTCCGTAAACCACGAAAGATTCACCCACGTACTCATACACCAGGTACCTGGTGCCGGTATCACGTACTCGTAGGTAGCATGTACTCGTAGTCGTTCCATGTGCCAGGATTTTGTGGAAGATCTATCTCACAGCTGATGTTTTATTGATTTGTATAGACTCTGTACAGGTGGTTTTTTGTTCATGAGTACACACCGCCTTGCAGCAGCACGAGTTGCCGTGCAACGTACCGGGCATACAAACTGTCATGTACAGATGGGATGGTAGATGGCAAATGCTCCAAGCGAGAGCTGAGCCTTACAATGCATCTGGGCTGCAGAGGGTACAGCCTTGGGATGCGAAGACAAACTACGTACTCGTATACCAGGTACCTGGTGCCGGTATCACGTACTCGAAGGTAGCACGTACTCGTAGTCGTACCATGTGTTCTATGGCCGGGATTTTGTGGAAGATCATCTCACAGCTGATGTTTTATTACTTGCGTATGTACAAATGGTTTTTAGATCATGAGACATACCGCCTTGCAGCAGCACAAGTTGCCGTGTAACGTACCGGGCATACAAGCTATCATATACAGAGGGTATGGTAGATGGGAGATGCTCCAAGCGAGTGCTGAGCCTTACAACGCATCTGGGCTGCAGAGGGTACAGCCTTGGGATGCGAAGACAAACTAGGTACTCGTACACCAGGTACCAGGGTACATCACATGATACTCACTTTCAAAGCGCTCGTTCTTTTGGATAGCTGGACGAAGCTTGACGAAGCTCGCCTCAGACATTCGAACAGTCCTGCGGAAAGCCTTGCGCCGACGTAGATCCTCTCTGAACTCTGGCCATATCATACCGTGCGGCTCGTAGATAGGCGTCCGTGTCTTGGGAGCATAGAGTGTAGCTCCTGCTGTCGGGAGCATGCCGAACACGACGAGGACACCAGCGATAGCCTTTGGTTTCTGCGCCTCGTGTTTTGAAGGTTGGGAAGGCTCATGGATCGTTGCTTCGTCCGAGTCAAGGATGAATCCTCTGGAGGCCCAGGCCGCTTCCTTCCGTCGGCCATAATGTTGGGCCACAGTGGTCAACGTTTGAGGCTACCCGATGGTCCCAGCGTTGAGCCACGGCGCTTGCGGGAGCACTGCCTTCAAAAATTAGGAAATCGACGACAGGATTTCCTAATTTGTGATTGTTAACTTTTCCATATTTTTTGGGCCTGAAGAATTTCCTAAATTATGACATAACGCCTCCGTATTTTGAGACAAAATATGGAAAATTAGGAAAATTAGGAAAATTAGGAAAATTAGGAAAATTAGGACAAAAAAAGCTCTCCGATAAGAACGGCCCTTACAACAAGTGAAAAATATCACCTCCTCGACAGCCAGACCTAAAACCCACTGGTAGACGGCCAACGATCCTCTCCCAAAACACCTCAACGGCAGCTAGGGTTAGGCCCCAGCCCCAAAACCACGACACATACGCACGACCAACCAACATACACCCACTACCCAACCCTATTCCTCCACATACCACCTCGAACCACTCATCCCCAATCGGTGCGGTTCCAAAAAAGTGACAGTTACACCTCGTGGATATCAAGGTATCCAAAATCTGACACCGAATCCAACATCATGGACGGTAGCAAAATACCGCATTTCACATTTCATACTTACAACAAGTGAAAAATATCACCTCCTCGACAGCCAAACCTAAAACCCACTGGTAGACGGCCAACGATCCTCTCCCAAAACACCTCAAACAGCAGCTAGGGTTAGGCCCCAGCCCCAAAACCACGACACATACGCACGACCAACCAAGATACACCCACTACCCAACCCTATTCCTCCACATACCACCTCGAACCACTCATCCCCGATCGGTGTGGTGTTAAAAAAGTGACAGTTACACCTCGTGGATATCAAGGTATCCAAAATCTGATACCGAATCCAACATCATAGACGGTAACAAAATACCGCATTCCACATTTCATACTACAACAAGTGAAAAATATCACCTCCTCGACAGCCAGACCTAAAACCCACTGGTAGACGGCCAACGATCCTCTCCCCAAACACCTCAAACAGCAGCTAGGGTTAGGCCCCAGCCCCAAAACCACGACACATACGCACGACCAACCAACATACACCCACTACCCAACCCTATTCCTCCACATACCACCTCGAACCATTCATACCCAATCGGTGTGGTTCCGAAAAAGTGACAGTTACACCTCATGGATATCAAGGTATCCAAAATCTGATACCGAATCCACCATCATAGACGGTAACAAAATACCTCATTTCACATTTCATACTTACAACAAGTGAAAAATATCACCTCCTCGACAGCCAGACCTAAAACCCACTGGTAGACGGCCAACGATCCTCTCCCAAAACACCTCAAACAGCAGCTAGGGTTAGGCCCCAACCCCAAAACCACGACACATACGCTCGACCAACCAACATACACCCACTACCCAACCCTATTCCTCCACATACCACCTCGAACCATTCATACCCAATCGGTGTGGTTCCAAAGAAGTAGCAGTTACACCTCGTGGATATCAAGGTTTCCAAAATCTGATACCGAATCCAACATCATAGACGGTATCAAAATACCGCATTTCACATTTCATACTACAACAAGTGAAAATATCACCTCCTCGACAGCCAGACCTAAAACCCACTGGTAGACGGCCAACGATCCTCTCCCAAAACACCTCAAACAGCAGCTAGGGTTAGGCCCCAACCCCAAAACCACGACACATACGCACGACCAACCAACATACACCCACTACCCAACCCTATTCCTCCACATACCACCTCGACACCATTCATACCCAATCGGTGTGGTTCCAAAAAAGTGACAGTTACACCTCGTGGATATCAAGGTATCCAAAATCTGATACCGAATCCAACATCATAGACCCTAACAAAATACCGCATTTCACATTTCATACTTACAACAAGTGAAAAATATCACTTCCTCGACAGCCAGACCTAAAACCCACTGGTAGACGGCCAACGATCCTCTCCCAAAACACCTCAAACAGCAGCTAGGGTTAGGCCCCAACCCCAAAACCACGACACATACGCACGACCAACCAACATACACCCACTACCCAACCCTATTCCTCCACACACCACCTCGAACCACTCATCCCCAATCGGTGCGGTTCCAAAAAAGTGACAGTTACACCTCGTGGATATCAAGGTATCCAAAATGTGACACCAAATCCAACATCATAGACGGTAGCAAAATACCGCATTTCACATTTCATACTTACAACAAGTGAAAAATATCACCTCCTCGACAGCCAGACCTAAAACTCACTGGTAGACGGCCAACGATCCTCTCCAAAAACACCTCAAACAACAGCTAGGGTTAGGCCCCAACCCCAAAACCACGACACATACGCACGACCAACCAACATACACCCACCTACCCAACCCTATTCCTCCACATACCACCTCGAACCATTCATACCCAATCGGTGTGGTTCCAAAAAAGTGACAGTTACACCTCGTGGATATCAAGGTATCCAAAATCTGATACCGAATCCAACATCATAGACGATAACAAAATACCGCATTTCACATTTCATACTTACAACAAGTGAAAAATATCACCTCCTCGACAGCCAGACCTAAAACCCACTGGTAGACGACCAACGATCCTCTCCCAAAACCCCTCAAACAGCAGCTAGGGTTAGGCCCCAACCCAAAAACCACGACACATACGCACGACCAACCAACATACACCAACTACCCAACGCTATTCCTCCACATACCACCTCGAACCATTCATACCCAATCGGTGTGGTTCCAAAAAAGTGACAGTTACACCTCGTGGATATCAAGGTATCCAAAATCTGATACCGAATCCAACATCATAGACGGTAACAATATACCGCTTTTCACATTTCATACTACAACAAGTGAAAAAAATCACCTCCTCGACAGCCAAACCTAAAACCCACTGGTAGACGGCCAACGATCCTCTCCCAAAACACCTCAAACAGCAGCTAGGGTTAGGCCCCAGCCCCAAAACCACGACACATACGCACGACCAACCAACATACACCCACTACCCAACCCTATTCCTCCACATACCACCTCGAACCATTCATACCCAATCGGTGTGGTTCCAAAGAAGTAGCAGTTACACCTCGTGGATATCAAGGTTTCCAAAATCTGATACCGAATCCAACATCATAGACGGTATCAAAATACCGCATTTCACATTTCATACTACAACAAGTGGAAAAATATCACCTCCTCGACAGCCAGACCTAAAACCCACTGGTAGACGGCCAACGATCCTCTCCCAAAACACCTCAAACAGCAGCTAGGGTTAGGCCCCAACCCCAAAACCACGACACATACGCACGACCAACCAACATACACCCACTACCCAACCCTATTCCTCCACATACCACCTCGACACCATTCATACCCAATCGGTGTGGTTCCAAAAAAGTGACAGTTACACCTCGTGGATATCAAGGTATCCAAAATCTGATACCGAATCCAACATCATAGACCGTAACAAAATACCGCATTTCACATTTCATACTTACAACAAGTGAAAAATATCACCTTCCTCGACAGCCAGACCTAAAACCCACTGGTAGACGGCCAACGATCCTCTCCCAAAACACCTCAAACAGCAGCTAGGGTTAGGCCCCAACCCCAAAACCACGACACATACGCACGACCAACCAACATACACCCACTACCCAACCCTATTCCTCCACATACCACCTCGAACCACTTCATACCCAATCGGTGTGGTTCCAAAAAAGTGACAGTTACACCTCGTGGATATCAAGGTATCCAAAATCTGATACCGAATCCAACATCATAGACGGTAACAAAATACCGCATTTCACATTTCATACTTACAACAAGTGAAAAATATCACCTCCTCGCCAGCCAGACCTAAAACCCACTGGTAGACGGCCAACGATCCTCTCCCAAAACACCTCAAACAGCAGCTAGGGTTAGGCCCCAACCCCAAAACCACGACACATACGCACGACCAACCAACATACACCCACTACCCAACCCTATTCCTCCACATACCACCTCGAACCATTCATACCCAATCGGTGTGGTTCCAAAAAAGTGACAGTTACACCTCGTGGATATCAAGGTATCCAAAATCTGATACCGAATCCAACATCATAGACGGTAACAAAATACCGCATTTCACATTTCATACTACAACAAGTGAAAAATATCACCTCCTCGACAGCCAGACCTAAAACCCACTGGTAGACGGCCAACGATCCTCTCCCAAAACACCTCAAACAGCAGCTAGGGTTAGGCCCCAACCCCAAAACCACGACACATACGCACGACCAACCAACATACACCCACTACCCAACCCTATTCCTCCACATACCACCTCGAACCATTCATACCCAATCGGTGTGGTTCCAAAAAAGTGACAGTTACACCTCGTGGATATCAAGGTATCCAAAATCTGATACCGAATCCAACATCATAGACCGGTAACAAAATACCGCATTTCACATTTCATACTTACAACAAGTGAAAAATATCACCTCCTCGACAGCCAGACCTAAAACCCACTGGTAGACGGCCAACGATCCTCTCCCAAAACACCTCAAACAGCAGCTAGGGTTAGGCCCCAACCCCAAAACCACGACACATACGCACGACCAACCAACATACACCCACTACCCAACCCTATTCCTCCACATACCACCTCGAACCACTCATCCCCAATCGGTGTGGTTCCAAAAAAGTGACAGTTACACCTCGTGGATATCAAGGTATCCAAAATCTGATACCGAATCCAACATCATAGACGGTAGCAAAATACCGCATTTCACATTTCATACTTACAACAAGTGAAAAATATCACCTCCTCGCCAGCCAGACCTAAAACTCACTGGTTGACGGCCAACGATCCTCTCCCAAAACACCTCAAACAACAGCTAGGGTTAGGCCCCAACCCCAAAACCACGACACATACGCACGACCAACCAACATACACCCACCACCCAACCCCATTCCTCCACATACCACCTCGAACCATTCATACCCAATCGGTGTGGTTTCAAAAAAGTGACAGTTACACCTCGTGGATATCAAGGTATCCAAAATCTGATACCGAATCCAACATCATAGACGGTAACAAAATACCGCATTTCACATTTCATACTTACAACAAGTGAAAAATATCACCTCCTCGACAGCCAGACCAAAAACCCACTGGTAGACGGCCGACGATCCTCTCCCAAAACACCTCAAACAGCAGCTAGGGTTAGGCCCCAACCCAAAAGCCACGACACATACGCACGACCAACCAACATACACCCACTACCCAACCCTATTCCTCCACATACCACCTCGAACCATTCATACCCAATCGGTGTGGTTCCAAAAAAGTGACAGTTACACCTCGTGGATATCAAGGTATCCAAAATCTGATACCGAATCCAACATCATAGACGGTAACAAATACCGCATTTCACATTTCATACTACAACAAGTGAAAAATATCACCTCCTCGACAGCCAGACCTAAAACCCACTGGTAGACGGCCAACGATCCTCTCCCAAAACACCTCAAACAGCAGCTAGGGTTAGGCCCCAACCCCAAAACCACGACACATACGCACGACCAACCAACATACACCCACTACCCAACCCTATTCCTCCACATACCACCTCGAACCATTCATACCCAATCGGTGTGGTTCCAAAGAAGTGACAGTTACACCTCGTGGATATCAAGGTATCCAAAATCTGATACCGAATCCAACATCATAGACGGTAACAAAATACCGCATTTCACATTTCATACTACAACAAGTGAAAAATATCACCTCCTCGACAGCCAGACCTAAAACCCACTGGTAGACGGCCAACGATCCTCTCCCAAAACACCTCAAACAGCAGCTAGGGTTAGGCCCCAACCCCAAAACCACGACACATACGCACGACCAACCAACATACACCCACTACCCAACCCTATTCCTCCACATACCACCTCGAACCATTCATACCCAATCGGTGTGGTTCCAAAAAAGTGACAGTTACACCTCGTGGATATCAAGGTATCCAAAATCTGATACCGAATCCAACATCATAGACCGGTAACAAAATACCGCATTTCACATTTCATACTTACAACAAGTGAAAAATATCACCTCCTCGACAGCCAGACCTAAAACCCACTGGTAGACGGCCAACGATCCTCTCCCAAAACACCTCAAACAGCAGCTAGGGTTAGGCCCCAGCCCCAAAACCACGACACATACGCACGACCAACCAACATACACCCACTACCCAACCCTATTCCTCCACATACCACCTCGAACCATTCATACCCAATCGGTGTGGTTCCAAAAAAGTGACAGTTACACCTCGTGGATATCAAGGTATCCAAAATCTGATACCGAATCCAACATCATAGACGGTAACAAAATACCGCATTTCACATTTCATACTTACAACAAGTGAAAAATATCACCTCCTCGACGGCCAGACCTAAAACCCACTGGTAGACGGCCAACGATCCTCTCCCAAAACACCTCAAACAGCAGCTGGGGTTAGGCCCCAGCCCCAAAACCACGACACATACGCACGACCAACCAACATACACCCACTACCCAACCCTATTCCTCCACATACCACCTCGAACCATTCATACCCAATCGGTGTGGTTCCAAAAAAGTGACAGTTACACCTCGTGGATATCAAGGTATCCAAAATCTGATACCGAATCCAACATCATAGACGGTAACAAAATACCGCATTTCACATTTCATACTACAACAAGTGAAAAATATCACCTCCTCGACAGCCAGACCTAAAACCCACTGGTAGACGGCCAACGATCCTCTCCCAAAACACCTCAAACAGCAGCTAGGGTTAGGCCCCAACCCCAAAACCACGACACATACGCACTATCAACCAACATACATTCACTACCAAACGCTATTCCTCCACATACCACCTCGAACCATTCATACCCAATCGGTGTGGTTCCAAAAAAGTGACAGTTACACCTCGTGGATATCAAGGTATCCAAAATCTGATACCGAATCCACCATCATTGACGGTAACAAAATACCGCATTTCACATTTCATACTTACAACAAGTGAAAAATATCACCTCCTCGACAGCCAGACCTAAAACCCACTGGTAGACGGCCAACGATCCTCTCCCAAAACACCTCAAACAGCAGCTAGGGTTAGGCCCCAACCCCAAAACCACGACACATACGCACGACCAACCAACATACACCCACTACCCAACCCTATTCCTCCACATACCACCTCGAACCATTCATACCCAATCGGTGTGGTTCCAAAAAAGTGACAGTTACACCTCGTGGATATCAAGGTATCCAAAATCTGATACCGAATCCAACATCATAGACCGGTAACAAAATACCGCATTTCACATTTCATACTTACAACAAGTGAAAAATATCACCTCCTCGACAGCCAGACCTAAAACCCACTGGTAGACGGCCAACGATCCTCTCCCAAAACACCTCAAACAGCAGCTAGGGTTAGGCCCCAGCCCCAAAACCACGACACATACGCACGACCAACCAACATACACCCACTACCCAACCCTATTCCTCCACATACCACCTCGAACCATTCATACCCAATCGGTGTGGTTCCAAAAAAGTGACAGTTACACCTCGTGGATATCAAGGTATCCAAAATCTGATACCGAATCCAACATCATAGACGGTAACAAAATACCGCATTTCACATTTCATACTTACAACAAGTGAAAAATATCACCTCCTCGACAGCCAGACCGAAAACCCACTGGAAGACGGCCAACGATCCTCTCCCAAAACACCTCAAACAGCAGCTGGGGTTAGGCCCCAGCCCCAAAACCACGACACATACGCACGACCAACCAACATACACCCACTACCCAACCCTATTCCTCCACATACCACCTCGAATCATTCATACCCAATCGTAGTGGTTCCAACAAAGTGACAGTTACACCTCGTGGATATCAAGGTATCCAAAATCTGATACCGAATCCACCATCATAGACGGTAACAAAATACCGCATTTCACATTTCATACTACAACAAGTGAAAAATATCACCTCCTCGACAGCCAGACCTAAAACCCACTGGTAGACGGCCAACGATCCTCTCCCAAAACACCTCAAACAGCAGCTGGGGTTAGGCCCCAGCCCCAAAACCACGACACATACGCACGACCAACCAACATACACCCACTACCCAACCCTATTCCTCCACATACCACCTCGAATCATTCATACCCAATCGGTGTGGTTCCAAAAAAGTGACAGTTACACCTCGTGGATATCAAGGTATCCAAAATCTGATACCGAATCCACCATCATAGACGGTAACAAAATACCGCATTTCACATTTCATACTTACAACAAGTGAAAAATATCACCTCCTCGACAGCCAGACCTAAAACCCACTGGTAGACGGCCAACGATCCTCTCCCAAAACACCTCAAACAGCAGCTAGGGTTAGGCCCCAACCCCAAAACCACGACACATACGCACGACCAACCAACATACACCCACTACCCAACCCTATTCCTCCACATACCACCTCGAACCATTCATACCCAATCGGTGTGGTTCCAAAAAAGTGACAGTTACACCTCGTGGATATCAAGGTATCCAAAATCTGATACCGAATCCAACATCATAGACGGTAACAAAATACCGCATTTCACATTTCATACTTACAACAAGTGAAAAATATCACCTCCTCGACAGCCAGACCTAAAACCCACTGGTAGACGGCCAACGATCCTCTCCCAAAACACCTCAAACAGCAGCTAGGGTTAGGCCCCAGCCCCAAAACCACGACACATACGCACGACCAACCAACATACACCCACTACCCAACCCTATTCCTCCACATACCACCTCGAACCATTCATACCCAATCGGTGTGGTTCCAAAAAAGTGACAGTTACACCTCGTGGATATCAAGGTATCCAAAATCTGATACCGAATCCAACATCATAGACGGTAACAAAATACCGCATTTCACATTTCATACTTACAACAAGTGAAAAATATCACCTCCTCGACAGCCAGACCTAAAACCCACTGGTAGACGGCCAACGATCCTCTCCCAAAACACCTCAAACAGCAGCTAGGGTTAGGCCCCAGCCCCAAAACCACGACACATACGCACGACCAACCAACATACACCCACTACCCAACCCTATTCCTCCACATACCACCTCGAACCATTCATACCCAATCGGTGTGGTTCCAAAAAAGTGACAGTTACACCTCGTGGATATCAAGGTATCCAAAATCTGATACCGAATCCAACATCATAGACGGTAACAAAATACCGCATTTCACATTTCATACTTACAACAAGTGAAAAATATCACCTCCTCGACAGCCAGACCTAAAACCCACTGGTAGACGGCCAACGATCCTCTCCCAAAACACCTCAAACAGCAGCTAGGGTTAGGCCCCAGCCCCAAAACCACGACACATACGCACGACCAACCAACATACACCCACTACCCAACCCTATTCCTCCACATACCACCTCGAACCATTCATACCCAATCGGTGTGGTTCCAAAAAAGTGACAGTTACACCTCGTGGATATCAAGGTATCCAAAATCTGATACCGAATCCACCATCATAGACGGTAACAAAATACCGCATTTCACATTTCATACTTACAACAAGTGAAAAATATCACCTCCTCGACAGCCAGACCTAAAACCCACTGGTAGACGGCCAACGATCCTCTCCCAAAACACCTCAAACAGCAGCTAGGGTTAGGCCCCAACCCCAAAACCACGACACATACGCACGACCAACCAACATACACCCACTACCCAACCCTATTCCTCCACATACCACCTCGAACCATTCATACCCAATCGGTGTGGTTCCAAAAAAGTGACAGTTACACCTCGTGGATATCAAGGTATCCAAAATCTGATACCGAATCCAACATCATAGACGGTAACAAAATACCGCATTTCACATTTTATACTACAACAAATGAAAAATATCACCTCCTCGACAGCCAGACCTAAAACCCACTGGTAGACGGCCAACGATCCTCTCCCAAAACACCTCAAACAGCAGATAGGGTTAGGCCCCAACCCCAAAACCACGACACATACGCACGACCAACCAACATACACCCACTACCCAACCCTATTCCTCCACATACCACCTCGAACCATTCATACCCAATCGGTGTGGTTCCAAAAAGTGACAGTTACACCTCGTGGATATCAAGGTATCCAAAATCTGATACCGAATCCAACATCATAGACGGTAACAAAATACCGCATTTCACATTTCATACTACAACAAGTGAAAAATATCACCTCCTCGACAGCCAGACCTAAAACCCACTGGTAGACGGCCAACGATCCTCTCCCAAAACACCTCAAACAGCAGCTAGGGTTAGGCCCCAACCCCGTAAAACCA